>CM067516.1:4032133-4452608 GCA_034509495.1 Acestrorhynchus altus | reverse complement strand
TTGTTGTTGTTGTTGTTGTTGTTGTCATGATTATTATGGGGTTGTATTATCAGTGCATGGCCAGTAGTTGCCGACAGCTTTAGACACCAGGTTCCTTGACACAGCTTTCATTCTTCAGTTTATTTGAAACAAAGACTGAGTTGTGATCAACACAGATTTTTGCCTGTCGCGCTGTAGCTGTCAGCATTCGCGCCGCAGACAGCCTATCCGAGGGCTTATCTTTAACACCTTGTCTTTTTTTGACAACATGACAACTCTGCTGTCAGAGTAAGCATTACTCCACTCGCATGCATCTGCTAATTAGCAGCTGTTGTGTGCCGTCAGGTGACAGACCTGCAGCTGCACTTTTTCGAGCCAATTTCAGATCCATTATCCACAAGAAAATGTAATGGGCTGCCGAGCTGTGTGACAAGTGCAGTTTTATAGCATTTCTCTCTGAATGGCCTAAAGTGCCTGCTTTGGAGCAGAGATCTCCATCTGCATGCAACACCGGCTGGTTTGTTGATGTCATGACTGATTAGGATGTACCTGCATGTTTGTGTTCACTCCAGGGCTGAGCGTGGGAAATATGTTCTATGTCTTCTCGGACGAAGGGATCACGATACTTCAGCCTGGAGACTGTGAGATCCGGCGACATATCAAGAGGAATGAGAGAATTGTGGCCAGCTATGTAAGCTCTGATATAAAGTGTCTGCTGCAAGAATTGCTGTAGGTTTCGAGAGTTTGCGGCTCCTGGAAATATTAAACATCACTTTCATATAAAAGTTATCCAGCAGAAATCTGGAGCAGGCTATCTCACAACATCTCGACTGCTTTCTTCAAAATGAGAAATTCTTATTGTACTTCATACTGGATTTATGTTCACACACACACACACACACACACACACACACATACACACACACACACACACACATTTATTTATGTGTTTATATTGTAGGAGGAAATGTGCCCCAAAAGTCAGGGTATCACACCTCAACACTGTGTGTGGTCTTCAGCGGTCAGTGTGAGGGACAGATACATATACGTCTCACAGCCTCTTCAGAAGCGACTGCTGGTCATTGATACTCAGGCACAGAAAGTGGTGCAGGTAGGTTCATGTGCTCCTCAGCTATGATCAGATCTACCCGTGTGTGTGTGTGTGTGTGTGTGTGTGTGTGTGTGTGTGTGTGTGTGTGTGGGTGTGAGTTATTTATTTTATTATTTATTAATTCATTGACAGACAGACAGACAGACAGACAGACAGATAACTAGATCCAGACTCTGTGTATCTTTTTTTTTTCTTCAGGTGTGTAAAGGTGAGAAATACAGTACAATTCGGACAGAGAGCAATGCTGTGAGGAAGTCAGAGACATTGCAGTTGTAGACACAGCAGCAGAGGCAGGGGGAGATGGATGGAGGTGGAGGGCAGGAGTGAAAGTCTGCAGTGATGCACTGAGACAGAGAGAGAGAGAGAGAAGGTGACAGATCTTAAGAGGAGGACAAAGAGGTTTTCCAGCAAGGAGAAGAGAGAGATAATGCTGTGATACTGTGTGTGGAAGCACAACACACTGTGTGTGTGTGTGTGTGTGTGTGTGTGTGTGTGTGTGTGTGTGTGTGTGTGTGTGTGTGTGTGTGTGTGCTTGCATGCACGTATGTGGGGTTACAGGTTAATGCATGCCTCCGGGTCTGAACAGGCCCCACAGCTCCGGCGCTCAGAATTTCAGACTGGTTACTCCCACCAGCTAGCAAATAACACCTGCACTGCAATCATGTCTGAACAAATGATTTCACTCCCACTTCAGTCCCAGTGTGAGGAGTCTTCTCCTCTGTTACATAGGAAAACAGCAGATGCTGGTCAGTGTGTAAGGCTATAGATCAGCGCTCAATTTGGGTCTGTTTCCTCCTCATACTAACATACAGTCATATGAAAAAGTTTGGGCTCCCCTATTAATCTTAACCATTTTTATTTATAAATATTTGGGGGTTTGCAACAGCTATTTCAGTTTGATATATCTAATAACTGATGGACACAGTAATATTTCAGGATTGAAACGAGGTTTATTGTACTAACAGAAAATGTGCAATATGCATGAAACCAAAATTTGACAGGTGCAAAAGTATGGGCACCTCAACAGAAAAGTGACATTAATATTTAGTAGATCCTCCTTTTGCAAAAATAACAGCCTCTAGTCGCTTCCTGTAGCTTTTAATGAGTTCCTGGATCCTGGATGAAGGTATTTTTGACCATTCCTCTTTACAAAACAATTCCAGTTCAGTTAAGTTTGATGGTCTCCCGCTTCAAATCATCCCACAGATGTTCAATGATATTCAGGTGTGGGGACTGGGATGGCCATTCCAGAACATTGTAATTGTTCCTCTGCACGAATGCCTGAGTAGATTTGGAGCGGTGTTTTGGATCATTGTCTTGCTGAAATATCCATCCCCGGCGTAACTTCAACTTCGTCACTGATTCTTGAACATTATTTTTAAGAATCTGCTGATACTGAGTGGAATCCATGCAACCCTCAACTTTAACAAGATTCCCAGTGCCGGCATTGGCCACACAACCCCAAAGCATGCTGGAACCTCCACCAAATTTTACAGTGGGTAGCAAGTGTTTTTCTTGGAATGCTGTGTTTTTTTGCCGCCATGCATAACGCCTTTTTGTATGACCAAACAACTCAATCTTTGTTTCATCAGTCCACAGGATCTTCTTCCAAAATGAAGCTGGCTTGTCCAAATGTTCTTTTTCATACCTCAGGTGACTCCGTTTGTGGCGTTCTTGCAGAAACGGCTTCTTTCGCATCACTCTCCCATACAGCTTCTCCTTGTGCAAAGTGCGCTGTATTGTTGACCGATGCACAGTGACACCATCTGCAGGTCTTTGGAGGTGGTCTGTGGATTGTCCTTGACTGTTCTCACCATTCTTCTTCTCTGCCTTTCTGATATTTTTTCTTGGCCTGCCACTTCTGGGCTTAACAAGAACTGTCCCTGTGGTCTTCCATTTCCTTACTATGTTCCTCACAGTGAAAACTGACAGGTTAAATCTCTGAGACAACTTTTTGTATCCATCCCCTGAACAACTATGTTGAACAATCTTTGTTTTCAGATCATTTGAGAGTTGTTTTGAGGAGCCCATGATGCCACTCTTCAGAGGAGATTCAAATAGGAGAACAACTTGCAATTGGCCACCTTAAATACCTTTTCTCATGATTGGATACACCTGGCTATGAAGTTCAAAGCTCAGTGAGGTTACCAAACCAATTTTGGGCTTCAGTAAATCAGTAAAAATAGTTAGGAGTATTCAAATCAAGAAAATGATAAGGGTCCCCATACTTTTGCACCTGTCAAATTTTGGTTTAATGCATATTGCACATTTTCTGTTAGTACAATAAACCTCATTTCAATCCTGAAATATTGTGTCCATCAGTTATTAGATATATCAAACTAATATATCAAACCCCCAAATATTTATAAATAAAAATGATTAAGATTAATAGGGGAGTCCAACATTTTTCATATGACTGTAAATATAATGTTATTTCCTAGAAATCTTGATGAATAATAAACTGTCCAAGTTAATTCTGCGAGTGTTTCCCAAACAACCCACCCAGTCAAACACTCACACATCCGAAGAGTTGAGTCAGAAGCACCAGGTTTCCTTATTATCACACTGTAAAAAACAAACCTTTAAATGTGTTAAAAACAAGATACAATTACTGATTCTGAAAACCGCCATGCAAAAGAAACTCACACACTATTAAAAACATTCTTCTTCTTCTTCTTCTTCTTCTTCTTATTATTATTATTATTATTATTATTATAGTAGTAGTAGTAAAATAGTAGTGACAGTAGTAGTAGTAGTATCAGTAGTAGTAGCAATATTAGTAGTAATACTAGTAGTATTAACATTAGCAGTGTGTGTGTGTGTGTGTGTGTGTGTGTGTGTGTGTGTGTGTGTGTGTGTGTGTGTGTGTGTCTGTCTGTCTGTCTGTCGCTACATAGACACACTTGTATTTGTTCCATTATTATTGTTTATTTATTTGGTAATAAAAAAAGGAAACATTAAATGTAATTATTATTATTATTATTATTATTATTATTATTATTATTATTATTATTAATAATAATAATAATAATAATAATAATGTTACATATTAAATGTATATTAAATACAAATGGATCCAGGGTTACTTTACAGGATTTTAACCCAGATTTTGGCCTCAATTGTCAACCTGGCCGAGTCTGTTCTGTCTGGTTCTATTCTGCAGATTTTGCTGAAAATGACCCACCACCCATATAATACCTACTCTGTGGTGGTCCTGTGGGGTCTGGGTTGTTGGTTTAAAGCCAGCTCACATCATTTTTGAGCACTAGCCAAAAGGTCACTGCCCTCAGCTTCATTTCGTCTCCCACTCTTTACTATGACTGGCACGTAACCAGAAGAAAAAAAAGGCCACGGCCTCCCCATTAACCAACACGCTTCTCTGTTCCGCATCAGCGAAGAGTGGACAGCAGGCTGGTCCTGATTGCAGAATTGGTTAATCCAGTTGTTTGGCACCGTCCTGCTTGTGGTTTTCTCATTAGAGTGCAGCTGTACCACTCAGGAAAGGTCAGGAGCAGGAAGGCCTGTGAGTGGTTTTCAACAGTTTAGCAAAATAAAAATATGTTTTGACTGTCAAAACAACCAGGGATTTCTTACGTGGCTTGAAACATTCTTCATAAAACATGGCAGTGATCCAAATAAAATTAAAACCAGCCTCAAGTTACTTCATTATTTTGGTTATTTAGGTATGTATCGGTATTTTCCCTTCTCAGGACTTTTATTCTGAAATTTGAACACCATGTGGGCAAGAAAAGAGGGCAAACAGCCCCTCCCTTTATTTTTCTTTAATTACCCAATATCTTGGCCAGTGACATCATTAGCCCCACCCCCTCTGTGATCAGTCAGAGTCTGTATGCAGGTTGAGGATGTACATGTGGACAGAGCAGTAAACATGCACTGGAAGCTCCTTTGGCATTTAAACTGTGATTTAATTCAATGATGAAAATGTTTATCTGCAATGGTTAGAAAGGGTATATATATGTGTCCCGTGTCTGTATGTTACTCTGATCCTGAGATATGAAGCCTGGAAGATGTAACTCTTCGCTAAGTGCGGATCTCAGTTTGTTAATGAGTCTCCATGTCATTCTATTCAGCTTCCTCTTTTGTTTTCCATCACAGACGGTAGAGACAGACCCAGTGCCTGTGAAGCTCTTCTACGACAAGTCTCATGACCAGGTGTGGGTGCTGAGCTGGGGAGATACACAGAAAACCCAGCCTACCTTACAGGTGAGGGAAGCGAGATCAAGGATTCAGCTTCTTTATTGTGCTGCTTTTGAGTTATGAGATTGGATTTTAGCCCTTAAAGGTCAGCGTTGAGCTATATTTAAAAAAGATTTCCATTTCAAACTTGGAAGTCCCATAAAGGCAAGATCTCAGAACTCTCCGCTGGGGCCTCTAAGCTAGGAGGGCACGGAGTCCAGCATTTCCTTGCCTTCAACCTTTCAACAATGAAAACAGTAATAAAGTGAGTTATAGACCTCACCCCCTCTGAGATGGCATAATGTGGAGTAAAAATGGTATAAAGTCTGTATTCTGCATGCTTTGTGAGTTACTGAGGCCCACCACCCACATAATACCTGCTCTGTGGTGGTCATCCCTGGTGCTCATGTACCTTTTCATACCTCTTTTTCCCCTTCCATATCTCCAGAATGAAAGGTTAGGGAACACCCTGCTGATTCAAAAGCCTCAAGCTCAACTTGGTGATGCTGGTTGAGATGGTTGAGCATTTTAGTCCCTTTTTTAGTACGTTTTCAGTTGATTTTGATGGTTTGGCTGGTCTATGAGCTTCCCCAACCTGACCAAGCTCAGCAACCAGTATAACCAAGCTTGCTTACCAGCATGAACAACCTGACCATATAGGTCCTGTAGTATAACCAGCCTTGATGACCAGCTTGCTCAGGTTGGACATACTGGTCAAGCAGCTAGTCTGTCAAACTTGAATGATGCATAAGCTATGCTGGTTTACCGTTCTTAATCAGTTTGCTTACCAGCATACACTCTTAAAAACAGGGTCTTAAGAGGGTTCTTTATTTTTGAGAACGTAGGTTACCTTTTCACCTGGATGAGGAGCTTGACAATGGAAGCTTAGACCAAAACCAGTCACCAATAGAAAGTGTTCTTCCAGCTGGAGTACTTTTCCCTTCGATGACAGTGACGATATGCTTCCTTTCATGTGTAGGGTAAGCTGTTCTGGGGTTTTTTTAGACTCCTGAATTAGACAGTAGACCACCTGTCTCCGACAGTGCTGTTACCCCTTTTGGGTATTTAATGACAGTTGATATGAATTCCGAACATGTGTTTTGGGGGATTTAGCTGGAGGGCAGCCTCTCGGTTGTCTTGCTTTTGGGACAGCCGTTGCTGTCATACTGTTTATGACTCGCCTGGATTGTGAGAAGTCCAGAATAGGCAGAGGATCACTGCGGGACTTAGCACCTATTATTCTCTGTCTTTCACCAAGGAAGAATCCCATTAAAACGCTGTGAGGTCCAGTGTTCCCATCGCTTTATTAACAAGGGAATCTATTTCAGTCTCTGCCAGGCTTCCCGCTCATTATGGTATTGTTGTGGTGTTGTCCTGCCTTTCTTCTCATTCAGGAACTGCATGGTCTCTCATAAAGGCGTGTGCAAAAAGAGATTCTTTAATCACCCTTCCAGCTTTGTTTAATTCATATTTTGGATATATAGGGAGAAAAGGTCCGTATCCACTTTTTATGTGCTCAAGCTGCCCACACAGAATGTGTCTCAGCGCTCAATGGTAATAAATAATTACCATAACGGGCATGAATCACTCTAAAATGCTAAAGAGCATATTTCACAGGGAAGCTGCATAATGGGCTGTGGGGCATATGGATCCTCACCACAAATAAATGGCTTGATAATATCATGATCGTTCGGAACACGGGTAATTGACCTGGGCATCGGCAATTTGTGGAGGCTAGAGGCAATCCTGTCGCTCGAGTGGTGCAATATCAAACCCAGCATTTTTTATAAATGACTCAATATCCTTAGTCAAACATCCGAATTTGATTGTCAATTCATTAGATTAAACAAATGAGCAAAGCACCGGCGATAAGGGAGATAGAACAGCATTTTACTGGCTTGGCCCAGGTCCCACAGTCATCACAGAGAGCGTGCTTTTCACAGACGGAGGACGAGAACTGCCTGGTTTGCATTCATAATCAACCGCACAGGTTACCTTTTAAACACAGAATTACCAACATCTGTTGTGTACCGAAGTGACAGATGTGTTTTGTATGAAAATGACTTTGTGATGGAGTTCCCACAACACTGACAGTTTGTGTATTTCAGCTGTGGTTATACATGCAGGACTGTGCAAGAGTCGCCTTTGAATATTAGAATTAAGTAAGTGTTAATTAATCCTTTATAATCGAAAGCCAATGAAAAGTATTTCTAGGAGACAGACACATACCAGATTTTTTTTTATTACACTACTCAATGTTGACTTTCTGAAATATTAAAATTAAGAGAATTTAAAATTTTGTATAATTTTCACCCTTTTTGTGATCATTTTTTTTTTACCTACAATGTTTTGTGTTTTTTTAGTTATAACGACTAAAAACACTCAGTGATGTCATTAGCCCCGCCCCTCTCTCTGGTTAGTCAGAGTCTGTATGCAGGTCGAGCATGTACATGTGGACAGTCATCATCAGTAAACATGCACTTTGGTATTTAAAGTAGGATTTATTTCAGTTGGAAATTTAGCTTTTTAATTGCTGAGATTTCATCACACAGTGCTGAGACACGGTTAGTAAATGAGGATAGTCTTGTAGTGTGTTATGTTATGTGTATCATGTCTGTCGGTTACTCTGATTTGTAGATATGAAGCTTAGAATACCAGCAGATACACATCTGCAAAAGTGCAGATCTCGGGACTCAAGACTTGATCAGTAAAACAAATACAAAAAAACAATTCCAGTAGTATCATATTCAGCAAACCATTTGGTAACTCTATGGGTCCTGTTGGAAAAGAAAACCAGCATCCCCATCTTGTCAGCAGATGGAAGCATGAAGTGCTTTCAAATGTCCTTGTAGATGCTACATTGACTCTGACTTCATAAGACACAGTGGACCTACACCAGCAGATGACATGAACCATTAACCATGATAGGCTGGGAAACTTCACACTGGACTGGACTGTCTCTACACCCTTCCTCCAGACTCGGAGCTTGAGTTGAGACTCTCGGACTCTTGATTTCCAAAAAAAAAATGCAGCCTGAAAATAGGACTTTGGAGTTCTGAGCAACAGTCCAGGTATTTTTCTCCTTAGTCCAGATAAGACTTCTGATACTGTCTCTGCTTCCGGATGGGCTTGATATTAGGAATGCTGCAGTTTGACCCGGGGACATCTGTGTGTAGGGGCTGTTGATACACTGACCCCAGCCTCTGTCCACTCCTTGTGAAGCTCTCCCAAGTTCCTGAATCAAATTTGGTGGACAGTCCCCTCAAGGCTGTGGTCATCCCTGTTCAGTATGCTTTTTCTCACCACATTTTCCAACTTCAACTTTTCAGCAATGATCTTCTGTGGATGACCTTCTTTGTGTCGGGTGTTGATGATGGTCTTCTGGATGACTGTCACGTCAGCAGTCTTCCACGTGATTGTGGTTATGTGCATTGTACTGGACACAGTATTTATATGGTCTGAATAGTACGTTACTCAAACTCGAAATGTATCTGTTTATGTTATGAGCTATGAGTGATATTGCTTAAAAGTAAAGCAAAAAGGACTTAAATTATTCGGTTCTATGTGTAATGATTCTTACGCAAGGACAACCGATCCTAGTAATGACAAATGTCAACACATACTCTGACGCTGAATGGAGTTTATTGGTCGACCTTTGTTAATTGCAGTTGTAGTGGATTTCTGTCTTTGTTACATCAAATCTGCTTTCTTTTCTGCACAGGATCCTTAAAAATGGTGAGCACTGGACCCAGCAGTTGCTGGCAGTGTCCAAACACAGCTCAGGGCGTGATTACACATTTGTCAGGAAAGCTGCAGGGTGGCTCCACACCAGAGACTGTAGACATACTCCATTACCATGGAGATAAGATAGGATAAACCTTGAAAGCGCTCTATATCTATATTTATCCTTGGATTTCTTTTATGTTCCATAGGATTCTGTTGTTCCTACACCCTGTTCCAGTCCATCCATATTTTAAACCTGTTTGCAGCTTGAACGATGCTGCTGTGTCTCTGTGTTTGAAATATTGTTTCTCCTTGCTCCTTCTTCCTGTTTCTCCTTTACTCACATTAGTACTACACTTGTTTCAGGTTATAGTGCAGGCAAGTGTAGGGGAGCTACACCGCACCATCCGCACCCCGTTCCAGCGAGTGGAGGACTTCTACATTCCACCCACCAACCTCATTATCACCCATGTACGGTACGTGATGTCAGTTATGAACTGGTATAACCTCTCAAAACTCATCAACATTCTAATTCCTACAAGAAGAAGTGGACAAATTATAATTGCAATTAAAACGTAACTGCATAGGTAATATAAAAAATGACTATTAACCTTTCTCTTCACCATTGTCGTTTCAGGTTTGGCTTTGTCTTCTTGAAAGCGGAGGCTGCGGTGCATAAAATTGACCTAGAGACCCTGCACCGTGTCAAGACCATCAGCTTGAAGAACTATAGCTGCGTGCCTGCGAGCATGGCTTATACTCACCTGAGCGGCTACTACTTTATCCAGTGCCAAGGGAAGAACAATTCAAGCACCTTACAACTCCTGGTCGACAGCGTTACTGATACGGTCATTGGGCTGAACCATGGAGTTGCTGGACATCCTTTTGTGTCACCGGATGGACGATATGTGGTCACAACAGACAATCAGAACAGCAAGCTTCAAGTTCAGACCATATCATTCCAGGGTGAGCTGCAGTTAGGCCCCACACTGGATGTCCCAGCTCCCATATCAGACTTGGTTTTCCAACCGTCCTTCACAGAATCAAACCAGTACATGGCGGTCGCCTCCTTGGCTCAGGGTTCCGACCTGATCTTTTCCGACCTGTCCACAGGGACGGGCAAAGTGATCAGGAGCCTCAAAGAGCCACTTGCAGCCCATCAGTGGCCTTGGGGAAACATCAAGAGGGTTGTGGTTTCCAGCGGCCTGTTTGGGCAGTACTTGGTCACGCCATCAGCAGAGTCGCTGTTTGTTCTGGACGGCAGACAGAGCAGCCTTCACTGTGAGGTGTCAGATATCAAGAGAGGTAACACAGTGGTCTGGGTTGGGGAAGTATGAGCCATGGACCGCTGGCCGGTTCCACGCCCAACGGCGTTGGCCATTCAGGGCCAATGCTGTGGAAAACTTTTGAAAGGACACAAGTGGACTCAACCCTGGGACTGAGCGATAAGAACATACACGGGTTACTGTAATAAACATACACACACACACACACACACACACACACACACAAGAAAAAAATAGAGTAATAGACGTCTGTTAAGGAAACCTATTACGTTAAGAGGGATTGGGTGATAATGCCCTTCAGTGCAACAGTGATCTATGAGCACTCACCCAGCCTACCAACAGATGTACATTTTTTTGCACTTCCTTGTAACACTACAGATATAGTGAGCTAAGCAAAAGAAGAAAGGATAGATACAAAACTTTTGAAAAATGAACTATGCACAAAGCTAATATTCATTTCTTTAGAATACAGCTTTTTGTTTCGTGTTTTTTCTTCCCCAGGATGTCTGTCCTTCACCAATGCTGCATATAGTCACTATAAGGAATATGTCTGTCAAATGAAAGCTGTTTTTGAAAACTACGTTTCTGTGTCTCTTGCTAGTGAACACAATTGTGTCTGTTTGCCTTGTCCAAATATTTCCTTACTAGATTTCAATGAATGGTTTGTTAAACACGCCAGTCTCTTTTCCACCTAGTTTCCGTTCTTGGACATTCATTCAATATTTGGCTCAAGCAAACATAGTACGTGTCACAATCTAGATCAAGTGAAGTTGTGGAAAAACCCTCCCTATTAGCTACACAAGACCTGTATCCTTTTCTCCTCGAAGCCAGTCTTGTGCAAATAGTTGTGTATCATTTCTATTAAATATAACACTGATGTCATCACAAATGTTCTGCCTGAAACTTACTTTGTCCCCGAAGTCCCTAACATTAGGTTTGCGCTGCCTCAGCACCTGAATTTGGTTCCGAATGGGTTCCGTCTTAGCCTTGGTGGTACTCTTTTATATATTGTCGCAGTCATGCTCAAACCTTTACCATGACCTTGATAACGTTTGTCTCCATAATATGAATCTAGTCATTGTTCTTTACAGAAATTCTCCCAAATGACTTGGAATAAAATCTTTTTACATTGACTTCCATTACAAAATGTGTTTCCTTCTCCTGTGGAGTTGACATTTAGGAGATACAAGGTTTATGTCAGACAGTGCTGAAATGACAATGCTAATTACATGGTGGTTTAGGATTATTAGGACAATGCACCAATAGGAAAAACCCTTCGATATACAGTATAGAATAGACTTCTGACATTTATAAGGCTGGTCATAAAAGCTGTATTTCTCCATATTGATGTTACTTCACATCAACATGTCTCATAATTGAGGCCCATTTGACACCTTAATGAATATCTGTATACACTGACCAAGCACCAGGGGGTGAAGCACTATGGCTACATAGACAGTCATGAGAAGATAACATTAAGAAGTTGGATCGGTTTGTATTTCATTGCATATGAATATAACATTATATGAAATGATAGCTGATAGCTACGCAATGTTAGGTATCAGTGGCTGAGAATCAGTAGTCACAGGGATGGACTGGCCATCAGGAGAAATTGGAAAATTCCCTTTGGGCTGCTATGGGTATGGGCCGCTGAGAAGGTGAAGGGGTGGTAAACTGAATGAACCAATGAAAAGGATCTGCCCCCTGGTCAACAAAATGAAATCAATCAAAAGGGACACCCTGCCCCACTGTAAAAAGTCCAGGGCTGAATGACATTCCAAGTCCAGCCATGTCTAGTCGTGAATGCTTCAGAAAAGTTACTACTGTCAAAGAAAATGTATATGACATCAATACTAACTGGTGCAAACCTCCACTAAGTCTGACCACTGGGTCTGATAATGTCACAGGTCTAACCCATCCTTTAGCATCGCTAACGTAACAATGTGATCTTGCGAGGTTACTTTTTGCCACAGCTGAATTTGACAGCTAGTTATCTTACTGTAAACACACTATACATGACTTGGGAGTCATGAACGTGACTTAGCTATGTCTGGGACAGTGAGGAAATGACTAGCAGAAATAACCTTGGAAGCCTTGGTAGCCAGGACTGCGTTGATCAGGCTATTAAAGGCTGTCCTTCTATATTTACTGCATTTTTACTGAAAAACCACTCATTGTCTTTGCTGTTCTGTGGCAGAGAGCAGTGATCCTGTTATGTGTTCATTTCTGAGATGACATTGAACAGAAGCCCATCTATTAGGATGACTATACTAATAATTGCATGATTAAGTGCAGAGGCCTAATACATTGCTAGACAAGTATAAAGCATAAGTTTGCCATCAAGAAAGAAACATGTGTAGTCTTCTGAATGCTGCTTTTAGGGAAAGTGTTATTTGCATTTTGCAGAACAAATGCAATTTGTTCAGATTATAACCAATTAAAATAACCTATAGACTATAGTTGCACATCTGGATGCATTGCATTGCATTGCAGTTTGAGATTTTGTTGTTTTTAAGAAATTATTTTATATGGTGTTGCTTTCTCAGCTAATCTTCCAGCCTCTATCCAATCTTTTCTTTACTGCATGCAACCACAGAGAGTACCATGATATTTTCATGCCACAGTATCAGATTAAGAGGCATGACTGCAATTCCATCATATAAACATAACTTTAAACCAGATGGCAAAGAACATTGAACATTTTTGAATTATGGTTGAATTGCATCATTTGAGATTGATGATGTAAAAACAACCTTTAAACAACCTTTAATTTAACCTTTAAGCTTTGAAGGGCATGGGCAGTCAAAGTGTATAACAATAATAATAATAATAATAATAATAATAACAACAATAATAATAATAATAATATTATTATTATTATTATTATTATTATTATTATTATTATTATTATTATTATTATTATTATTATTATTATGCTTCTATTGGTTGTATATGTTTGAATGAATCTTCGATAAGTATAGATCACCTGGCCCTTAATATTCATCCAACCACACAACAACCATAAATCAATCATAAGCAATGGTTTTGCATTTGGATATATCAAAAAATAGCATTGAATCAATGTCTATTCAACCTAACATTGATGCTCACAAATAAATCACTTCTGATGTTAGAGATCAATACTCAATGCAATAGTTGTTGCAAAAATGTTGATTCAATGTACTTTGCTATCTGGGGAAGCTCTGAGGAGCAGATTGACATTTCTAAATCTCCACCTACTGCTTGCTTTAATTGGTTATTCTCTGAATCAATTGCATTTGTTCTGCCTCAGAGGCAGCGCTGCCTCCAGAACCATTTTGAGTAGTGATTTTGCACACGAGCCCAGGTTTTTATACATGAAACATTTTGCCTCCACAGGACAGCGTTTGGCCAAATTTAACAACAAACCATCCAAAAAGGAAAACAAGCTCTGCTGATTCTGTGGAGTTTTCCATGCACCTTCAATCCTTATGTGATTTCATACCCTTTCAAGCATAGAAGAGTTCTTATCAACTTAGGCCACTGTTGCACTGATGCAAACTGATGTAATGCAGCCACATTTGAAAGTTCTAAGCTTTGGTCGGTGTACTGAACCAGCTGCTGAACTGTAGTTGAAGCCCAGTCAAATGTACAGTATAGTGTAGTGGTCTGTTAGTGTCTAAGATGGATTAGTGTGAAATGAATGTTCTAGGGCAGTTCAGGTCATCCGTGAGGGTGACCTCAAACTCACATTCTGTGGACGATCACAAACACTTACTAAACGGAGTCAGGTAACATTAAGTTCTCATGTCTTGCATTTATACATTCACCTGCACATTGCTTTGGATTTGCATCCCTTCAATGTAGTCACATGTCCCTGTTAAAGAGCATTAAAGAAACCCGACACTAGAACCAGAAACCCTTATCTGTGTGCTAGACATTAGACTCATTGTTGGAATTCTATTGTTCTTGTTCGAACAATGAAGAGAAATGTACAGATTTCAGTTTTGTGTGTTCTGCTTTATGATGAAAATTTGTTTGTAAAAAAAAAATGGACTAATTAAAAAAAAGTACAAAAAGTGCAGCTGTGTTGATTATATTACTTTCTGTGTAAAAACGAACGTGATTCAGGAGAAATAGCCCTAGAAAAGGGCTGTGGTCACAATCCCAGTGTGCAGAGAGGATTATAATTATTAATAATCATCATTTTAATTAAACACTGGAGGAAAACAGACATTGAAACGAAAACGGAGGAGTAGAGGAGGCACAGTTGGAGAGGTCCGTAGTCTGGTGGCCGTAACACTGAATGCTCTCCCACAAACTGAAGCTCATCTGAATATCGGCACTGACAACGGACCACTGTCTAAAGACCTAAGTGCTCGTACAGGACACTAGGGATGCAGGAGCTCAGAAAGATTGCCAATTATTTTTAGATTTACATTTATGACGTTTACCAGATGTTCTAACAGACATGTTTCACTGTCCACTCCTTAGGTACTTGGCTTAGGTGCTGCATACTACAAAGGTCAGTATGGAAAGAAGCTGGAAGCAACACATGCATAATCCGCAAGCTACAGCATAAGGTCTATATGTCATTATTTGTGGATTACTCACTCATCACACAGTGATGAGAACATGGTTTGGTACAATAGGTCTGTAGTGTGTTATGAAATGTGTATCATGTCTGTAGGTTCCTCTGATCATTTGATATGAAGCTTAGAATACAGCCAGCATGTAACTGCCCTCAAAGTGGACATCTTGTGAGAGTTAAGCTCATTGACACTGAGAATAATAATAAAATAAAAAATAATAATAATTATGGTGATATAAATCAGTAAATAACACATATACTGCATATATATACTTATGTTCCAGTTGGACTCAAAACATTAAAGAGCTCTGAGGCCTCAAAACAGAAAAATGTAAATGCATTCAGTAACACTAAAGGCAGTCTGTTGAGTGACCTGATATATGGCCATGTATGCACATATTTCGTAAAGGATTAGGCATATATATTTGATAAACTGTAATTCATAGAAATGTAATTGTCTTGTGAATGAACGTTAGGACGGACTCACATTGATTACTAATTAAAAGGCCTAGAATTAGAATCAGGTGCAGCACATCAGCTGCAAATGATTTGGCCAGCTTTAGAGAGGACCTTGAAGGAGCCTGTCTTACTTAAATCTCAGACGTTCGTTTGGTTTGCTCTTGATTGTTGAAGAGACTGGTATCCAGGGAGCTCTCTGAAGCCTTGTATGTTGTAGATGCAGATGAGTCTGAGAAGACAAATCAGCCTTTCCGCTGTCTGGAAAATCATGTACAAGCAAAGAACATTTAGAACAGCTACCCACATGACCAGATCGGATCATCCTAGCAAGTTCAGCGGAAGAGCAGATCCACAAGAGCTTCCATCCATCATAAGCTTGTAAGCAGAGGAGTCTTTGTCTTGATTACTGGGACTAAGAGTGGAGCTAGTGAAGCAGCTTGAAGGTGACCAGGGTCATGGGGTCCCAGGGCCGAGGCTTATCGGTGTCTTACCAGGCTCAGTCCTTCTGAAACAGAGATACAGCTCAGAAACTCAGAGACCATATCAGAATGTGTTACAACCCAGTTTGACCCCTGGTGCCAAGTCGTCAATGCAGAGCTTTGGAGAGGGCATGAACTTTACCTCGTTGATTGTAAAATTCATGTTTTATCATCTTGGTAGGATCAGTGTTTCACATTTAATGCTCAATTCAATGGTCCATAATTTTAATGGAAGATTAGCTTTACAGGGGAGCATTAGGTGCGGTAGTGTGTGGTGGTTGATGTACATGGATTTGCTGTGAAGTAGATTTATTTCTTATTAGATTAAGGTTAATTCTTGGCTTGGTCATTAGTTTTTCTTTATTATTATTTATTAGATTAGATGAAACCAGGAAAGGCCTGCCCTCGAAACCATAAATCCTTGAAGAACCTCTGGTTTGCTAAATGAAAAAAATGAAAGTAAATGTAACCAACACCACATAAGAACAGGAGAAGATTCACCGCAAGCATTAAGAAGACACTCCAAGAGACATTACATTTAATCAGGGTTTAGGGGTTTGATTCGTGTCCATTGTAAAGCTGCACTCCCAGCAGGGCAGCCCCCTTTGACAGTGGCTATCTGATCATCTTGACTGATGCCTGAATTCTACACAAGGGTCAATCATTTGATAACCCCTTTACTGTTAGTTCATGCACTCCCCCAGGTTGCGTTGATCACAGATAGCAGCAAGTGACACCAGCAGTCAGCGCTCAGCCACTATTCATGCAGTCTTTACGCTGGACTGTTTTGCGCAGCCTCCAATCCATCGGCTTCATCGACAGCACTTCGCCAGTGGAAAAAGTTGCCAATACCCTCTCCATCACTGTCACACAGAAACAAAAAAAAGCCAATTCTTGTGGAGACGAGACTCACGGACCTCAAGGATCTGATCGCTGGGTGTAATTGCTCAGGTATTCACACGTCACTTTTCATCACAGTGTGACTTCTAATCAATCGACGTGAGGCTTTTCGCCTTTTCCAACCTTGATGTGACACCGTGCACTGAGTAATCGTTTATTGAGAAGAAGGAGGTGCTGAATAAACGGGGTTACTGTAAATAACTACTGCTCAGTAAAGCTCGGAATGTTTGCACTGTGTTTTCTTTAGCATAGATGAAAAATGTGGAGATGAAAAAAAAGAATCTGGCATAACCAACCCAGAGGTGTGAAATAAAGTATTTATAAAGTCATAAAGTATTTACAGTGGCGATTAGAAGTGAATCATTTTCTATATTTTTGTATATATTTAAGCTAAACTTTCATCATCAAAGTAGATCAAACAATGTGAATATTACAATGTCTCATTTATTTATGGAGGCAAACGATCAATATTCCATATCTGTGAGGGCACAAGCATTTAGGATCCGCAGATCATCTGAAGGTGAAGTTAGAGTCAGCTGATGGGACAACAAACAATGGGAGATGATCAGGTGTGAGTGGGTGGGTCCTGTTTGATTTAAAGAACAGGGATCTATCAAAGTCTGATCTTCACATGTTTGTTGTGAAGGTCACAAACAAAGGAGATTTCTGAGGAGCTCAGAAGAAGAATTGCTGATGCTCGTCAGGCTGGAGAAGGTCAGAAATCCATTTCTAAAGAGTTTGGACTCAACCAATCCACAGTCAGACAGATTGTGTACAACTGGAGTAGATTCGAGACCTTTATTACCCTCTGCTGGAGTGCTCCACCAACAAAGATCACACCCAGAGCAAGGAGTATAAAAGTCCTTGAGTTCACAAAGGAATCGAAGGGAACTTCTAAGTACCTATAGGTCTTTCTCACGTTGACTAATGTTAATGCTCATGAGTCCAGGTTGCTTTAGCAGGTTGCTAAAGATCACACAGACAAGCCAAAAGACTACTAAAACAATGTTTTGTGGACGCATTAGAATAATTGATCTTTTTGATTTAGATTCCAGGTTAAAAAAACAATCTATCTGTGAAACAAAGTGGTGGTAGTATCATGCTTTTGTCATTCTTTGCTGCATCTGGGACAGAAAGCCTCGCCATTATTGATAAAACAATACATTCTGAATTATACCAGTAAATTCTAAAGGAAAATGTCAGGATATCTGTCTGTGAACTGAATCTCAGTAGAATGTGGGTCATGCAGAAAGACAACGAACCTAAGCACACATGTCGTTCTTCCAAAGAATGGTTAAAGAAGAATAAAGTTAATATTAAAAACAGTAATATTCCATTTAATAATTCTGGAATGACCCAGTCCAGACTTTAATCCAACAGAAAGGTTGTGGAAGGACCTGAAGCAGCAATTCATGGGAGGAAACCCACCAACGTAACGTAACACAGCTGGAGCTTTTTGTTCAGAGGAATAAAGCACGCATATGCACTAGTGAATTCACACACTACGGGGGGAACGAGTACACATGCCCAGAGCGGTGGGCAGCCCTATCCACAGCGGCCAGGGTTGCTCAAAGCCACGTTGAGGGAATCAAACAAGCAAGGCTGGTTGAGCAATGCAACCTCTAAGTGTTAAAGAGTCCAGTGGCCTTTGGAAAGAAGGTGTTGCAGAGTCTGGCAGTGATGACCCAGATGCTCCAGTACATTCTTCCAGATGGCAGCAAGCTTTTGTAAGGGATGGGTGGGATTGTCCACAATACTGGAGGCTTTGCAGATGCACTGTGTGGTAAGAACGTCCAGGGTGGAAGGCAGAGAAATGATTTCCTCCGCTGTCAGCAATTTTCAAAGCGGACAGTGATGGTGAAGCTTTCTTGACAGAGTATGTGGTGTTGAAGGACCTGAGACTAGGTGAGGTTCTCAGGAAGGCACTTGATATCGACTGGTGTTGAAGGATCGAAGTGAGGTTCTCACTGAGGTGCCAGTAGCATGTTCCTTTAGTTTAAAATGACTGGAAAAACTCTGCTTCCGTTACTGTTTGCATAAAAGTTACAGCAGTGAAAATCTTTTGTATTTCGAGTGAAGCTTCGGATAAGTGTTTGATTTATGGAAGCAGCACACAATGTATCATGCCGTTAAGTACGGAGCTAATTTTAGGACATGTTTCTATTGCCTTTGTGAGCCATAATGTTCTTCATCAGCAGGAATAATTGGTTCTCGTTACTCAGTAATGCACGGCGCTGATGAATGCTACCCTTGACAGTACACATCTGCCACCTTCTGTAGTCACTGTATGCTTGGAACAAACCTCGTCTTCTCCTTGTCTGCTGCGTCCCTCTGGCCATCATGAGCAGTTGACAGCTCAGCGGTATGTGAGCCACAATGGAAAACTCAGTGATGAGTTCAATCTTAGCAACTAGAGGCTTGTGGGTACCCTCCCAAGTGAGGACTCAGTACACACTCCCGTCGTGCTTCGGAGGAAGGCACTTAACTATGAGACGCTTCAGAGGCTCCAGTGTTTTACTGATGACTGGTTCTCAGGCTTCATGTGTGTAATTATATAAATGTGTTCTCAATATATCAGATTATGTGGGGAGAACATAAACATATTCTATCACACTAGCATACTAGTGCATCTCGGAAAATTAGAACATGTCGTTAATTAATATTATGTCGTGCATTTTATATTCATTACATTTAAAGTGATGCAATTCCAACTTTTGGACATTTTGCTTTCATTTTGATAGTGATTTAATTTAGTCAAACCTGAATTTAAATGGTGTAATAATGTGAGATTTGAATTTTTGATTTTCACGAGCTTTAAGCCTCAACAGTAATATTAGGAGGAATAAAGATTTTGAATGAAATTATGAATACAAATGAGCTGTTTCACAATATTCCCATTTTGCACTAGTCATGGGGAAAATTAGGACACCCCTCAAATATCTTTTTTTTTAATAACATAATTTTGGGAGATGGTCCACATCCAAATCTCCTCCCACTCAACCTACATCATCTGTCACTTCCACAAACACCATCAGCTTTGCACCCTCCATTTCCCCTTTGCCTCCCATTTTACTAAATTCTTTGTACCTCACCAGGGGGCTTCAGCTTCCCCCCCACCCTCTACAGCCCCTGGGGACATGGGACAACTATCACATTTACACATATGGACATATGACCCAAATTAGAATTAAAATCAAGTGCAGATGATTAGAATATGGTTAGCAAGTATTCTATTTAACCTTTTTTTAACCTAGGCCAATTCTGATGTATTTTATTTTTTATTCACTGAAAATAAAAAAAAACATATTTATAGGAGACAGTCACACATACCAGATATGATATTTTTCAGGTGATTCTAGACTACCCAAGTATTTAAACAGAATTTAAATATTTATTTATTTATTCATTTATTTATTCATTTATTTGTTTTATTTTGTTTATAATGACTAAAACTGTTGTTGAATTGTTTGAAATATTTACTAAGAAAGAGTCACAATTAGATGTCAGTTGAAAGCAGGCATGTTGTTTGACTTTGAAATGCAGTGAAAACCTGAAAAGTAGAGACTGGATACAGAAAACGAACTACAAACAACTTTTGCTTCTGTAAGTGTAGAGATGTGAGTGTGAAAATACATGCTGAATGAAAGTTCCACTAAAGGACTGAGGCGAAACTGCAGGAGTTTCATGCATGTTTAATCCTGAAACATGGCTTGGAGGTTGTGGGAAGTAATATGTTTGAATCCTTGAAATGCAAGGTGCTAAGCTTTGTGAGCTTTGATTTCTGCTGGAACTGCAAGTCAGTGGGAATAAAGAATGTCAATGAAAATTCGGTGCGGTTCTGGACCAGGTGAAAAAATATGCTCTAAATGTTTCACCTGAAATGTGGTGCATGAAAGACAAGGTGAGCAAGGCTGGAACTGCAGTAGCCCCGTTCAACGATGACCGTTCAAAGTGTGATTCAGTGAGAGCTGGACATTTTACTGTAAATAACTAATGACTGAAGAAATTGTATGTTCAGTTCATCCATTCAGCTACTTAAAGCTGAATATAATACATTCTTAACAGACTCCAAATTAAAGAAAACATACACACACACACACACACACACACAAACTGAATATCATTTTTGTTGGTATCAGTGTTATCTCTGGACTTTTATTCTGAAATTTGATGACAGTGAGCAAAGAAAGAGAACATTTTCTCAGTTTTTATGTCATTAACCTCTGATCAATCAGAGTCTGTGTGCAGGTTGAGCATCTACACGTGGACAGAGCAGTAAACATGCACTGGAAGCTGCTTTGGCACTTAAACTGGAATTTAATTCAGTTGGAAATGTTTTCTGAGCTGAATTACTTGAGAGACTTGAGAGTAACTTAGGAATTAAAGGAACAGTCCTAAAGTGGTTTCAATCATACCTAACAGACCCCCTCCAGTGTGTAAACATAAACAATACTCACTCCTATCACACTACAGTTAAATATGGCCTCCCACAGGGGTCTGTCTTAGGTCCTTTACTGTTCTCCCTTTACCTACTACCGCTGGGTGATGTCATCCGAAAGCATAACATCGACTTTCACTGCTATGCGGATGACACCCAACTTTACATATCAGCAGAACCTAATGAGGATCACTGTCTCAGCCGAATAACAAACTGTGTTAGTGAGATTAAAAACTGGATGACGCAAAATTTCCTTCTTTTAAACTCTGGAAAATCCGAGGTCTTAATATTAGGATCTAATAAAACCTATAACCCGATCAACCTAAACGGTTTTTCAATCATACCAAGCTCGACTGTGAGAAACCTTGGCGTCATATTTGACTCCGACCTTGCATTCGACAGCCAAATTAGTAACGTAGTAAAGATGGGATTCTTCCATCTACGCAATATTACTAAACTGCGTGAATCACTCTCACACAAGCACGCAGAGATACTGATTCATGCATTCATCACATCTAGACTAGACTATTGTAATGCCCTTCTAGCTGGTAGTTCAGGGAAATCACTACAGAGGCTACAATCAGTACAAAACGCTGCTGCGAGGGTTCTCACCGGAACTCGGAAATTTGACCACATTAGTCCGGTTCTTTCATCCCTCCATTGGCTTCCCATTAAATTCAGAATCGACTACAAAATACTGCTCCTAACATACAAGTCACTAAATGGATTAGCTCCCCAGTACCTAAAAGAGCTCTTAATACCTTACTTCCCGTCACGCAGACTGCGTTCTCAGGACGCAGGACTACTGACCGTCCCTAAAATCAGAAAGAACACTGTTGGGGGACGAGCCTTCTCCTTTAAAGCCCCCCAGCTCTGGAACAGCCTTCCTCCTACTGTTCGGGACTCAGACACTCTCTCCGTCTTTAAATCACGCCTGAAAACATTTCTCTTTTCGCAGGCTTTTCATTAACACTTTTATGGGGGCACTAATCTCTCTCCCTCTCTCCCCCCCATGTCCTGAGCTGCCCGAGACACCTGCAGATACCGGCCCACTCATCCACCTACATCCTACTATCAACTTCCAGACCTGGCTATCCCACCTGCATGGATCTCATTTTCACTACTCAATCATGTATACCTGTAGCATCACTATCTCAGCCAATCTTTATTTATCCTCTCTCCATTTTTATTTATTATTTATTTTATTTATTTTCCCTTCATTTTTTTTTCTTTTTTTTTCCCCCATTTTTCCATTGTGCCTTTGTTATCTGCTCTCCGGTGTCGACCAGAGGAGGATGGGTTCCTCTCTTGAGCCTTGGTTCCTCTCAAGGTTTCTTCCTCCTAACTGAGGGAGTTTTTCCTTGCCACTGTTTGCCTACTGGCTGCTCATTTGAGGCTTGGACCCGGGTCCGTGTAAAGCTGCTTTGTGACAACGTTCTGTTGTAAAAAGCGCTATATAAATAAAATTTGATTGATTGATTGAATTACTCACTGTTAATTCATCAGACTATGGTGAAACTGTAATTGGCATTGCATTGTTTTGTGTTATGTGTATCACGTCTGTAGGTTTCTCTGATCTTGAGTTATGAAGCCTATAAAAAAATGTAAGCCACTGCAAAGTGTGGTTCTCAGGTTCTAAGAGTTAACAATCACTGGCTTTAAGATTAATGTGGTCATAATGAAGTGCTATGATGTAAAGCCAGGTTCGGTGAAGGTGTTGTAATTTTACGTGTCTGTCTCCTCAATGAACATAAGCAAGACAAAGAAGACATGACTGTGGTGTAGCATTTCAGCTTTGATTCAAACCTTTAGGGATTAGACATTTTTTAATGTAAGCCTTTGGTTTTCACAAGCTTAAAAGTATTCAGACAAAGTCACGGACAGTCTCCTGTAATCAACTGTCTGAAATGTGAAACCCGTGGACATCACTGAATGTCCCAGAGTTCCCTCTGCTGACCCCTCTACTGCAGCTGCCTTCATCAGTTGCTTGTTTGTGAGTCTTTCTGCCTTCAATTTTGTCTTCAGTAAGTGAAAATCTGCTCAATTGGACTGAGGTCTGAAAAACTGAACATCAAGACTTGAATTACATCCTGATTGCTTCATTTCAAATCTATTGTGGCTACAGTACATACAGAGGCAAAACAACAAATCTGACCGGACCATATGTCCAGCAGGCACTGACGTAAAATTATTTAATATGTTGATAACAATTAAAAATACCATAGCACTTGTTAGGTTGAGGAGTGTGTGTGTGTGTGTTTGTTGGGGGGGGGTAAAGGCCAGTACTGTGTACAGATTGAAAAGGCACTGAGAGTTTGCTGGACTGTGGACTGCTGGACCATCAGTATCAATGAATTCCACTACAGAGTTCAAACTTCCTCAGGTTTTATGGGTTGTTTCAGACTTCAATGTTTAGACTTGTGTGGTTTGTAGACTGATGTGTCAAAAGTGGAAAACAGCATTCCACAATAAAAACAACACACGGACGAGGAACATGCCTGAAGCCTTTGAGACCTCCCTGCACCACGTTTTCTTTCCTATATCAGGGTCCTTTGGGAGCCTCTAGATCGGCTCCACAGCACCTGGATTTGAACCACGTTGGGTTACTGCACACATCTGACCATCACAGCACAACCAAAGTATGTGCAATCTTAGTAAAAAAAATAATAATGTGCAATACCCCTCCTACTGGACTTATCATATACTCTCCATTCTCTCCATCTCTCTCTATTTATTCTATTTATTCTAATATTTATATTATATTATTATTACCTTTGTACTGAAATGATGCTACTGCTGGAATCTGCTGGAATCTTCATTCATCCATCCATCCATCCATTCATTCATTCATCCATTCATCCATCCATTTATCTAATCTATCTGTTCAGTTTTACAGAACCATTTCATTTTACCTTCTTTTTGGGCCTCAATCACAATAAAACGTCTCCTTACCTGAATAACGGAGCCACCGTTTCTGCAAACAAGCCACATAATTTCCAAACAATGAGCCACCTTCAGTCTACTCCCCTGAATAAATCTCATATCTTCACTGTCCAATGAAACATGTATCTCCAAAATGGTCACAGGTGAAGGCAAAAATGTTAACTTTGAATGGAAGTCAAAGTGAAATCAGAGCTTTTTTTTGACAATTTTAAGAGCATTTCTATTGATCTTGTCATCCAGAATTATTTAAACAGTGTAGAGAACAGCCACAGGGTTCAGACCATGAAGAAAACTAAAAATGGACAAAATGGAGACACATGGTTTTTTTTTATTACAAGCAACTCTATCTTCTAACAGCCAGCTCACGTCTAACAGCAAAATTCACTTTCCTGAATTGACTCATAAAATTTCCATAACTAATCCCTAATCCAGTGCCAACCAGAGGACAATGGATTCCTCTACTGAGCCTTGATTCCGTTTAAGGTTGAAACTTGCCTTATTAGGGTTCTAGGCCATTTTCACAGATATATAATCACAACCTCACCCTCAACACGCTTAAATTCAGTAGTCAATTGCTTTTCAACTCAATCAAACCCTTTACCAATTACACCTGATTCCCCCTTATAGTCTCCTCCCAAACCAGCTCAAGCTGAAGGCAAAACCAACTGTAAAACATGGTGGTTTCAGGGTTATGGTGTAAGGATGCTTTGGGTCACTTTCCCAAATTGTGAATTTTGCTTTATATCAGATAAAGATGGAGAACTGAAATGGTACTTTGTGTTATACCACATAGTATCATCTCAATGACATGACAAAATCAGAATCAGAAATGACAGAAATTTGTGATTTTACAGTTGCAACCATTTATATAAAAGAATAAACAGAATAAATACTTTGAAATATATACATTTGAGTCATTGCACAGAAGCATAAATAAAAGTAAAATAAAAATAAATAAATAAAAGTGGCACAGATGAACCATAATGGTCACCCCTTAATAGGCCTTTTCCACCAGCAGAACCCTGTTTCTTGACCTGGTTCCATTCGGGGCTTATAAGAACGTTGCGGTTAGTGCACCATCTCACATTTACCCCAGTTTAACCTGCAATGAAACAGATGTGAGAAGATGGCAGCATGTATAAACTACCTGAGAGCGATTACCTGTGACCTGTCAGGATGGAGGACACATCAAAGTATTCTGGATCCTTCTGCTGGGTTCCACTGGTCAGCAATGAGTGGAAAGTTTAGGAAACACAGTACGGTTCTCCCATGCAGCAGTTTCATCACAGCCCAGTCTTTCATGTCTCAGTTGCGTCAGCTCCAGCTTGATACGAGCAAGATGGTCTTTTATATTTACAGGCAATATGTTTGATCATCCCGATCTTACACAGCTACAGTAACACACACATTAGTATGAAAGCCCATTAACACCACCTCATTATTTTGAAAGTTGTTATTTTGAGATACTAAGACATTATTTTGAGATACTATCGCTCCTTTGACTCACTCGCTTCTGTTGCTATGCCAGATATAAAAAAAACCAAAAATATTAAAAATTATAATTTAGTTTCTCAAATAAACATGTTATTTGATTAATTTAAAAATGAAACCAAAATAGGTGGTGGATTTTTATTTTATTTTATTTTTTTTTTCATTTTAAAAAGGCAGGAATGTGTTTGTGAGCTTTGTGATCTTTCTCATTAAACCTTCATGAAATATATGAAGATAGTGTGATTTAATGATGTATTAGTCAACTGAGAAATACAGTTTATGTTTGTGAATAACTGAAAATGCATTTAAGGAAAGGCGATTACAGTGACACTGAAACTGAAACTGCTTTCAGAATGGCTCTCAGCAGCCTGACAGACCAACATGCAGAGACACAGCTAAGAGTGAAAATCCCACCAAGCTGCACAGGGCTTTGGGGTTTCTTTTTTTTCTCCAGAACAAGCATCCATCCAGAGAAATACAGTTTACACCGAGGCCACTGAACAGCAGAAACATTCTCAACAAAATAGGATCAAAGCAACACAGTGCAAGAGCAAAGTGAAGCTCAAAAAATAGATAAATTCACAGCAAATATTGTGCAGTAATTGAAGGGTTTGCCTTAAAAACAGTAACATACAGTAATAATTACACCTTATCTCTGTTGTTTGCTCATCATATTTAGCAAGGGACTGGATATTTGAGCAATATAGTTATTAAATCTCTCAGGATCAATCTGTCAGGATCGGACAGAGCGAAGCAGATGCAAATTTAATGGGAGTGATGTCAAGATTACAGTCCAAGTCTTTAACCGGCAGACGAGATAATTCTGAAATACACAAACCAGAGACCAAGTCGAAAAAGCAGGCAAAGGTCAAAACCAACAGACTAAATACAGAGCTAGACGAAGGACGAGAGTCGAGAAACGGAAACTGGTCAAAAATGAACTGACTGATGACAAGAAACATAGTAGAATGCAATGGGGTCACTAGGCAAGGTTAGAAAACGAACCAACAAGAAATGCTGGCTTAAGTACTCTTGGGACCAGGTGTAAACAATCAGAATTCAGGTGAGCTAGATCATGTGAGAGTCACATGATCAGTCAGGTGACTGACTGAAGAATTCTGTGAGTTTGAGTCCTGAGAAGCTGAAGGGTGGAGTCTTTTTTGGCATTTTTTTAAATAGCCTTTATTACTTTGTCTACATTTTTAGGTTTGAATCATTATTATCGCAATAATATACACTATATAAACCATTTTGATCATTATGTTTGAGCTGCAAAGGGACCACCTGCATATGTCTATGGGTGGGGTGTCATAAAAGCTCCTTTAGGTGTAATGTACTCTAAATTCATGAAGTGAAAATATATAAAAAATATATAAAAAAAATTTAGAAAAAATATAGAAAAAATATTTGGAAATAAAAAACTGAAAAATTGACATGTGCACATGTATTCACCCTCTATGCTACCATGGCCCTAAATAGTTCAACCAATTAGCTTCAGAAGTCACATGCTTAGTGAAATTAAGTCCACCTGTGTACAAGTGTCACCTGATCTGTCAGTACATGCACACATTTTCTGAAAGGCCCCAGAGGCAGCGACACTATTAAGTAAGATCTCCAAACAAGTCAGGAACAAAGTTGTTGAGAAGTATAATTCCGGGTTGGGTTATAAAAATCTTCAAATCTCTGATGACCCCCCAGAGCACCATCAAATGCATTATCATCAAATGGAAATAACATGGTACCACAACAAGAGAAGACTGCCCACCAAAACTCAGACCAGGCAAGGAGGGCAGTAATCAGAAAGGACCACACAGGACCACAAAGCTAACCCTGAATGAGCTGCATTCCTAAGCAGAGACCAGACTATCTGTCTATATGACCACAATAAGCCTTACACTCCTTTAAGCTGGGCTTTATGCAAGAGTGGCCAGAAAAAAAAGCCTTTACTTTCATTTTGACTCGCCAAATGTATGGAGGAATGTGCTGTGATCAGATGGCCACCAAGGAAAACTCTATATCTGGCACAAGAACAACATATCTCATCCCCCCAAAACACCATCCCCACAGTGAAACATGGTGCTGGGAGCATCATGCTGCGGGGATGTTATTCAGCAGCAGGGACTGGGAAACTGGTCCAAGTTGAGGAAGATGGATGGTACTAAATGCAGGGATATTCTTGAGCAGAAGTTTCAGTTTTCATTTGAGACTAGGATGGAAGTCCACCTTCCAATAGGACAATGACCCAAAACATACTATACTGTACTGTACTATACTAACAAACATGTAAATGTACTGGAATGGCCGAGTCAAAGCCCAGACCTTAATCTAACTGAGAATCTGTGGTCAGACATGCATCTAACTTGAAGGAGCTGGAGCAGTTTCGCCTTGAGGAATGGGCAAAAATCCCAGTGGCAAGATGTAACAGCTCATAGAGACTTATCCTTTTGCAGCCACAAAAGGGGCTCCACAAAGCACTGGCTTTATGGTGATGAATAGTTCTGCACAGTGAAGTTTAATCTTTGTCCCATTTGTTGCTTAAAAAAAATCTAACACAGATCAATTAGCAAATTGTGACCCTCTAAAGGCAGCAAGGAGTTGGATTATTATAATTATAATAATGAAATAACCATAATAATAATTATTATTATGAGGAGGAGGAGGAGGAGGACGAGGAGGGGGAAGAGGAGAAGGAAAGGTATTGGTTCATCCAGTTAAGATAAACCTTTGTTAGGCACTGTACATCTAAGCTATTATATTTGACTGGCAATGAATGTGACAGTCAATAGTGACAGTCTAACCATCACTAAAGACCTACATTACATGTCCCAGTTAAAACAGTGTTCAATGGAATGGAAATTGCACTGAGAAATGAGCACAAAGAGGAATTAGCAAATCACATGTTAACAAGACCAGCTGGGGTGGTCTAATGGGCTCTAATGAGGACGGTGTTTATGTGACTAGGCTGGCTTGACAGCTTGGCATTTACCCACATCTCACAGGCCTTCTGAATGCTGAGGGATGATAGTGAAGCTGTATAGGAGGACTGCTGATGGATAGTCCAAACAGAAACCCATTCCAGAGCTGGCTGGATTTAGCACTGCGGAACGTTGCAGCGCAGATGACCATAGACAGGAAAACTTTGACCTTTTCCTCCACTTTGGTGGCTCTAATGAATGCATGACGGGATGTATGATTGCCCACAGCCTACCTCCCTGAAGAGGAAATGAATGAGGAGAGTGCACAGGACAGGCGCTGTCAGCCACTTATAGCAAATTGTCGGGTTCAATTAATTAGTGAGGGAAAACTAAGAGGGCGTGAGAACATGCTTAAGGAGTAGAAGTAAGAGACATCCAAGAACATCTGCATAGCCAAGTGCATGAGGACAGGGCAGCTGTGAGGGCTGAAAGTAAGAGAGTCATTGATTTTGCATTACAGCATTATTCACTTGTGGTTTATGAATTAATGTCAATTTATAGGAAGAACTGATGCACAAAATCATAAACCACAGACCCTTCTTAAATTCCTCTTGGTGAACGCTCAAGCAGTTCCCTTCTAATAGCATCCCAGACAGCAATGAATGTTTGGCCCAAATGTGGCCCACATCTGAGCCATGAGTACCAAATGTAGGCCAGATGTGGCCCAAATGCTATCTGGCATCTTCAATCCCCAGTGTTACACTCAAATCAATCAAAAATAAGATGATAAACACACAAAATCACCCAGTGACCAAAAGAAACCTTGGGAGGAACCCATAATGTACATACATTATTGATAAGAGGACACTGGAACACCTCATCTCTGCTGTAATACTCAGGTGCACTGAAGTAATGATAGATTGATGGTGGACATAATAGTGATAGCAGCAGCTAATTAGGGTCTATAGTTTGTGACAGAAGGTGGGCAACTAGTCCAGGGTAACTAGTCCAGGTCCAGTAGTCAGAAGCTGGGCATTCAGTGTGAAGGGGCAGAGGAGCTCAAGGTCAGCCTCTGGAGGGGTGGCAGGGGAGACTGAGGTCAGCTTCTGAAGGGGTGGTGGGGAGACTGAGGTCAGCCTCTAAAGGGGTAGCAGAAGAATTCAAGGTTAGCCTTCCGTTAGCACAGGCCGGTGGGCAAAACTAAAAATACAAAAGCGAAACTTGATATTAAATTAACATGGTGTGGTGACACCAAGGTGAAGTTGATGCAACTTCAGGAAAATATGCTTGTGGAAAAAGTCCATCACGTCCAGACTGTGGGAATATGGACTACTATAGAAATCAATCCTTGTGAGCACTGCTTTTCCTGTCCCCTGGGTTCAAACTCTCTGAAGACTCAACAGGAACAAATACCTGTATTTCTTTTTTTATTACAGGGACCATAATTCTTAAACACGTAATCTTACTCTACTATACAGTCTTTATAATATACAATACGACGTGTAACACTGTATTGTATTATCTTAAACTGTTTCTGTGTGTATTTAGGGATTGTAATCTGAAGAGAGAGCAGTGTGTTAATGCAGGCAGGGTGTTTGAGATGGAACCAGCAAAGGATGTCCTATCAAATGAGTATGCTCACATATCCATTACTTTTCTATTGTGAGAAATTGATTTGACATACCTGGAGTAAGCACATCCACCCAGAGTAGAGGTAATCACCAAACCAACTGACCTTGTCCTAATTTAGTTTTGCCATGATGACGGCAGGTTGGAAATTCTATGTGAGGAACAACAGCAGCAGTAAAACATAATGATGTTCTGGGCCGGTCACGAGTGTCTGGAGGGTCCTAGGTACTTTTGCCCCACCCCCATCCAATTGCTTTTATATACTAAAGTTCAAATTTCATACTCACTGCTTCACGCAAATTATAATCATCTTCTGCTAATTGCATTAACCCCATAGTTCCTCTACTGTACTGCACTGAATTACTTAATTAATTAAATAATTTACTGAAAGACCTTCTAAACCTGCAAAATGGCATGTTTTTCAGGAGATCCTTATCAAAATTGTCTCCATTTGTGATGTAAATATTAAGAGGATTGAAATATTTGTATGAACTTGACCCAAACACCTGCATCACCAAATATGAAGGAATGTACACAAACCCTAATTATCTGCTACTGTTACTATTACCGTATTTTCCGGACTACAAGCCGCACCAGAATATAAGCCGCACCTGCAAAGTTTAAAAAAAAAACCTGGAAAATGACACATATAAGAAGAAAAAGCTGGAAAATACTGTATGTCCACCTTCAAACTATAATCACTTCAGTGCACCTGAGTATTACAGCAGGCGTGTGGTGACTCATGAGGTTCCTCCCAAGGTTTCTTTTGGTCACTGGGTGATTTTGTGTGTTTATCATCTTATTTTTGATTGATTTGAGTGTAACACTGGGGATTGAAGATGCCAGATAGTATTTGGGCCACATCTCGGCTTAATTTGGTAACTCATTTGGGCCAAACATTCACTGCTGTCTGGGATGCTATTAGAAGGGAACTGCTTGAGTGTTCACCAAGAGTAATTTAAGTAGGGTCTCTGGTTTATGATTTTGTGCATCAGTTCTTCTTATGAATTGACATTAAAATTGACATTTGGGCTACCTCTGGTACTCATGGTTGAGTCCTATAGAGTTTTGCCTGCACTGTCGACCTTTGGCTCAACAGTGGTTTTCTGTCTTTGTCTTCTTATTCTTTTATTTCTGTAAAGCTGCTCTGTGACATCAGCTGACATCTATCTATCTATCTATCTATCTATCTATCTATCTATCTATCTATCTATCTATCTAATCATTTCACTGATGAGCCACAGATTCACAGAGTGATTTCAGTGAGAAAAAAGTTCCCAGCCTCTCACAACTCATTCCAACTCGCCACAAAAGAGAGAACATCTAATTCCCAAATCATTCCATGCATTTCTGACAGGGCACTAATGTGCAGACGGAAAGACGGAAGTCACCTGCTCAGATTGACATCTGCATTACGAAAATGACCTGTTAACAAGCCTGAAGTGACCCCATTAAATTTGGGACATTAACAGGCTCTTTCAGTCATTAATTCCACTCTATGCCTCCCGTTCCTCACTGTCCCTCAACACAAAACAGAGACTGATAGCAAAGTAGGTCATTTAGCAGGACAGATTTCATCACCTTTCTTTACCCTGTCGCAGCACTGCAGGGATGTTAACAGCAAGTAAAGGAGCTGGGGTTTTTTTTCAGATGTTCATATATAACTGGATGGAACACAGATCCAGGACAAGTCTGCCAAACATCCAACACATAATGAGATGATTCCATATTATCACACTGATATGCTTCTACATTCATCTAAATCATTTATTACCAAGAAAACAGGCTGTTTAGCTGTTTAGCACACATCTCTCCATCCTGATCCATCACACATCACCTCATCACATTACCTCATCACATCACCCCTCCTGATCCATCACACATATCCCCATCACATCACCCCTCCTGATCCATCACACATCTCCCCATCACATCACCCCTCCTGATCCATCACACATCTCCCCATCACATCACCCCTCAAAATCCATTGCAGCTCTCTACCTCACATCACCCCTCAAGGTCCTTCACACACATCTCCACATCACATCACCCCTCCAGATCCATCACATTTGGCTCTTTTATGTCAATGCAGCTCATAAAATCACAAACCATGTTAGGCAGTTTCTGTGTTGGCCACAAGAATTTGAGTGTGTGTTTGGCTATTGTAAAGTCACTGAAAAGCATACTCAGACATTTGGTCATCACTGCCAGGTCCATAAAAAGAAGCTGGAGTGCAGGGTTGGATGGGATTCTACTGTCCACTCTGATCCCAAATGCAGCTTATCTTTTTGCATATGGCTAGGCAGGCCAGGCAGGCCGGGCAGGCCGGGCAGGCTGGGCATGCAGCAGATGGATTCTCAGTCACCCAGATGAAGCCTGATGTGCAGGCCAACAGATTGGAATGAGGTCGCTGCAGATTATCACAGACAAATCATTACAAAGTGATCAGGGTTCATTTATTTCAGTTTTATTGTAGGGTGAATATAGTACCATCAGCCCAGCATTCAAATTTGCCTTGTGAAACCACCTCTCAACTCCTTTTTATAGGGTATTTTTTACTGCATTTTATTTCCCAAAATATTAAAATGAAGGGCTGAGGGAAAACAACCCTCACCACCTCTTACTGGAGAAACCGCAGACATTAGACATACTCTTAAGCATACTTAGGCATGTTTCTTCTACTGTGTCTAACAGTTACATGACATTTTCTTATCCTCATATCTCAGGATCAGAGTAACCTAAAAATATGATACACATATCATAACAAACTACAAGACATTTAAATGCCAAAGGAGGTTCCAGTGCATGTTTACTGCTCTGTCCTAACACCCTTTTTGAAATGGTATATATTCATTACATATTTCGTAACTTTTTTTGTTATACTGTTGATCTGTATGGTTAACAGCTGAAGGTGGTTGTCTTCACCCACTCAAGGTGGAGACCGGTGACCATCCAGGGAAGGGACTTTGGTGAGCAATAACAGAAATATGACTGAATGAAAATATCAGAAGATAGAAAATAGCAGCTTTCATTAAGAGGATCCATGTCTTCTTGTGAGAACAGCTCAGTATTTTAAAGGCTTCTTACACAAGACTGTTAGGAATCTGCTCACAGCCTGTTGTCAACCAGCACATGATCTTGTGGTGCCCTTTAAAGCAGGAAATGTCAGATCAAATGCCACAGCTAGCAATGGAAGGGCAGGCATGTATACTAACAAATCATTAACAGTCTCCTTGGTGTCTGACCACACACTGCTGTCTGTTTACAAGTGTATACAATCCGAAAATTAGTCACAACACACCGTGGGTTAGAAATGATTTGGTAAACACGTAACAGATTTGTTTTCTTTTGATTTAATACACATGTAATTAACACTTTGTTAACGTAGGCTGATTTTACAGCACATAGGAGCTGCCGTCTTATAAAACATCTATATAAACATCTTATTAAACACTTACTAACACTTATAACAAGCTGTTTTCAAGGCTTCATATCTCAGGATCTGAGGAGCTTCTAGCTCACGCTCAACCTGCATTCACACTCTGACTGATCAGTGAGAGGCGGAGCTAACGATGCCACTGATTGCCCTCTTTCTTTGTTCACACATTTGTTTTTATTTGAAGCACTGTCAGGTATTTTGAAGAACTTATTATTATACATATTCTAGTCAATATAATCATTACAAATAATTCATCAAAATGTTTGCATTTTCAACTCGAAAACATGATCAATTTCCAACATAAGTGATATAAAGTGCTGTTTAGTCCTTATTGTATTATCCATATTATAGGTGCAAGCAAATGTTTGATTACAACATGGCAAAATTCATCCATATTTAAGTTTTGTTCAATTTTATGTCTCAAATTAAGACACATTTGAGTAGCCTAGGATTTCCTGAAAATAATATCTGGTACTTTTCTGATTTTTGTTAAATAAAAGTGTGTCAACATATGAAAACATCCCATATCCCTCTAGCGTATAGTTCCCAGGCTTAACAGAGAATTACAAAACCCTGTTTAATACGGTACAGATTTAGTGGTAGCACTTATTATTTGATGGTATGTTAAATACCTGTTTAACAGGTTTGTTATCTAATTTTATAAGCATAGTTAGTAAGGTAGTGATAAGTACCATGTATATACAGTAGTATTCGCTCCAAAGTTAATGGTAACTATGAATAGATGAATGTGCTTAGATGTATTTCAATGTGTCCAGCAATATTCAGAAAATAATAGTTAAAATGTTGATACAATTACTATGCAAGTCCAGAGTAACTTAAAACTACTACTAATGTTCATTACTGGAGTAGAATTCAAATATTGCTATAAATACCCCAAGTCTATTTACATATGTATGTATTCTATCTAAATAATACATAATTTCATTTTAATTTTGGAGTAAGTATTGCTGTACATACCTTATAGTGTGTACTATATAATTACTAGTACATACTAACTATTTATCTATTTATATCAAGTACTGACTATTAACTGCATAATAAAGTGATATTTATTCAGTGTAAAGAAACAATGCAGAGGACAAGAGGTAAAATTCTATACTTGTGTATTTGGACTTGGAAGATCACATTAGCACTGGGAGTTTCAGCCTCCATATCATGACAGCAAAACTGGCAGCTCCTGATAGGAAAAGGATAGCAGACCTTTGTGGGACCACAGGACAGCTCACTCATTTTCCCGATTAACTTCTATTTTCTTCATTTTTTATTCTATTATAAACTAGTTTATTATGGTTTGAAACTAATTTATTTTAACCTTTAGAACTCGAGGCCCATTTGTGTGATGTTTTTGTAGTTTGATGTATTTTCATTCACTAAAACATTAGAAAAGTATTTATAGGAGAGTCATACAGACCAGACATTGTCATTTTCAGGAGACTTTATGCTTCTCAAATTTTTCTTCATTTGAGACATAAATATTAACAGAATTTTGACCATGTTTTAATCAAAAGATCATTTTCTCATCTCATTTTTCTTTTCTTTTCTTTTCTTTTCTTTTTGTTTCTTTTCTTTTCTTTTCTTTTCATGTTTTTCTTCTACAGACTAAATGAATACTTTATAACTCAGAAATCCTGTTGGAAATTGATAATTCAGAATGTTTTTGGGGTGAAAATGCATGAATTGTCAAAATACTTGTCAGTGCTCCAAATAAAATAAAAAAACGGTTTTTAATCACTTAAATAAATAAATGTTTGAGATTAAAAACTAGTTGTGTTTTGTACAAATGAAAATTTTCTAGGTGGTCCAAGGACTAGTGGCAAACAGTCAGTGGGTTACCAACCATATCAAGCCAGCAGACCTGGACCTTTAAGTCCAGTTTTACCTTACTGACCACATGGCCAAAGCCTAGCAACTGCCTGGAATTGGGACCATTAAAGCTGTGAAAACTGTTACAGTTAGGCACGAGTTTGATTAAAACACTGCTGAACTCCTTTCTAAGTGGATTATAGAACTGGAGCAGTATGTGGGCTTGCGCTGAATTTATGGAATAAGTGAAATGCCCTGCTGGACAACAGCTAAAACCAGCATGGATTGTAAGCAGGGCAAGCTGGTGTAAAACTGCTCATCCCAGCTGGTCAGGGCTAGATGACCAGCTAGACCAGCTCGACTCTGCTGGTCAGGACCACTAGTTCAGCTCGACTCTGCTGGTCAGGACCACTAGTTCAGCTCGACTCTGCTGGTCAGGACCACTAGTTCAGCTTGACTCAGCTGGTCAGGCCTGGTAGACTATCTCTCTCTCTCTCTCTCTCTGTCTCTCTCTCTCTCTCTCTGTCTCAGAGCTCTCTCTCTCTCTCTCTCTCTCTCTCTCTCTCTCTCTCTCTCTCTCAGAGCTCTAACTAAATCATGGAGAGATCCATCTGCAATGGCTTATTTCAACCTTTCTAGTGAACCACCAAATCCCATTTGTTGGAAATGTCATATAATTAACTGAGTGCTGAAATAATGGATTGTTAAGTGTACTCTTCCAAGAACTGAACATGGTGCCCTTTTGTGTTTTTTTGCACACGTACTGCAGTTAAAATGCCTATGCAAGTACAAATGAAAAATCATTAATAAAGGCATCTTTTTCTGAGGAGATGAACAGTGTATCACAAATAAACCATTAGCCTGTAAATATATGCTTACATGGTAAATTATTAGGAAAACTATACTAATACAGGGATTGAGCCTCATCCTGTTCTCCAAACAGCCTCATGTCCAAGTTAACGTTACTTGAAGCTGCTGACCCATATCTGCAGGATGTCATCAACTGCGGTGCTGCTACACAATTGGCTGATTAGATCATTGCATTAATAACTAGGTGGTGTGCTCAGGTACTGCTGCTCAGGTATAGCTGCCTGTTTTATTTGATGAACCTTAAACTGAAAAAAACACCCAAACGCTCCTGTGAAGAAGCTCCAGTTCATTTCAAAGACTCCTGAAGAAGTGTGGGCTTAGAGGTAGCTGTGTTTTACCCAACAAGAGAATTATGAAGAGATGATGGATGAATTACAAGCCTGACCAAAGTTTTCTTTTGAGCTGATGGCAAAACAACAACTTTCAAGACTCCATAAATTACTGGAACAACATGAAGAGGGTGGAGAAGACTTGTAGGTCCAACAGCCACGAGTTGTTGGGCCCTCTCCTGAATTATGCCATTTGTTTTCCAATTCTAATGGCCTTGGAGGTCTGCTTTCAACATATTTCACAAAGTCCCCAGAGACAGAAGGAAGAAAGGGCAGGCGAGTGAGGAAGTGTGAGAGAGGGAGGGAAGAAAAAGTGCTTTGGGGGGCATCATGTATTCCTAATGGAGTCGGCTTCACAGGGCCAGCCCTACTCCTGTAGAGACTTCGGGAAAGGGTATGCTCTGAAGAATCTCTCTCTCTCTCTCTCTCTCCCCCCCCCCACTCTCTCTGTCTCTCCGAAGGACCACACACATCCCTCTGATCTCTTTTGATTACTGTCAAACACTATGACAATTTCAGAGCTTAATTACATCATTTGACCGTGTGTGCTCAGGAATTCAGACACCAAAACTATCCAACCACTCCTTTCATTTAATGACCTCTTGCTGACCATTGTATATTGATCACAGAACACTATGGAGCTAGTATTCCTGCTGTAGCCGTCATGTCCAATGCCAGGAATAAATCCCCCAGAATTGGTTTGTGGAGCAGTGGTTGATGGAACTCCATCCAGGACTGTTGTGAAGTCCATAATGAATGATCTGACATGAAGACCAGTGCTCTGGTGGCCAAACCAGTTTAGTCCAAACAGTGAACGTGGGAAATCTTTTATTATTTTTTATTTTATTAGAATTATTTGATTAAAGTCCACCTGTGTGCAATTACAGTTTCACATGTCATCAGACATTATGAATTACTTGTTAGTGCATTTGTTGTTTGAGTGCTGGTGTTTCCCAAGCGTCCTTGAGGATCTAGAAAGGCGCAATTTAAGTGTAACATTTTTCATTAATTCATGCACACTTTTTCCATAGAATTAAGGCTGAGATGGAGACTCACCTTCCAGCAGCTCAATGACCCTGAACATACTAACATAACGTTTAAATATCTTGGAATGGCCAAGTTAAACCCCAGACCTCAATCCAGTAGGGACTTTGTGGCATGATTTGAAGATTGCCGTCTACAAGTATAACCCATTTAACCTGAAGGAGCTGGTGCAGGATGGTTACAAATCCCAGTAGCTAGCTGTGCGAAGCTAATAGAAAGCAGCTGGAGAAGTGGGTTCGGTGAATAGTTGTGCATAGCATGAATAATAATTTATTTTTATTGCTGTCATAATTAGTTATAATTTACACCTTCAACAGCCATGTGTAATTCAAGTGATACAAAAACCTATCAAAACAAGAACAGGGTGATGCTCTACAAAGCACTGTATACTTGATTTAAAAGCAAGCCCGTTTTTTCCTCTATAAGTGTGTGTAAATAACTTTAAAGTGCTTTAAAATTTCACAACACTGCCGAGAATGTTCCATTTCCACCTAGAAAGCTTTTGATTTTCACCCTTTTAATATCACGTGAAGTGTCTAGTCACTCTCACACTATAACTTGTTTTTCCTCCACTCACACAGACATCACTTTCACTCTCTGCTTGTGTGTATGTGTGAGCACCACTCTCGCGCTCAGATTTCATGGCTTGATGGCTTCGCTGTGTGATACCGTGGCTTGATAGCTTATCTCTGCGATGCTCCTCTGCTCTGAGTAAAGGCCAGTAATCGAGGAGAAAAGCAGCCAGTGACAGACGCCAGCCCCTTGGTGGCCAGACACGGGAGAGCGATGCCCTGCCTGAGCAGCAGGACGAGGGACAGCAGGGTATTTGCTGTTGCTGAGAACCAACCGTCAGACTACAAGCAAGGACACCAGCAGCAAGGACACTAGTAGTGTGTTTGGACCCTAGTTGGAAAATTGTTGAGCAACTATAACTTCTACCAACTACCAGTACTTTGAATTCAGGTGGTCATTAGCAGCTGGTCAATTCATCACACAAATCAAATATCCTTGGAAGATGCTAAACTGCACGTTTTTGCAAGTCCAATGATGACAATAAAGGTCCTTTGAACTAGTAGTAGCCTTAGAAGATGAATCAATGATGGATGTACTACTTAAATAGTCTGTTGTGCCTTTCACACAATGATTGGTATAACTGTGGCATCAAAACATCCCCAACACCATTAGACCAGTCCAGTGTTTGTGTCTAATGTATCACAGTCTCAAATACTGACCTTACAATCTGTGTACCTGAGCAGAGGTTTATCAGAGCAGGCTGCATTTTTCCAGTCTTTTCTGTCAATTTCCTGTCCATTGTTGGTGAATCTGTGCTTGTACTGAACCACTGCAACCCCAGGTTTCTGTTCTTGGCTGATAGAATTGAAAGCCGATGCGGATTTCTGCTATTGTAGCCCATCTGCTTCAAGGTTCCAGGACGCTGCTGACCCATATATGCATGGTTTTCTGAGTTACACTGCTGCCATATGATTGGTTGATTAGATAACTATGCTGGCAAGTAGCCATTAAAACAGTTTCTATTAGAGTTGTAAGTCGAGCAGTAAGCAGTAGACTGTCTGTAAACATTTAATTTTGCCCTGCGATACAAAATTTGCCCCACCACTGACATTTGGGTTTGACAGAGGCTCAGGTCACGCCATGTTCTTGTTCACCCAGGGAGGGGGTGTCCCCCCCACAGTCTTCAGCATTGCCCTGCATCTTTGGAACAAAAGGGTGAGGGAACATGAGTTGCCTCCAGGGGCAATTCTAGGATGAGAGCTTCAGCCAAAGAGAATAAACAACCAAAAACCACAGGTTTTCTTTAAAGCAATTGTTTACTATCAATCACAACCAACTAGCACATAAAACAGGCAAACAAATCTAATCTAATGAGAAAAGATCCACATCAATATATAGCATTTTATCATTGAGTACAAAGAATTAGAAGAAATAGAATCATTCATATTCAGATCAGACAGTAATTCTAATAATCTAATATTAATATGATGAAGTCTGGTTAATAAGCATGGAGATGTGTGTTACTGTCATTGTAAACATCTCTTCAGCAGATAAGAAGGTAAGGTTTATATCTAAATTTCCTCCCACAGTAGCAGCTGCGTTCTCCATTCTCTGCTCTGACATAAAGAAGTGAAAGCAGAATTTACTGATAAGGCTCAAAGACAGGTCTCCTTTAGCCCGTTCACATGATCTATTACTGTAGATAAATCAGTTACTGTTATAATGGAAAACAACAGAGTTCGGGATTCAGGACAAACACCTCATGAGGGCATCTGGTCACAATACTGGGGGCACTGAAGTCACATCATTTTGACCGTAATCTCTCATTTCCCACCTGGATACAGGGCAAGTTAGGACAACAGGACAAGTTAGGACATCATCTATCTCAGGTGGAATATATTTAAACCACAAATGCTCATGAATGTTCTTCCTAATAAGGACTAAAAAACACTTTACATCTGTGATCTGTGTTTTTGAGATGAAATTGGAAGAAGTTTGATGAAAGGATATTTGTAATAATAAGATCTTCAAAATACACACAGTGGTCCAAATAAAATAAAATATTCCCCAAATCCTTTATTATTTATGTTAGTCAATTGACAGAAAGAGTGCAAACAGCCCCTCCCTTCACATTTTCCTCTGTAACCCAATATTAGAGACATATACCCTCTCACTGATCAGTCAGAATCTGTATGCAGTTTGAGCATCAGCCCCGCCCCCTCTCACTGATCAGTCAGTGTCTGTATGCAGGTTGAGCATCAGCCCCGCCCCCTCTCTCTGATCAGTCAGAGTCCGTATGCAGGTTGAGCATGTACACGTGGACAGAGCAGTAAACATGCACTGAAAGCTGCTTTGGAATTTAAATATGGATCTAATTCAGATGAATGGTTAGACAGGATAAGTCTTGTAGTTTGATGTGATATGGGTATCATGTCCGTTGGTTACTCTGATCTGTAGAGATTGGTGTCCAGTATCTCTAGCTTTGGCTTTTAAGGCACTCCAAAGGCTCCAAAAGGCAGGATATCAGCATCCATCCTTCCTTCCAGCAACCTTGCAAGTAACAGGTCTATGAATTTACAGCCCATCTGAATGTGCTGCAGGTCCCTCAAACAGAACCTGCTCTATTTTGCTCCTTTTTTCCCTGCACTGTAATGGGGTAGCAGCCGTCCCAGTAGACCCCAGAATGGATTGCACAGCCACGCTTATCTCAGCCGACACATGGTCAGGTCTCGAATCAATTCTGCTGCCGATCAGCAATAAAACCATTGCTGTCCTATTACACCACCCACCCCTCTCAGTGGCCTGACTCGCCGAGTGGAAGAAGCTGCTTCAGACGTGCCTCTTCAAACATTGCGGCTGCTACTGCTGCCATGATTAAGACATTACAGGCGAGCGGAAGAGATAGAGACGAATGAGGCCTGGAGATCATACTGCTCCCTAGTGGCCACGGACCATATCAACTATATATATCACTGCATAGCCTCTCATCTTTTGCGTGCTATAGTGTATCAACCAAATTGTTGAGCAGTGGGCCATATTAGAGCATTGGGAAATAGCGGCTCAAGACGACAGACTGAGCAATCATTTCCAGGACAAGAATTTTTCTTTAGATATTTAGAGGCACAAGAATCCTAAGAATAAGACGCTGTGAAAGAGGTTAAAACCAAAGAGCACATGGCCTTGTTCACTGCACAGGTAGAAAATGCCAAGTGAGCGGTTTGCACTTTTCAGGATTGTGAAGAAAACAGAATGTGTGCTACTTTCCAAAAATAAAGGTAATGGGAGTCACTGTGACAACAGGCAGGTGCTCTGATGGGTCTGTCAAAAATCAGAATTCAGAAAAAGTCAGAATCAGAAATCAGAGTGCAGTTTTGTTCCTAATTCAGATCAAATTTCACTCATTTCCAGATTAAATCCCACTTTAAATACCAAAAGAGATTCCAGTGCATGTTTACTGCTTTGTCCACATGTACAGGATCAACCTGCATACAGACTCTGACTGACCAGAGAGAGAGGGGGGGGGCTGATGCTCAACCTGCATACAGACTCTGACTGACCAGAGAGAGGGGGGGGGGCTGATGCTCAACCTGCATACAGACTCTGACTGACCAGAGAGAGGGGGCAGGCTAATTACATCACTGACTCAAATATTGGGTTACAGAAGAACAGCTATGAAGATAAAAATAATAAAGGACATTCAGGTTGTTTTGCTGTCAAGTATTAAGAAGAACCTATTTTAAATATCCTATTTAATCTAATTACAAATAACTCAAATGAAGACAAATTTGAGTAGTCTCCAGAAGGATCTCCTCTATGTGTGTGTCAAGTACGAGCAGACATAACAAGGATGAGGGTGTGGAGGCAAATGCAAGGGTAGGAATTTAATATAAATAAAGAAAAACAAAGCCCTTACAAAGTGGGGAACAAAGTACAAACAAAACAAAAGGGACCTATACTAACAAACAAGAAACACAACATACCAGGAACAAACTGACAGAAACATAAGGACTGACAGAGACAGACTGAGACAAAGGGTCTTAAATACAATATGACATAGACAACACCGGGGACATGATAACGAGGGGGCAGGGTTACAAATCAGACACAGATGGGAATGGGCGGAGCAAAGGAGGGGACAAGGACAAAAACAAACAACTCATGTGCTTAGGAGCACATGGTGGAAACAACAACATCAGGACAGGAAGACAGAGGTAAACTGGACGGACAGGGCAGGCATGACAGTGTGACTCTCCTAATGACTCTTCTAATGTAAAAAGGTTCCACAAAATTGGCCTTGAGTGCTAGAGGTTAAGGAGAGGAAAATAGGATACAAGTAAAAATGTCTAAATTAACAGGGGTGAAAATTTGGGAAAATGGCAAAAAAAAGAGAAGAAATCCGTCAGAGAGCTACGGATATTTTCTGAGTGAACAGCAAAGCACTTTTGTACGTCACTCTGGAAAAGGACGTCTGTTAAATGCCATAAATGTAAATGTAAAAAATGTAGTGCTGAGAGCAAAGGTGTCAACCACCAACCCACCGAGGTGAGCATGGATAAAACATTACAATTTGCAAACTTTCTGCACAAAAAGAGGATTTTGGAGCTCTGAACAACAGGTAAGACACTTCTGCTGTCTCTGCTTCAGGAGGGCTTTAATATTAGGAATGCTGCAGTTGGACCCCCTCTCCTGGAGACATATCTGTGTGGGGGTGCTGCCCCTGTCCACTCCTCGTGAAGCTCTCCCGAGTTCTTGAATCTACTATTCTGAACGAGACTCTAAAGGCTGTGGTCATCACTGTTGCTTGTGCCCCCTTTCCCACCACATTTTCCCCTTCCAGTCAACTTTCCATTAATATGCTTTGATCCAGCCAGCAATGACCTTCTGTGGCTGACCGTCTTTGTGGAGTGGGTTGATGATGGACAACTCCTGGACAACTGTCAGGTCAGCAGTCTTCCCTCTGATTGTGTTTGTGTGTGTTACAATGGACACAGTATTTCTAATGTTTCAATAGTACTTTGCTCAAACTTTAAATTAAATAAACAAACAATTTGAGAAACTGATTTTCTCGTTTGTACTTATTTATGAGCAAAAATATTTTTAAATGCACAGGCTGTATTGAATGTGGTGGTTTGATGTTTTTGAATTATAATAAACGTGAATATTTAAATAATATATACAGTTTAAAAGTATATTTTTATGACATTCTTAGCTGTAAAATATGCATAATGCCTCCATTATTTATGATGAACTAAATAAAATGTGGTTTTTTTTTAGTAATAAATCTTATCACATGCTTACAAATTGCACATACTGCAAGTCTTTTTTTTCCATTTTACCAAACAGTGAACAAAAATAAGATTTAACCCTCACAATAAAACCTCATATTAATTCAGAATATCAGCCCTCGTATTAAACACGCGGCTCCCACGTTCGATTCTGCAGAATATAATCAGCATGAATCTAAATAGTTATACAAGTGGACTGAGTACTCCGTCTTAGTCTTGTTGCATTCTTGTGCTTCTGCAGAAGGTGGGTGCAAGAGCGCTGGAGAGTGAAATTATGAAATATTGATTTGTGGCCTTTATGTTCCCGATGTACATTTTCTCAAGGTGACAGAGATTACGGCATGATGGGTGTTCGCTGGAAATAAACACGTTTTCAAATCAATGAACTCAGGGAGGGAGAGGAGTAAACAAAAACACCTACGAAGGTCATGCCTTAAGCTGGAGTAGAAAATGGCTGTCAGATTATGTACTCGTTTCTAATTTTTCTGCAATGAGTTGCTTAGTTCTAATTTTAATATTTCACTGTCAGTTTGTCCATTACACAAATCCCATTACAGCCCACTGTGTTAATACTAATGTGATTTAATTTTCTCACTCCATGGAAATATATAGTTAAGCTCATAAATATTCGGACAGTGGCACAATCTTCATGATTTAGGCTCTGCGTGCCACCATATTGAATTTGAAATGAAACAACTGAGATGCAACTGAAGTTTAGACTTCCTGGATTAGTTCAAGGGATCAAACAAAAATATCCTATAAAATTACTTTTTCTACAAAGTCATTTCAGGGGCTCAAAAGTAATTGGACAATTATCTCAAAAGCTATTTAATGGGAGGCCTGGGCAATTGCCTCATTAATCTATCATCAATTGAACAGGTAAAAGGTCCTGGAGTTGCTGTGAACTGACAACATGCAGTCATTGAGCTCTGAATGGAAGTGAAGCTGACCATCAAAAAAGAAGAACCCCATCACAGGGCAGAAACGTTAGGACTGACCAAATCACCAGTTTGGTACATTCTGGGAAGACAGAAAGACAAACAAGAACAACTGAAAACAGAAGGCTGCAGTAAAGACCTGGCAAAAAGTCACAAAGGAGGAAACCCAGGTGACATCCATGGGTTCCAGACTTCAGACACTCTGTACTTCCAAAGGATTCTCAAATAAGTATTAAAAAAGTATTTTCTTTATGGAAATATTAATTTGTCCAATTATATTTGAGCCCCTGAAATGATGAGATTTTGGGGAAAATGGTTGCCATTCCTAAACTTTTCACTGAGTATTTTTGTTCAACTCTTTAAATGAAACCTGAAATCCAATGTGGTGGCATGCAGAACCCAAATCATGAAGAATGTGTCACTGTCCAAATTGTTATGGCCCTAACTGTATAAGACAATAAATATACAACATTTTAACACTGATCATCTACAGTGGCCTCTTTCCAGGGATGGATATATTAGGCAACAAGTCTTGAGGGTGATGTGTTAAAAGTAGAAACATGGCCAAGCGTGAGAATCAGAGACACAGAATCATGGGAACCAAAAGTTTCATTGATGAAATCCATAACTTACAGGATTTACAGGATCTGCTAAAGTTCTGTTGCCAGATACTACAGAGGACTGTTATATCTGGCACTACACTGAGAGATGCTACTTTTGTAAGTGTAGATCCATAAATATTGATCATTTCAGTTTAATCTTTTATATTTTTTGTTCCTAATAACCTTCTTCCCTCCCAACAGTACCACATTCTTTCTAAGACATATGTCATCTTATATGAAACTAAATTGACAATTTATATATATAATTATATATTAAATAACAGATTTCTCTATGAGAAGGAGAGCCGTGTGAACCCATTTGATTTATTAGTGGCCCCTCAATTAGAAACTTATTTAACAACAGAAAAGTAAAAAATTTAGTCCCACTTCAGGATGTAAAGCTCTAACGGCTTTAAAGCAACTCATATCGTTCTTATTGCATTACATGCCTGGAAGGTTGTTTTTTCAGTCTGGTGAGCTGCACCTCCTGCAGGTATGGAGCATCAATACCAGAGCTTGTCTCTATGACTCCTAGTCTCCATTATTGCATTACTATGTTTGCCTTGGTCCTGCAGGTAAAACACTTCAGAGATGCACTGAAATAAGCCGTGAGATTGGGGATCCAGCCAGTACTTTTGGGTGATGGTGATCACCCAACTTCTTGACCTCACTAATGCTGAATGCAAACTTAACCTCACAACAATGTTCCAAAAGCTAGCAGAACATCTTCCCTGGACAGTAGAGAGAGTTACTCCAACAAAAGCAAGATACACCCTGTTTTATTACCCTTGATTTCAGAAGAAACAATGAAGATAAGATAAGATAAGATAAGATAAGATAAGATAAGATAAGATAAGATAAGATAAGATAAGATAAGATAAGATAAGTTTGGTGTTTAATTGTTTGGTGTTTAAGAACACCCAGGAACTTATAAGACTCCACTATCTCAATGTCCATTCCCTGGATGTTCACTGGTGGATGGGTGTGTCTGAAATCCACCAGCAGTTCTTTGGTCTTACTGTGGTTTATCTGGAGGTGGTTCTACAGACATCAGTCCACAAAATCCTGAATCAGTTCTCTGTACTTGCTGTCCTCCTCATTATTTATGAGTCATCAGAGAATGTCTAGAGATGACAGGTTGGTGAGCTATACATGAAGCTATACAGTAGTGTACAGGGTGAGGAGAAATGATGCTAGGGCCATTCCTCGAGGGGCCCCTGTGCTGCTGACCTCTTTGTCTGAGAGACAGCCCAGAGGCCTCACATACTGTCGTCAGTTGGAAAGGTAGTCCAGCATCCAGTTTGACAGGTGACTGTCCACATCAACATCTTCCATCTTGCCTTTTAGCAGTTAATATAGTGTTAAAGCCATTGAAGAAGTCGAAGAGGTTGATTCTCGCAGTGTTTGCAGGTTTCTCTAGGTGAGGAAGAGCTCTCTGTAGAAGACAGATGACAGCATCATGAGAAGCTGAAGAGGGTCTGTACATATGCTCACCAGAGAGCGGAGATGGGACCAGCCTCTCCAGTGACATCAACAGATGAGAAGTTAGTGCCACTGGCCTGTAACTGTTTTTTCAGTACTGGTACCACACAAGATGTTTTCCACAGTTGTGGTACTCTTCTCAGCTTCAGGCCCATGTTGAACATGTGCTCAGTGACCCTGCAGCATTCAGGTAGTGTTCACCCCCTACATGTGACATTTTTATGCTGTAACTGTTCCTCCAGCTTTCTCCTGTAGCTGAATTTCCTTTCTATGGCCTTCCTTCTCAGTTCCCTTTGCACAACTTTCAGCTCATCCTAGTCACTACAAATATGTACACTACTATTGCTGTGAACAATTGCAGTAAACAGCAAGTTGAAGGTGACATGATCTCCAAAAGACATGATGTTAAAGATGAAACAATTTTTAAGCAACAACTTTTCATGCAATTTTGTACAATGTAAAAAGGAAAGGTGTACCTGCAAAGGTCTGGGAACCCTGGGAGATTTGAGCACTTAGAATGAGGTCTCAGACTTCTGTTAGGGTTATGGTTATTAGCCTGCTAAGGTTATGGCTTGTTCACAATCATCATTAGGAAAGGCCCAGACTCCTCTAATATTGTCCAAAACAACAGCATTTATGGGTTCATCTAAGCAGCTGCCTCGTACTCTGGAAATGAAAGTGATTGAAGTCCACAAAGCAGGAGCAGCTATAAGATAGTTTAGCTATAATATAGCAACGTGTTTTCAGTTTGCTATTTCCTGAATTCAAAATATAGTTACAAGATGGCAGTTAAGAGGATCAGGAGAAGTCAAGATCAGGTCTGGGAGACCAAGAAAACTTTTAGAGACAGCTGTTCATAGAAAGACAAATCAGAACCCCCTTCGTGACTGAAAAAGTCCTTCAGAAACATTTAGCAGACTCTGTAGTTGTGGTACATTGTTCTACTGCAACACCTACACAATCTCTCCTGCATTCTCACCACACAATTCACAGCATCGGAAGTTTGCAAAAGAACATCTAAAAAAGTCTGATGCATTTTGGAAACAAGACCTTATGGACTGATGAGTTTAAATTAGAACTTTTTGTTCAGAATGAGCAAAAATATGTTTGGAGAAAAAGGGCCCATCCATTCATGAAAAGAACAACTCTCCAACTGTTAAGCATGGGAGTGGATCATGTTTTGAAGTTGTGTTGCAGCCAGTGGCATGGGGAACATTTGGTGGGTAGAGGGAAGAGTGGTCTCTTGAAATTCGAGCAAATTCTGGAAGCAAACAGAACATCATCGGTAAAAAGCAGAAGTTGAAGTTTTTGTAGATTTATAATAACAGACTGTAGTTCATATGTGGTGTCCTGACCATTGAAGAAAGGTTTTGCAGATACATTACAGTCTGTGATTATAGAACTACAAAATGCCCCTGCATGATAAGAGGAGCTGATAAATTAGACTGTGGACATAGAAACAAGGATATAATGTAATGGTTGATTGGTGTATATGGCTATGTATTAGATTTCAGTACGGGAAGGAATAAACTGATAGCAGTGCCCTTTATTGTGTAATAAAATCTGAGGAATAACTCCCCTCTATGAAACATCCCAATTATTGTCATTTAAATCATAATATGGAATGCCTTTATCCCACTGTGCATTATAGCTAAATATATTTTAAAACGTCTTATTAGGCATTGCATTCACATAAACATATAGAAAATGTTCTTTCTAAATAAATGAATGCATTAAAACTGAGATAATGCATATTCAATTGTCTCAAAAGATGCTCAGAGTGCCAAAAACTGCATCAACTTCCAAGCAGCTGCTGAATCTAGAACAGCTTCCAAATAAAATCCCCCGAGTAGCTGAAAAACAAAGATGTAATCAAAGCAAGAACATTTTGTTATTAGGATCAGTCATGAAGATAATATTTAGATTATGTTTGTTTGCCCAATAATAACTTAAATCATTTACAGTCTCAGCTGGTTTAAACTAGTTCAACTCAAACTCATGCAGTTACGAGTTTATACTGTGTGTTATACTGGATACTAATGACAATGGAAAGAATTCAATAAAATAAAGAAAACTGTATTAATGTTTAAACATATTTGTTGTCCTTTTGATCCCAGATTCATTTTCAAAGATTAGGACAAAGAAATGCCAGTTTTCATTGAATGGGCCAATAGAAATCCTCAAGAACACTGAATATGGCCATTGAAAAAAAAAAGCAATTTATTTTTTCCTGTTTACATTTACATTTACATTTACATTTACATTTATGACATTTAGCAGACGCCCTTATCCAGAGCGACTTACAAAAGACTTCCTGTAAAGCTTAATTATAATTATACAGATTTCAAATGCTAAAGCCTCCTTTTTCACTATGCGACTACTTTCTATGGCATTTTAATTACATCAATTACAAAAATTGAAGTGACAAAAAATAGTTAGGAGTCCCCATCACACAGTGCTACATACCCCATCAAGAGAAAGCAAGGCCAAACATGCTCTTTTGGACTCCCATCAACAGTTGTAAGTGGCATTGTGAGGATCAAAGCAATTTGGCCAGCACTTAGATAGCTGTGCCACTCAACAGAAAAAATATTTTGGGTTATTTATGTGAGATGTGTAACATTTTGATTCTACTCAATATCATTCAGTTTCAATATAGTAGGTTTATTTAGCATCCTCCTGTCCAGAGCACAACACTTATTACCATAAGCCCTGCAGTAATGAGGCTTCTCCTGGGCTTTAAAAGTGATGGACCCTCTATAGGCTGTAATGTATTCTGGCACACATCTTTTCCCTCTGCAACATTCATATCCATTTATACTCCCTCTTATGCCATTTAACCATGGCTGTGATATGTCACTGCCCCACGATAACATAACTGTAGATAACGCCCTAAAAGCAACGATTTGATTTAGACAATTTATCATTCACAGCATTACATTTATGGACAGGACCTATACAGCTGTATTTAAAGTATCTCTATTAATGTTAAGCATTAATAAGCACTGGATAAAATCATACATGAATGGCCCACTGCAAGCTGTTTATTGTCCACTCAGCATAAAGCTTTATCTACTGTAAATAGTCTAGAATCCAAAGATACCCTTGAGTTAAGCAAGGGACTCGGATGACAAGTGGCTCAGATACCCATCACGCCTAGGTACTACGACAGAGCCTAGGTGCTTCCATGCATTTTGAAAGCTGTTGGGTATCTAAGTATGCAGCCTGTTGTGACTATTACCATCAGTTGAGTTAAATATTGAGTAAAAGAATGATATTGCAGAATTAAGTAAGACTGAATGCTGCTACATTCTGGAACAGGTTCCTACATATGAAAACCAGCCAGGAGAGAGTAAACAAGTGCCTGGATGGCCGCCCCAAGAGAAAAAGCCTCTAGAGAAGGAATCAGGGAGTCAGGGCTGCAACATGGTCAGCCAACAACTATGATGTCAGTCAGACATGCAGAGGTGTGAGCAGAAATGCTGATGTAAGAAGGTCCGAGAGATATAATGAGTTGACTTCTGAGATGTTTTGAGATGCAGGAACCCCCAGATGAGCTTGAGCAGATTACGCGAGTGCATGTACTATAGAAGGGGACAAGAAGAGAGGACCAAGTACAAAGTTTTGTGGGACACCAGTGGAGTGTCTGCATGGAAGCGATGTAGATCCCCTCAGTGTCATCTGCTCTGAGCAACCCTGCATGTATAATTGCCAAATTATCAAAGGTGTTGATAATAATGTTTGGGAGCACAGACTGGAGACCAAACCCATTGTAAGGTACAGAGAGGTCAAGAAGGATCAAGGCAATGAAATCGGTGGTTGATCTTGCAGCATGGACTTTTAAAACTGCTCCAAAAGCAATGGTAAGGCTACAACAATCCAAGAACTGATGGCCGGAGGATGATTACATACAATGGAATTGTGGAGCCATGGAAGGCAGTGATTCACTGGCCATTGGGAGAACCAGGTGAAATTCCAGTGGTCCACTCTGGGTGTGTGAATGGGATTGATAACTGATAACCGATCAGCAAAACGAACGAAGGCCATTCGACATAAACCAGGGCTGAATTAATTTGCCAGTCCAGCCAGATGGTAGGTGAAGTTCCCACTCAGGAAAGTGACTGTTTCTAGTATAGTCTAATGTTCATTCACAGACAAATACTCAAACTACAGTCTGCTGTGGAAGATCAGCAACCAGCCAATGCAAAACTGAGTATGAAACTAAAAATCCATGTTTTAAGCTAAAAGAAGAGCATGTTAACTGAGGTGCTTATTGGTGTTCGTGACGTGTTTGGACTCTCTCGGGTTCTGCATATAGAATGTAGTTTAATATGAAACCTGCGAGGACTCTGCTGTTTACTTTTCAATCACAATTCCAGCCGCCGCTGTGCTGCGTGGTCCCCTTCCCCATCCTGTTTCACCCTGATAGTGCACCTCCCACCGAACTGCATCAACACAACTGCATTTCAAACTGCATATATGCAAGGTCAGCATAACACATTAGCTCCCCAACAGATAATGGCTTCCTCTTCCTTGTAAATAGTGCATTAGGCATAAAGTCGGATTAACCGAGCACTGCGGAATCCATCTTTCAGCTCTCTTTTTAAAAATTCTTGCGTTCATAATAATCAGCAGCTTGCCTTTTACAGGGCTCTGCAACAGCCAGGAAAAAAACACACAAGCTGTTTGATTTAGGCCAGCAACCACCAGAGATTAACGTGGCCTTTTATGTTGAGCTTCCAAATCAGCACATTAAAAAAAATCATAAACATGAGTTACTGCCCAACTGTGCGAGAAAACAATGATAAGAACAATAGATATGAAAACAGGCTCTAAATAGCACAATGGCGTATATCTGTAGCAGCGCTAAACTGGGAGTAACATGGACTTCACTTGCCTCAGTGGGTCGGAATAGGGAGAACATTCAGAACGGAATAGCAGGTGAACATTTTTAAAGGTGCCGAAGTCTGTTCGGAGAACTGAAGATACAGTTTAATGTGTGAATAGTAAGAATGTGTTTAACAGTGGACTCATTACTGAGGTTCTGTTCTCACTTGGTCCTGTGTCTGTCCAGTCGGAATGTTGTATGGGCTGCAATTTTAACCTTTAGAACTTTATGCCTAAATTAACTATTTGAACCCAAGATCCTCACTTTGCCGGCAGTTATGAGCTCTTATCTTGGCTTCGTAACTCAGGATCAGAGAAACCTACAGCCATGACACATATCATAAACCACAAGACTTATGCTGTTGAACCCTGGCATTCACATCATAGTGTGAGGGATTTCACTGAGAAATCCAGTTATTGTATTTGCATTGTCAACTGTTTACTTTATTGTAAATATTCTTGTCAATTATCCATCCATTTTCTGAACCGCTTATTCCTGAATAAGGTCACGGGTGAGCCGGTGCCCAACTCTGAGCTCAAGGGCAAGAAACAACCCTAGACAGGACGCTAGTCCATCATAGGGCACACACACACATTAAGGGCCAATTTAGAGTCACCAATTCACCTACCATGCATGCAGGAAACCCACGCGAACACGGGGAGAACATGCAAACTCCTTCTTGCTGTGAGGCAACAGCACTATCCACTGCGCCACCGTGCCGCCCCTTGTCAATTACATCATAACAAATAACTCCTGTATATTTTTCAAATCTCAAATGAAGATAAATTTGAGTAGCCTAGGCTCTCCTGACAATAACAATACATTTTGGGGTGAATAAAGTACATTGAATATGAATATATCCTTCAAACTTAACCTACAGTTCCCAAGGTTATGGGGGAAATGATAAAATATATCATAAATAGATAATTATTTGGAGTTACAGGGTTATAGGTATGCAGTTGTTTTGTGTAAAGTCACATAGTCCCAGTTAAACATACTGACTGGGAATGTTGTGTAGCCTGTTTCTGAATCATGTATTAATGGACGTAAAGTTTCCCACTGTTCGTTGCTGCCTATATTTTTCATAATAATTTGTACTTAATTAATACTTATACTAACCTGGAAGGTTGCCGGTTTGATTCCCTGAACTGGCAGGGCAAAGCACTTAACTCCCCAGATGCTCCCTGGGCACCATGGATAGGGCTGCCCACTGATCAATGTGTGTGTGTGTGTGTGTGTGTGTGTGTGTGTGTGTGTGTGTGTGTGTGTGTGTGTGTGTGTGTGTGTGTGTGTGTAGAGGCCAAATTCCACTGTGTGCAGCAGGATCACATTGCTAGATGAATTTAAAATGGAATTTGTAAATGTAATTACTTACTTAAGCCAACTGTTATTTATGAAGACCGTCAGCCAGTCAGTCATTATCTTATCTGTTTTCTTACTAAATAGGTTCTTGGTTGATCCAGAGCCCACCTGGAGTCATATGGTGCAAGGAAGTGATACCCCCTGGACATGGCACCAGTCCATCCCAGGGTACCATACAGTCATACTCACACCTAGGAGGTAGGTAAGCATGGCTAATTCACCTAACATGTGTAGTTTGGCAGGATCAGACAGGAGTACCCAGGGACACAAGGAGAACTCACCAAATTCCCCACATACTGTGTCCTGAATGGGAATCGAACCCACAACCCCATCCCCCCGCAGCTGTGTGACACAGGCACTACCTGTGACAACTCAATTCGATTCTCTAAGATACATTTTTAAGTAAACCCTCATTCTGCACTTTGCCCTCAATGACTTTTCATTTTCAGTTCAGGTTCTGGAGCACAGAGCCAATACACCAGAAAAGAGTCACTGTCCAATTACTTAGAGACTGTGCTGTGTGAGCTCGCCAGGTTGACTGTAGAGACTGTAGAGACTATGAAGAGCATATGTTTCTATCAGCCTGGGGTTCTTTCTCTCAGTCCCAACAGTTTAGGCTCAGGACCATGAATATTCATTTTCCTGTCAAATTTCCCAGCCTAATATCTATCCTCAAAGGATGTGTAGTCCAATGGTATACTCAATACGAATCCTTGGATCTCAAAGCAGGTTGAGGGACATGACTACTCTGGAGAATCTACCATGTGTTCTGGAGCAAATTAAATTATGAGAGGGGTTTTCTAGCCCCTGGAGAAGTTGGAGCTACTAAATGCTGCTTCTACACCAAAATGAAATATGCTAATACAAATGTATGAGTGGGCAATTCTTCACGAAGGACCCACCAAGTCAGCATTCTTAAGAGTAAAGACTGAAATAATTTGGGTAAGCGTATTATGATGGATCAGAAATGGCTCCCGTCTCCTCAAATTGCCATGGCACTAAAGCTGCCAGTGTCAGTTCACATTCTTCATGGTTCAGCACTATGTAGTCAGTGTGATCAGTAGCGCCAGCATAGAAGCTTACAGAGCTATAGAACAAATGAAGCAATAATGGGAAAAAAATCATATTTCTTAGAGGAACTACCATCAAAACGAGTTTAGGCTTCAAAGCAAATGGACACACATAATTAGACCTTGGAAAATCGATGGGAAAAAGGGCCGGAGACGAGACGAGAGAAGTGACTGAGAGGAACTTAGAAAAATGTGGAAACTAATATGTGAGCATTCTCCTGCATTTTCTTTTAGCTTCCTCAGAGAACCAGAGAACCTTCCTCAGAAAGCAAGGCGGCTTGAATTCCCAGGCAGTTAAACTAGCAGTCAGGGTTAGGAGGCATTCTTTATAAATGTATCCCAGTATCTTTTTATTTTTCCTTTCATTATGCAAGTGGAACGTCTCATATCTAGTCCCCTTTGGGCACTCTTTTAAAAAATGAACCACTTAGTGGCTGTTTTGACTGAAAATCAAATAAATGAGTGATCTCCAACTGATGCACAGAACTGTACGTAGAACATTTTCCAAGACAAGACAAAACTATACAAAGCAATTTCCCCAAGACAAGCAGTCTTTTACAGAAAAAGCAATGATAGACACTATACTACAAATTACAGTTTGTATGTTGAACATATATTGGGACTCAAATGTTGAGCACGTTGACGATGAAATGATCTCCAAAAGGTATAAAGTTAGAAGGAGCAAAAACCATACTCTGCATGGTTAGTACCTAGTGGTGCCCCCTTACGTATCATAGCTTGCAAACACTTTTGTAGCCAAGAGTCTTCCAGTTCTTGTTTGGGGGATTTTTATCCATCCTTCCCACCTTCTGGCTACTGGACCTGGACTAGTTGTGCAACTGCCATCATAGACTATGTAGAAATTTACACCGACCCTAATTATCAATCAATCAATCAATCAATCAATCAATCAATCAATCAATCAATCAATCAATCAATCAGAAATCGGGGTCCAAGCTTCAAAATGCAGGAAAAACTCCCTCAGGCCAGGAGGAAGAAACCTTGAGAGGAACCAAGGCTCAAGAGAGATTATCTGCTACTGTTATTATGTCCACCACCGAACTAACATTACTTCAGTAAACCTGAGTATTACAGCAGAAATATGGGGTCCAGTGTCTCCTAACTACCTATATATGAGTAGTTTGACCAGAGGAGGGGGGTCCCCCCTTCTGAGCCTGGCTCCACCCAAGGTTTCTTCCTCCAGCTCTGAGGGAGTTTTCCTGCACTGTCACCCTTTAGCTCACTTTCTTATTTTTGATTTAAAAAGTTGCTCTGAGGCATCGGCTGTAAAAAGCACTAAACAAATACATTTCGATTTGATTTGACTTTTGCTCAGTTCTATTTTAACATTCTCTGTCCTTTTTAGATGTTTGTGTTAGGACTTGTTTAGGTGATCTTTTGTAAACCTCTAAAGCTGAATTTTGTGGTGAAGATGCAGGAGAGGTTTTCTTCTGATAACTCATCCATAAAGGCCATAATATGCAGGTGTCCCTGAAGAGTAGTATGTAGTATTTAATGTAGAGTCTTTGCAGTCAAGAGGGGATTCTGATTAGCCTTTCCAGCAATCCTACGAGCAGCTATCACTGAAATGTACTTGGTCTCCAAGACCTTATCTGGACCTTCACTGTTACATTTTGAACTGAGGATATGGCAAACTGTAGACACTTTGCTATCTCCTTACTTCTAACTTCTCCTGCTTTGTGGGTCTTGAACATTTTCATTTTCAGAGTGATAGGCAGCTGCTTAGAAGAACTCATGTTTGCTGTTTTTGGGACAAGGTTAGAGGACTCTGAGAGTTTATGAAGCTTGGAAAATTGCATCTTTCCTAATGATGACTGTGAACAAGCCACAACTCTAAAAGTCTAATTATGGTCTCGGTCATAGTTATCTGAGCTCAAATCTCCCATACTTTTTTCCTTTTTTCCCTCTAAAATTGCTATCATTTTGGAGATCTGTCATCCTCAACTTTTTTAACTGTTCACAGTAACAGTTACTTTGCCTCTGCTTCAGTCAGATGAGCATGATATTTTAGCCAGAACAAAGACTCCATATCAGATAACAGTATCTGTCCTTGCATACGTTGGTCTGGTATTGGCTTCAGCATTCTAGACGACATGGGTCCTTGCTTTGCTTTTCGGCAATCCAAAAGAAAACAGAAAGAACCCTTTGCATGATTAAAGGGTTATTTGTATAAGGGTTGTTTACACAATTGGAAAATGTGCTGTAGAGGGTTCCATATAGAACTATGTAGCACATAAAAGGGTAACAATAGTAGAACCATTTTCGAAAAGGTCTCTATAGTCCATTCTCCATGAATCAGCAGAAGGCATTCATGATGCAAAGCATTTTTTAATCATGCAATCGTGGTTCTATTTAGAACCCTTTTCTTTACTAAACATCCTTTGAAGAACCCTCACTTTTAAGTGTGTAGGGTTGGCTTTTAACCACATCAAAGGCTCCAGAATGTTGGATAACACGATGACCCTTGTCTGGGTCAGCCTTGTTTTAGCCTTTATTCTTTATATCATAAATCCGTGTTCTCCTGGTGCAGCTGTTCTGTTTAGCCCTGACAAACTTTCACTAGTGGCAGTGATGAACTGGCCATTGTGCAAACCAGACCAGGTAGGCTGCTAAAGGTGTGGGTAAGGAAGACGGTGAAGGGGCGACTACAGTAGGGACTTCATCCCCTTGCCAATCAAAATACCCCTCATCCCAGTCCGAGACATAACCTGTTTGAAATTCACACCATTACCACATATCAAACTCTCATTATTCAGATACATTCTTCAAAATAAAAGACCTTCAGATTTCTCTTTGACTGACACAATCCCAGATAGCAAGCATATTGATCCCTCGGTTTCATAAGATCGGCAAACCACTGACTGTTTGCCCTCAGTCCACCCTCGGACCACCAGAATATTCTCCTGCAGTTATTAATGGCAGATATTAATGGCTGAGCTCATGTTATTACTTCTGCCTCCTTTTTACACAGAGTGAACGTCCTACAGGCGAGATGTAATTTCCCTCTGCTAATCAAACATTCGTGCCGTCTTCCAGAACGGCAGTCTCCTCTGACTTTAAACTGCTGAGATCCTCTGAAAAATTCACCCACTGCTTTGGAACCTGTTGGAAAGGATTGAGCCCAACATGAGTCACAACATGAACATGAATCACAAAGCTTTGTTATGAGAGTGGCATGGAGACGTGTGATGGTCCCAACAGACAACCGGTGAATTAACGCTGACGGTCGGATCGGGAAGGGGAACGGAAGGCAGTGAGGAGGAGAGGTGAAACAGAGGTAGCCAAATTCATTACAGAGGCAGCACTTGTGGTTTCTCACATCTGACGCCACAGAGACATATTCACCCCTGTCTGTCTACAGCGTTCAAATCAATGTTTAATGCCAGAAACGTCCACTAGCATCACTCTGGTTGTAGATTAGATGGTAGAACTTGGACTGTTAACAGTCAAGTCTTACATCTTATCCCTTCTCTCCAAATCAACGCAGCTCCTTGATGCTGATAAAAATACTCCCAAAGCATGCTCACTGGTGGACATCAATCAACCAATCCCCTCCACTGTCCATCACTTTCTCCCTGCCCCAGGATCATTACTCTTGATTACTGCAATGTCTCCAAATCTGTACACTGTCTGTCTTACAAATTACACTCTTCTTTCTTCTCTGCAGCGCTGAAGCCAGGCAGATGCTGCACTCTAAAAAACGTAAAGTCATTCAAGCATAAAAGGATGATGTAATTGATTACAGAAGGGGTCTTTACTCATATGTTCTCCTGACTCCAAGGATTTATGATCTCCTCCCATTTAAAGGCAGTTGACTGTTGTACTCTTGAGCTGTGAAATTACATTAACACTGCAAGTTTCACCACAGCAGGTCAAAGTGGCCCATCTTTTCCGTCATATGTGACGCAGATGTGTCACACTGGTAAAGGTGCTCATAGGCCCACTGTGTTTTCGTACCCATAGGAATTCGTCCTCTGCATTTAACCCATCCACACACTAATTCACACACTAGGGGTCAGTGAACACACATGCCCAGAGCAGTGGGCAGCCCTATCCATGGCACCCGGGGAACAGCTCAGTGCCAGTTCAGACTATCAAACCAGCAACCTTCCAGGCACAAGGCTGGTTTGTGAACCATCAGACCACGACTGACAAACACAGAATCTGGCATTTTTGATTCCAGTTTTTCCCACATTCATATGTGGTGTTGAACTCCTGTCTATATCGGATTTGTCTCAATCCGACTCATACATTCTTGCGGAGGAGAGGGAGGTGTTCAGTGATAGGATAGTGAGATAACACCTCATAAATGATGTCTCTACTCAGACAACAACATACAGCAACCACTGCATGTTCCTAAAATGACCAAAATGAACCCAGGAGGGAGTGGCTGCAGGTGGGCATGGGAAAAAATAAGGAAAACAAAGTTTAATGAAAACAAGAACCCAAAGAAAAGAAGTGGCCCAATTAATGAGCCCTTTTTCTCAGTGATGAGCCCAGTTCTCAGTAGTGATGGATAGATCGATACCTAAGTATCGATTGTATGGATTGATACTTGAGCACTACTGCAGCATATGGAGGCGTATGGCCAGAAAGTGCTTTATAGATAAAAAGATAGCAATGTGTTAATTGATGCACAGTGATAGAAGACCCCCATAATGAATTAGGATAGGATAGGATAGAACTCTATTGATCCCTTGGGAGGGTTCCCTCAGGGAAATTAAGGTTCCAGCCACAACATAAGTACAGTACAGAAAGGTAGAACGAGATAATTTAGTAAAGAAACACTATATAAATATAAAGAATATATAATATAAAGACTATATTACAATGTACAATATATATAAATAGTGCCTGAGAAAAAGTAGAAAAAGAGTCCAGTAGAACGGGGTATTGAACATTATTATTGTTATTGCACTTGAAACTGTGTATTGCACCAAGTCCAGCTGTGTTGTGGTTGTGGGTTGTGAGTGAGTTACTGGCCGTTCCGACCCTTTCCCATCCTCCATCCTCCTGTTAGCACTCCTCCCCCCCAGAGAGGAGTTGTACAGTCTGATGGCGTGCGGGACAAGTTTTTAAGTCTATTGGTCCTGCACTTGGGAAGAAGCAGTCTCTCACTGAACAGGCTCCTCTGGTGGCTAATGACAGTGTGCAGAAGGTGACTGGCATTGTCCATAATGTCCAGCAGTTTTTTCAGAGTCCTCTTCTCTGCCACCGACACCAAAGAGTCCAGCTTTATGCCAACCACAGAGCCAGCCCGCCTGATCAGTTTGTCCAGCCTGTGTAACGCCTGGACACAGGTAGGTGGAGGTGGACGTACACGCTGGGTTGTATTTATTGACAAGGTACAACGGATAGGGTACAATAACCATTAAGCCATGTATACATGAAGACAAGGCACACCAGTAGTCACATAGCCACAAAGACGACAAGGACCAACAGAGACCAGGGACTAATATACACAATCACATAAGACACGGCTGGGACATGATAACGATGGGGCAGGGTTACAAATGGAACACAGCTGGGAATGGGAGGAGACATGACATGTGCTCAAAAGCACATGGGACTGAAAACAAAACAAGACACAAGCTGGACTCTATACGTGACAGCCTGTGTGTGTCCTTCTTGGATATGCTGCCCCCCCAGCATACCACAGTGTTGAACAGGACACTGGTGACCACGGACTGATAAAACATCCCCAGGAGTCTCCTGCAGATGTTGAAGGACTGTAGCCTCCTCAGAAAGTACAGCCTGCTCTGTCCCTTTCTGTACAGGTGGTCGATGTTACATGACCAGTCCAACTTTCTGTCCAGCCACAGCCCGAGGTACTTGTAGGAGTCCACAGCCTCCACCTCATCTCCCTCGATCAGAACTGGTTCTGACTTTGGGAGGTCCAGACCAAAGTCCAGCGCCTTGGTCTTTGAGGTGTTGAGCTGCAGATGATTTCTGTGGCACCAGGCTGTAAAGTCCCTCACCAGGCTCTGATACTCCTCCTCACTATCATCCCTGATACACCCATCTATGGCTGTATCATCAGCAAACTTCTGGATGTGACACAGTTCTGAGTTGTAGCAGAAGTCTGCCGTGTACAGGGTGAAGAGAAGAGGGGCCAGCACTGTGCCCTGGGGTGCTCCAGTGCTGCTGATCACAGTGTCAGACGTGGTGTCCTTCAGCCTGACATACTGCGGCCTGTCTGTGATGTAGCTGGAGATTCAGGTGACCAGGCAGGGGTCCACTCGCATCCCATTCAGTTTGTCCTGGAGCATAAGGGGCTGGATGGTGTTGAAAGCACTTGAGAAATTAGAACCACATTTTGCAGGCAGTTACATGCTTTTTTACAGACATGATACACATTTCATAACAAACTACTGTACAATTCTCACCCAATCTAACCACAGTCTCATCACTGTGTGATGAATCTCATTTCCAACTGAATTCGATCCCAGTTGAAATGCTAAAGGAGCTTCCAGTCCACCTGCTGCAAATCAACGCATTAATTACTTTTTTAATCCCTTTTTAACAGATACAACAACGTTGACAGGTAGCATGTTGCCTTAGCTTAATTGTCTGTGCTTGGAGACACTCTTGCTTTTCAGTGTTTCCAAGCAAACACCATCCCGTAGAGGCTGAAGTGAGTCAATCACATCCGCAGACACGAGTGCAGGAGAGCCAGGATAAACGGTGCAGACTTTCCACCCCCTTAGGGCCGTATAACTGTCTCAAGAAGGATTTAAAGCTCTTGGATGTGGGCTTTTCAGCTACACAACCTCACCTACCTCAGGCACATGCATGCAGCACATCTGCCAGATTTGCTGGCCTCCCTAAGGTTATAAGGATGACACATCTTCTGACCTGTTTTCCGAGGCTCTATGACCATAAACTGAGGTGTGACAGTCGGATTTGTGCTCTGCGCTCATGTACACACTGACAGTGTGAGAAGGCTCACAGTTTTTCATGTATTGAGATGTTTCTTGCTTAGAACTGTAACAAGAACAAAATGACAAATGGATCCATAATAATTCATACTGGACAATGTCCTTTATTATTTCTATTTATGTATGAATCAGTATTATCCATTATCCTGCTACTCTCGCTCACCTCCAAGGCAAGGCGCAGTTCATCTCAAACAAGCCTATAAATAAAAAGTGATTTACATATTTTGTAAATATTGTTTTTATGTTACACTGTTTTTAACGTACCGTTTTCAGAACGACGTAGCCATGTGTTCTACAAAACTTTATATATATATGCCCCAGTATATTAGACGTGGTTCCGTTGCCTGATGTGGAGGAATGTGAAGCAGATACTCTTATCAGTGTGTGACTCCTGAAGGTTGCAATGAGCTCCTTTTGTTTTATGCTGACATTTAGTGTTTGCCTGTTATCGCGTCACCGCTGCGTTGAGGTTTCAGGTGTAAATGAGCAGAGTTATTCTATTATAAGAGAATGGAATGATACGATTTTTTTAATGTTCTGCAACCTTTTTTCTGTCAGCAGATCGGATGTTCTAACGCGTTCGCCTTATGAGCAACCTTGAGACTTTAGCGAAAGTAAGCATAAGGTCAGTTTTAGTTTTTAGCACATCAGTGCATTGATTGTGAGAAATAATAATTCAGATTTATATTTAAATCAATTCATATTTTATACTGTCTTCAGCATTGTACCTCATTAAATAGATCAATACTTCATTAATCCTAAAGAGGACATCATGTTGTCAGCAATGCAAGGTGACAGTTCAGCAGCCGAGCTAAAGCAGAAAATGTGCCTTTATCTTTCTGTTGTTGTGAACAGAAAATGAAATGATTTCCAAAAGATTAAGCCTTTGTTACAATTTTGTAACTCTTACAACCCGAGAGCTGCACCTGGTAGGCAGTGAGTATTCTAAGCTCCGTAACTCAGGATCAGAGTAACAACTGAATTAAATCCCGGTTTAAATGCTGAAGAAGCTTCCAGTGCATGTTTACTGCTCGTTGTACGTGTACACGATCATACTGACTTTATATTTACATTTATCTGATGTTCTTATCCAAGAGCATTTTACAAGGTTGCTCACATCACAGAGGAGGACCAGAGTAGTGTTAGGAGTCTTGCCCAAGGACTCTTATTGGTGTAGCACAGCATAGTTGCCCAAAACAGGAATTGAACCCCAGTCACCCAGAGGGTGTGGTGGTCACTGCTGGTGTTATCTGTTGATCCACACCATCCAGACTCAGAGTGAACAGCCTCTTTCTTTCAAATTTCAGAATAAAAGCAAAGTGGAAGATGGATAAAAAAAACAAAAATGAACAAACAGCTTCTACAGCAGGTAGAATGATGATCCTAAACACAGCTCAAAATGCACAGTGGAACACCTCAAACCTGTGGACAGACCTCAAAAGACAACCTGAGAATCTCGCAGAACCAGAAGCCTTTTGCAAAGAAGGATCTGCAAAAAAAATGAAAGACTTACCAGCTCATTAAGGGTACTTATTGGCAGGGTGCCAACACTTTTTCAGTTCTGTTTATTAAAAACCGAGTATACTTAGAAGTGAACTGACATCTTATAAGGATACCCAAACTTTTGCCTGTCACTGTCAGTTCTCATTTAGAGTCTACAACTAAGTGAAAAGGGCTGCTGATCATGTTTTTTGTTTTACTTCAACAAATAACCCATAAATTAGGAAGAGTTTTGAGACAAAGCTTCATAAATCATCCTTTTATAGAAAAAACAGAGAAGACAGCAGCTCCTGTACTGTAAATACAAACACTGTCTCAGTCTATATATCTTTCTCATAATGCTGCTTGTAAATGTTAAAGCCATAACATCGTAAGTCACTCTGGATAAGAGTGAATCACAATAAATGATATTAAGCACAAAGAGGCACAAAATATTCTGCAATTAATAATAGAAGTTTTGGAGGAAAATCTTTTGCTACAATTCTAAATCCATATATAACAGAATTATATCATTTTTAAAAGCTTAATAAATAAATAAAAATACCAAAACACAGATGAACTCAACACTTAACTGAACAAACCCCAAATCTTTTAAACTTAAAAACTCCAGACTCCAATTTTCAGGGATGTTTTCATGGTTTTTCAAACTTTTATTAACCAAAGGATTAGAATAATATAGAAGACATACCAGATATTGTTATTTTCAGGAGACCCTAAACTAGTCAAATATGTCTTCATTTGAGATTAAATATGAACATAATTTAAATATTTATAAGAATTTGACCATGTTTTGGTGGAACATTTCCTTGCGCCTACAATTTTTTTGTTATTATTATCATAAAGAACTAAAAACACTTTACATCTCAGACATTCTGTTGGAAATTGATCATCCAGAATGTTTTTGATCTGAAAATGGAGCAAGTTTTGGTGAACAAAAGTACGTCAAACTATGAAAACATCCTACATAATTGGCCTAGAGTTAAAGATTAATACTTGTTTTGTCTCGTGGTTCTGAAGGGTTACACAGATTACACAGAGAAGAATAATTAAACACATGCTTCTCTAAAGCAGATGGACCAGCACTGAGCATGTCGTTTCAATCCAAAGTGCTTTTCCATCTCTATTTCAGTGCTTTTACACTATTTTTAAACCTGAAGCAAATGTTTTAATCCATAATTATTCTCCATATAATAATTCATAATCATCAGTATCGCTGGCATGTCCCGGCCAGCTGTCCAACGTCTCAGCTTGGAGAGCAGAAGAGGGGATGTGTTTGTAGAGAGAGCAAGGCAGGTAAATTAGGGCTATGTCCCTGGGGGGAGTGGGGCTGTGTTCCGTATTCCGTAACTTCAGCTCATGACCCCTCACCATGGGGCTGAAGCCATCAGATCAGCTCACTGCACTGCACGTCCTTGAGGTGGCTTTGACATCCTGCTTTTTATTGCGCTTCTCTCTCTCTCTCTCTCTCTCTCTCTCTCTCTCTCTCTCTCTCTCAACAGGATGTAGTCATCCATTAACAGCTCCCTTTGTCCACAAAGTGACCCTGCTGGCCCACTTTCTTCTCCTCCCTTCCACTCTTTGACCCTCACTCTACCTATACTGATTTTTTCCTGCATTGTCCGCCAGGAGTCACCTCCATGGGTGTTCGACCCCTGAACGGATACGGGTTAGTGACCACACCACCCACCTACCCCCAGCCACGGACTTTGTTATTGACCACAGACAGAGGAGAGAATGTGAAAGAGTGATGCCAGGACAAATGGGTGGAGAAAACCGCACATATATTATGCAACTTGATGCCATATCTGCTAATTCACACCTTCTGAGATGGTCATCCTGAGATTCTGGTGTACCAACTGGATCAAGTAGTCAGTAGTTTTTTCATGGACTTATTTATATACAGAATATTCTATTTTCTATATCTCTATAATAGAAATAAACACACACCCCTTGTTATTCATACAATATACAGTAATAATAATATAGTATGATTCATACATATGCCTAATCAGCCAATCATGTTGCTGAAGCTTATTATTATTATTATTATTATTATTATTATTATTATTATTATTATTATTATTATTCATACAATATAATAATAATAATAATAATAATAATAATAATAATAATAATAATAATAATAATAATAATAATAATTGTATTGTGTACATTCATAGAACATTATTGATCCCTTGGGAGGGTTCCGTCAGGGAAATTAAGGTTCCAGCAGCAGCATCAATACAGTACAGACAGAGAAGATAATAATAAAATAATAATAAAACAATATAGAGAATATATAATATAGAGATTATAGTCAAATATTTAAAATGGAGAGTACATGACGTGCACATCATTGCACATTATTATTGCACTTGTTAAACGTGTTTGTATTTCATCATCAAAATAGAGAAAATATTGTGATCTCAGTGATGTGCACTGGTATGATTGGCATGATTGGCATGATTGGCATGATTGGCATGATTGGCATGGTTGTTGCTTGTTGGTGTCAGACAAGCTGGTTTGAGTATTTTTGTGGAAGTGCAGATCTGGGATTTTCAGTTTACTCAGAATTGTGAAATAATGAAAACCCATCCTGTGAACAGCAGCTCTGTGCACAGAAATCCGTGCAGATGAGAGAGACAGCAGAGTGTGGGCCGACTGAAAGGCTACAGATAAACTCGGCACACCGGCAGATTTCACATCTGTCTAGCGGGAGATTCACAGCGTGAAAATGTGCAGGTATTGTGTGATCATCACGAACCACAATCTCAAAGAATGTCTCCAACATCTGTAGAAAGACAGGCTGTTCTGAGATCAGAGGAGGACTTACCCAGAATTGGTATCAGTAGTGTTTCAAAACAGCTTCTCATCGAGTGAATAGAATCATGCAGGTCGATATCGCAGGGGTCTGTGAGGGGTGTGTATCAGGATCTTAAAACGTACCTACCCTCCTGTTATGTTCAACTGTAAGGAACAGCAATATTTTGGGTCAAACTGAAGCGGTACATGTTTAACCATCTTATTCATAGTCATTTCTACAATATTTACTTTAATCAAATGTTTGTTTTTAACGAAATCTGAAATTTGAATTTAAATGCTTTATATGACACGAACAGTGTGTGTTTAGTACAAACGTTGGGGCGTCCAAACAATAAACACAGTCTATTTATGAAGTTAATTAAGCTCAGCAGAGCCCAGTTTTATATTCCCCCGAAATAATTACTAATATTATCCAATATTTTTCCTGTATTTGTAAACTTTGAAATGGGTGAGTTTGACCTGCATCATAACAGGATGGACTTCATTTTAAGTCATTATGGAGTTCTATTGATTATGAAGTTCTATTGATCATGAATTTTGAGCATCATATAAAGAACAACTGCCAGATTCCCATCCTGTCAGAAGGTGAAATCATTAAAAATAAACTTGGGGCGAGTTTTTATTCGAACACATTGAGGAAGGATTAATGTGAGCTGGATTGAACTAAATTCAACTCTTAGAACTTGAGATCTGGACATACTGTATCATCGGGCAGTTACATACCATGATCTAGGCTTCATAACTCAGGATTAGAGTAACCTACAGACATGATTCACATATGTGCATGCAAGACCTGCCCTATGGTCTCATCCAAACATGGTCTCATCATCATTTATAGAGAATAAAATTACAAAATTAAATTAGCCCAAAGGTTAACCGACCTGAAGTGAATCAAATCGATCTGAATTAAATTAAACTGAGTTAAAAAACTTCAGTTACAAAACGTAAGTGAACTGAACTAAAACCAATTGAATTTGAATTGAACTGAACTGAGTTGAGCTGATCTGAACTCATCTGAACTGAGTTGAACTGAGTTGATCTGAACTGAATTTATCTAAATTGATCTGAACTGAGTTGATCATGATGATAAATCTAGATTAAAGAAAATGGAAGTCGGTATAAAATTCATAAAATCTTGGATGTTGTGTAACTTCCTCCTTCTAAATAGTAACAAAACAGAGGTCCTCCTTTTGGGTCCTAAAATTGCAAGGAAAGAATTATCAGACTTAATCCTAAATCTGTGTGATTTCTCAGTTATACCTAATTCAGTAGCTAAAAATCTTGGCGTCATAATTGATTCAGATTTATCATTTGACCAACACATAGATAATATTACTAGGACCACTTTTCTTCCTCTTTTAAAGAAATGTTAAGAAAAGCCCTGTCCTTACACACTGCTGAAAAACTGGTGCATGATTTTATTACCTCAAGGTTAGATCACTGCAATGCACTATTGTCAGGTTGTTCAAGTAGGAACCTAAACAGACTTCAGTTAGTTCAAAATGCTGCAGTCAGGGTCCGACTAAAACTAGAAAATCTGACCACATCAGTCCAATACTATCAGCACTGCATTGGCTTCCGGTTACATTCCGAATTGAATACAAAATTCTTTTACTTGCATATAAAGCCCTACACGGGCTCGCTCCTGAATACTTACAGGATCTAATTCACCTTTATGAGCCACCACGATCACTCAGATCACAGGGTGCTGGCTTCCTATTAGTTCCCAGATTTCAGAAGGCTTCAGCCACAAAGCCCCCCAGCTCTGGAATAACCTTCCAGATAATGTTCGGGACTCAGACACAGTCTCAGTCTTCAAGTCTAGGCTGAAAACTTACTTGTTCAGTGTAGCATTTGGTCATTAATGTCTTAGCTTAGTTACAGGCTGCAGATCCAGGGGTTCATGGACACTGTGATTTATGGTAAACTGGGATTTATGATAAACTGGGATTTATGGTACACTGGGATTTATGACAAACTGGGATTTATGGTAAACTGGGATGTTGGTGCTGCCGTCTGACTCCTTCTCGCGATCACTCTGGTTTGTGATGGTGGAGCAGTTAGATGCCAATGTTTCAGGATGCTCCCATGTTTATGTTCTTCTGGTTCTCTCCTTACGCTGTTATAGTCAGATCTGCCGGAGTCACTCGCCACACTCTGCTAATGTTTACATTCTCTGTTCTCTTTTTAAATTTCAAACTAATTCATCTCTGTATCTTTTCTGGCCTGAACTGATTAGGTCCTAACCTCAAGCTCTTCTGCCCCATCTGAGAAGGATGCCAGGCTCCCCTGATACATCTTTAGATTAGCTTTCCACCTTCCTGGACTTGTTTCCCACCCTGGCATGGACTAGCTGCTCACCCACCATCACCAACTGTAGAAATCTACTGTTAATATTATGTCCACCAGAGGATTAACATTACTTCAATACCCGAGTAATAGAACAGAGGTGTAGGGGTCCAGTGTCCCCTAACTTTGTGTAAGTAGTTTGTCCAGAGGAGGATGGTCCTCCCCTTGTGAGCCTGGTTCCTCCCAAGGTTTCTTCCTCCAGCTCTGAGGGAGTTTTTCCTTGCCAGATCTGAGTTGATCTGATCTGAACTGAGTTGATCTGAACCGAGTTGATCTGAACTGAGTTGATCTGATCTGAACTGAGTTGATCTGAATTGATCTGAACTGAGTTGATCTGAACTGAGTTGATCTGAATTGATCTGAACTGAGTTGATCTGATCTGAACTGAGTTGATCTGAACTGAGTTGATCTGAACTGAGCTGATCTGAATTGATCTGAACTAAGTTGATCTGAACTGAGTTGATCTGAATTGATCTGAACTAGGTTGATCTGATCTGAGTTGAACTGAATCTCAACTGAACCGAACCAACCTGGACTGATTTGATTGCATCAGTTGATTGGATTCGTAGCCCAGCTGTTCGTTACACAAACACACAAACCGAATAGAGAGAAGAGCCTGGAGAAGCGTTGGCTCTCGCTCGGGTCCTCGCTGGCCCTACAAACCCGTCAGTGCGGATATGCTGAGCGTGTACTAACTGCAGGGCGCAGGGAGCATTAGCACGCAGCTCACTGGATTTTAATGTCAATTAAAATCAGGAGCGTGACAAGCCCTCCATAAAGCAACTGCTTCATGACAGTGGCCGCTCCCTCCGGCTGCTCTATGGTCCTTGAATGAGTTATGCTAATGGTCGCCCCCAGTGGCCGAAATGCCATTCTGATTTGCATACGGCGCCTCCTCTGCCTCCGCTGGGTTTGGGAATGGCTGGCCCGGCTGGACTGACACTTTATTGGATTGGATTGATGCTCTGTGACATCTGCTGTGGTGATGGGCCTCACTCCATCTTTCGCACAGCCTCAGACTCGAGAGACACAAATGGAACTGCCAAGGCCCCCGTTCAGAAGTGCCGCTGCAGACCTGACGTCTCTGCAGGCAGGCTTAATGAGGAACACACTGTGACTGATGTTTATGAAATATTTCACACACACACACACACACACACACACACACACAAACCTCCAAATTGCTCACACGCAACATTTTTAAGTCTTTACTTAGTGCCTACAAGCTCTGAATGAATAGACATGGACCTTATCAATGCTGGAGGTCAATCTAAACTAATCAGAAATTTGCTTTGATTAATTAAGGTCAATCACACTTTTCTTAAAACTTTAAACAATGGATTCAATTGGAATAAAAGGAAAACTAATGTAAACATAAAACACATGATTTTAATGTTTATTCTAGGCTTCATTTCTCAGGATCAGAGTAACCTACAGACATGCTACACACATCATAACATATGATAAAACATGCCCTATCATAATCCCAAAGGAGCTTCCAGTGCATGTTTACTGCTCTGTCCACATGTACATGCTCAACCTGCACAGAGACGCTGACTGATCAGAGAAAGGGGGCGGGGCTGATGCTCAACCTGCATACAGACTCTGACTGATCAGAGAGAGGGGGCGGGGCTGATGCTCAACCTGCATACAGACTCTGACTGATCAGAGAGAGGGGGCGGGGCTGATGCTTAACCTGCACAGAGACTTTGACTGATCAGAGAGAGGGGGCGGGGCTGATGCTTAACCTGCACAGAGACTCTGACTGATCAGAGAGAGGGGGCGGGGCTGATGCTCAACCTGCATACAGACTCTGACTGATCAGAGAGAGGGGGCGGGGCTGATGACATCACTGACCCAGAAAGTGGATTATAGAGGAAAATGAGAAGTGTTCACATAGTGATCAAATTTCAGAATTAGTGTTAGAGAGATAATACTGATACATACATAAAAAAAAATAAACAGTAATGCACATTCAGTTTGTTTCTTAGTTTTAGTTTTAGTTGGACCACCATCCAGTTATTATAAATATTGTAAATATAATCATTACAAATGACTCATTAAAAATCTTGCAATGTCAGCTGAAACTACTGTGGATGATCAATCAACCAAAGGGATTTCTGAGATATAAAATATTTTTAGTCCTTATAAGAAAAAAAAAACAAAAGGGTAAAATTCATACAAATATTTAAATTTTGTAAATATTTACATCTTAAATGAGGATTATATTATATGTGTGTTCATGTACGTATGTATATGTAGTAAGTTTTTGTTTTACTGTTGATTAGTTGGTCTTATAGCTCAAGAAAACCAGAAAACCTCAAAATATTATAACATTTGAATTCGAATTTCAAAAATTCACAGTATCAACTTTAAATAAAAAAAAACTTGAAATAAATCACTTTAAATGTAATGTTATGTTAGAATTAAACCTTAAAATCTTTTTTTTACAGTATTCAATTTTTTTGAGATGCACTCATATATGTATATATAGTGTCTCCCTTTCTTGGAAAGGCTGTTAGTCCTCCTCCTTCCAGCAAAAGGGAACAAATCATTTTCTTGCATCACACACATACACACACACACACACACACACACACACACACACACACACACACACACTCGCACAGAGAAGTGTAAGTGCGAAGGCTCATTTTGATTAATGTGAAATCGTGCACACACTTGCACGGCAGAAGAAGCTTCCTCTCTGGAGACTCTCTGGGAGATAAATAAATAAAGAGGAAACAGAGACTGTAAATTAATGCTAATATTGGAAAGTCTGGAAAACATGCAATGTTCATTTTCTCCACTACAGCAAACTGCTACATACATTTTAATTGAATATAATACGTACTTTCATGTTGCATTGTTCTCTAATGAAATATATGTTTAATGAATCACAATAATGAGTGGAATGTTACATTTATTATATCTGAATGTTTCCATCTTTTGCTTTCATTTTGCAACTCGTAAGTCTGGAAAACCACCCCGAACAAAATCTGACCTTTCTTTGATTCAATTTAAACATTAAAATCTTTATTTATATTGTTATTTTTGATCAGCTTTAAACAGAAGTAATAATATAGTCTCTCAGCACAAGGTGCTGTCTTTACAGGCTCCTGCAGACATTTGGGCAGAAACGTTATTTAAATGTAAAAGTAATTTTCTGCACATCTGCAATTTGAAAAAAATTCTAACACCATAGGAGGACTAGAGCAGGGAGAAACGAAAGTTCTGCAAAAGTTCTACCAAATTAACTCAAATGCCAAACCTTCCTTCCTCAACCAATCACTTGCCCCAACCTGCCTATCAAAGGCATTTTCTCACCACCAGGTCGGTCCCATTAGTGGTCCAGGGGGTTGGCTTTGCTCCTGCCTCCCATACCCAGCAGGATCTGAGTTGCCCAGATATTTGAAGACCTGACCCGACTATGGGGCCAAAACCAAAGACTTTAACTCAGAAATATCACCAGCGGATTGCACACCTTTGGTCTTCATAAAACATTTCTGCATACACCTCAGAGTCTTCTGGTAGATCTGGAGTGACTGGAGACTAAAAGTGTAGAGCGTAACACCTTTGCTGAAAATTCCAGCTCATACCCTTTGGTGATAAGCCAACTGGTACACCAGTTCCTGACCAGCTCTGCATATGATGCATTTCATTTTGGTCCCTCTTAGGTCTGCTGGGTCAGGTTGATCATGCTTGTAGAGCAGTTTAACCATCAAACTCAAAAACATTCACAACACATTTCATACAGTGTTGGTCCAGTGAGTGTACCACAGGAATGTGACAGAGGCGCATCTTCAATTCCAGTGTGTAAAAGAAGTGGAGAAAGTGCTTGTAATCAATAAACATTATCATTCTTGACAGTTTTCCTGCACGACATTGCCATATTAGACGGCAGCGGAACGTTTTCCAAGAATCAATTCCATAAAAAGAATTTCTCAAAAACAAACACAACAATCTCAAACACCTTTCATCTTCATATACAGCTTTGAAGAACAGTTTTAGCTTCTAAAACTCTGCCTACTGCTGATTCATTTTAATTGGTTGTTCTCTGAGCCAATGGCAGTTGTTCTGCCTCAGAGGCAGTGCTGCCTTGTTATTGACTGGAATGCAGCACTTCCCTTTTTTCATGGACGTAAGTGAAAGAAACTGCTCATCAGTTGTGTGTCTTCCTTGTATTATCCTTCAGAACTCAAGGCCAAATGTGTGGGATGTTTTCATAGATTTAATTACTTTTTTTGCCAAAATATTAAAAACGTATATTTAGGAGACAGTTACACATAACAGATGTTGATATTTTCAGGAGATGATAGGCTGCTCAGATTTGTCTTGATTACAGGTGAAAAAGTAATAGAATATTTGAATATTAGATATTTTTAATTAAGTTAACCATATTTTATTTTTATTTGTTTGTGTGTGTGTTTGTGTGTTTGTTTGTTTGTTTGTTTGTTTGTTTGTTTGTTTGTTTGTTTTGTTTTGTTTGTTTGTTTTCTGGCTTATGAGGACTAAAAATGGATCATCCAGAGTGAAATGCTCAATGTGCCAAGAGTAAAAGCCAAACCAGTACCTGATGGGTTTTAAATGTATGACTTACAGTTGGCAGAAAAAAATCCTTCCCTGCAAATTCTGCTTCAGTTCATCAATATTTCTAGGCTGGCTTTCATTTGCAGCCCTCTTTGGCTCATCCCAACATCTTGATCGGGTTTATATGATTTAAGAGTCTCTAAAAACATGCATTGATTCTTATAAAGACTAAAAGCACTTTACATCTCAGCAATTCTGCATCATGTGCTTATTTGTAAGGATTAGAATAATCAGTTATTTGTGATGATTAGACTGAAGAAGGATATTTCTAAAAATACGTTCTTCAAAATGCTTAACAGAAGTAAGTAAAATAACCTGAATGTCCTTTATTATTTTTATTATTGATGTATCTATGAGTATTATAACCATTTTATTCTGAAATTTGAAAACTGTGTGAGCAAAACAGACCCTATAAGCCAATATCTGGGTCAGTGACATCATTTTCCACACCCCACCCCCCCATTCGCTGATCAGTAAGAGTCTGTATGCAGGTTGAGTATGTTAATTTAGTATAACTCTCTCAAATTTTAATCAATTTCTACTAAAAACCTGAAACTGTTTTTTAATAAACTCACCCCTGGAGGTCAGTGATACATGCACTACCTGCTGTGCCCACATGCCACCCCTGATCTAACATAAAAATATGTTTATAAGCTGAATAACCATGAATGGATAGATGGTGTTGACCACCATGATTATATGCATCCTTCCCAATAAAGCCACAAGCAAAATGAGTGATAGTCTGCGACTTTAGTGAGCTTCATAAAGTTCTCAACATACCTAATCTTCAGACAAACCTAAGAACACATTTCTGTGTCTCTTCCAGCATAATACCAAAGGAAATGTCCGTGACCGTGGCCCAAAAGAATTTGTCTGGTCTGCTGTGGCATGCTTTTGAATACTGTCTACGCTTGACTTTGACCAGACGACTCCTATCTGTAACCCCCACTGGCATGGCCGAGGATGATGCCCTCTCAAAGTGAGGTGCATCCAAAGAGGAATTTTCTTCTACACAGCTCCGTCCCGCTTCCGTCCAGGATCAAAAACCGTGCTGAAACAGAGGGAGCAAAAGCATTATCCTTCCTCGAAATCCGCAGCCAAAGTGCTCCAGATCTGTCTGTTTGACAGACGGAAACGAGCACGCAGGCTGCTTCAGCCCATTTTGGACTCCTTCAGGCTCTTCAGAGGCGGCGCCGAAGCAATCTCGGGCCGACAATCAGCATGTAATGAGAGGGAGAATCTCCCCTAGCCCAAAACAAACCACTGTGAACAACAGTCTGCGAGATGTGTATCTGGTAGGCCACGTTAATCCCATTTGCTTTCTCGCCTCCCTCGCTTCCTCTGTGCGGCCGCTGCAGGACAGAGAGGCCTCTCCAGAGCAGAAGGGGCTAATCAAAGGGGGATTTGTCTGTTTTATCAGAGGGCTGCAGAGTGCCTCTCCTTTGTGCCCAGAGGAGATTAGGCTTTAAAAAGCAGGGAGTGAAATCAAGACCCCACACTGAACATGCAAATCTATTTGCGGTAATAAAAAGTCATTTCGGCTGATCAAAGTGCTTCATGTTCAAACATGACTGAACAAACAGAAGTGGGCACAGTTATAGTAGATAAGTCCAATCATGGGGCTTGATATATAGTCTTGTCTCGTCTTTTGTTCGAACTGCTTCTGCTGGTAGAATTCAATTAATAATAATTTCAGTTTGGGTTATTTTGATTATTAGTGGGAGTAACCGTAAGGATTTGATTTGTGGCCACATATATATATATATACTGTATATGGTTGTGTGTGTGTGTGTGTGTGTGTGTGTGTGTGTGTGTGTGTGTGTGTATGTGTGTGTGTGTGTGTGATTTATTTTTTGGTTTATGTTCTTTTGCTTCAGAATGAAACACTGATTTTCCTTTTATGAAGGGCTCTTTAAAAAGCTCTGCTTTCATTGGCTGGTTTACAGTACCAGTGTTGGCGAACAGAAACAACACAGTATAATAAAATACTTTTAACATTGTATCCAAAACCCTGTAATCATTCCTGATTCTTACTGGACAGTGTTTACCAGGGAACTGGTGTATGTTTAGCTCCAGTTTGTTTTTAAAGGAGGGTGACAACGGAGAGACAAACACGTAAAAGCCAATCTGCCAGCACTTTGGCATGTGCCGAGTCTGAGCTCCCTTTGTGCGGAGACTGGCAGAGGCAAAGCTGCATTCATGAGGCCTTGTTCATGTATAAATCTGAATTTCTAACCTGTGGAGTCTGGAGGTTTTGTTGTTAAAACACTTTATATCTCAGTCATCCTGTTGATTAGATTGACAGTGACATTCACAATAGGTTCTTCAAAATATATGACAGAGATCCAAACAAAATAAAAACGACCTGAATGTCCTTTATTATTTTAATTATTTGTATATGTATCAGTATTCTCTCTTCTCAGGACTTTGATTCTGAAATTTGAACACTGCGTGAGCAAAGAAAGACAGCAGTCAGACCCTCCCTTCTCATTTTAACTTGGGTCAGTGATGTTAGCCCCGCCCCCTCTTGGTGATCAGTCAGAGTCTGTATGCATTACTGTGTATGAATTACTCGCTGACAGTTCATCACACAATGATCCTGAGACATGAATCATATTAAACAACGTGGAACTGCTGTTAAAACGTTGGGCTTCTGAATTGGGTCTGTTCTTCAGTTCTGCTTTGGTTACGAATTTCTTTTGAAGGAGGAAGAACAGTTTGCCTTCTCATGACATACTACAGCAGGTGTGAATAAATTCCCAGCACAGTTAAATGAAGTCCAGTCTAGATATCGTCACAAAGCGTTGTCTCAGCTGTTTAATTGCATCCTAACAATTGACGTACTTTTCGTTATACGAATATTCAAAGTTACACCACATCATCCTGTGCCCTTGCAGAAAGAACTGGCGGCCTAACACCTGGCACAGCTGCAAGAACAGATTAAGTGGGCATATGCTGCATGCTGCATTCTGGAATGCCCGCCTTGGGACTAGCAGTAAAAGTGGCAAGTAATTCACCCACCCCAAGCCCCTGGTGCCCTTATCCAGTGAGCTGCTCTGTGCCAAGCTCTGGAGATCAGTCAAGGATACGAGGCAAAACCTGCCAAGAGCAGTAAAGCATAATATTCCTCTGTTAATGAATGGATAGCCTTTGCTTTGACTGGCTATCACTTATCTGCACTAATGGAACACAGTTAAGCTGCTGTTCTGGGGCCAGTTTTGTGATTTCCAAATGTTGAGGTTGGTATTTCCGTGGTCAAAGACTGATTCCAGAACAGCTCTTGGGGTAGACCACATGCTGGAGCTCATTTATATCTGATCTAAATGAGTTGGCTGACCTGGCCGAATCTCAGGCACATGGTAATGACTTCAGTCTTAAACCTCCTTATGGTCTTGACCTTTATCGGACCCGAATGTGCAAATTGCTCTTCGTCACAGGAAGGTTTTTCCAAATCCAAAATGTGCTGTACACTAGTCATTATGGCTCAAAGCAGCCGTATATCATTTCTTGGTCACGAGCTGTATAGATTTCTAATATGGGGCTACATTTGGCTGAGGAGGTGGAACAGACAGGGCTCCTGAGCAGAGCAGAAGAACATTCATAGGAAATTCAATATGATCTATGGGGAATTACATGATGACAAATGTTCTTGGGTTGAAGACCTCAGAGGAATGGTTTTCCTAAGGTCAGCCAGATGAGTTTCATCGAAGTTATAAAACCTGACATTATCGAAAAAAGGGTGAGGTTGTTGTTCTGTCAAATCATAAAAGATTTAGCCTGAATGAAGCTCAAAAAAAACTTGGATTTTTGAATCTGCACTCAACACATGATGTTTCAGCAGCTAAATAATACTGATAACTGGGATGCTTGGGAGCTATTAGTCCCATCAATGGTAGTAGTTGAATGTGTACAGTACATGCTGTTTTCTAGGCTTCATAATTCAGGATCAGAATAGCCTACAGACATGATACATATATCATAAAAACTTTACCCCACAAGAACTAACCATGGTGAGTTAAATTATGTGATGAAATATCATAGTAATCCGGCTCGGAAAACAGCAAAAATCCACTCGTTTCCAACTGAATTAAATCCCAGTTTAAATGCCAGTTTAAAATGAGCTTCCAGTGCATGTTTACTGCTCTGTTTCAGTTTTCATGATGAGTTGTGAGACGCAGTCATAGGTGTGTATACTGAACGTTTCACAATGACTTTAAAACTGGAACTATCCATTTTGTAAATTTAATCCTACTTTTATATTATAAAGTTTATCATGTGAAAAGATTCAGGACTGCTGATCAGGTTGAATATTATTGCTTTAGTTGAAAAGTACAAGAATTCAATGCTGGAGATCGATGGCTCCGGTAAGTGGAACAGGGGGCTGAAATTAGTTTTTTTTTTTTTTTTATTTTCACATATGCGATTTCTTTCATCAATATCAATTTTGAATGGAGGGGCAAAAAGGTTATTACGTGTAAATTATCAGTGTTGGTTGTTCAAGACCACCAGCTACCACTTTATCTGACATTGATTTCATAACCACCATTAAAGCTTATTTTATAAACTCCATATTGAGCTTAGAGCCATATTGAGCCTGTCTAGACTAGTACAATTGCCCATATTTATAGCAGGTTTTGAGGAGATGTCTGATTAATTCCATACACAGTGTCTTCTGTATGGCAAATAAACAGAGGCTACATGTTCAGTTCACAGTTCACAGCTATTTATTTCCTTGCGTTTTATTATGAGTGCACCTGAATGTTTTAATTTCATGTTTTTGAATGTTCAGGATTTGTGCCTTGTCACTTCCACAAACATTTGCATGTCTTAATATAGTAGTTGTTGAATGAACTGGTCCCATGTCAAGATATTTTAACTCACAGTACTTATTAACATATGGAATGTGCCATATCAGTTTCAGTAGCCGAGGATTGGAACGCCAGGCCCTTGCCTTTGGCCACTACCCAAGCCACTTAGCACTAGACCCCTGTAAGTAATCTTCCCATGGGTGGAGGTTCCACAGTTGGATGCATGTTGCTCCTTCAGGCTGAGCCCGGCTGGGCCCTATGGGTGAAGACCTTCCACCAGATGCCTGCCAAGGAGCCACTTCCCCAGGCCTGGCTCCAGGGTGAGGACCTGGTGACCTTATTCCAGGCAAGTCCTGTTTGGAGCGAGAGGTTGACAGGCAGATTGGTGCAGCATCTGCAGTGTTTTGCAGCAAGGCTCTCAATTTACTGGTCAGTCTATGTTCCAACCCTCATCTCTGGCCACAACTTTTGGCAAGCTTGAAATGAGTTTCCTGTGCAGGGTGGCTAGAGCCACTGCTACTCCACGTTGAGAGGAGCCAACTGAAGTTGTTTGGGCATCTGGTTCATGTGCTTCCTGGACACCCCGGGGAAGACCTAGGACACAATGGAGAGATTATATCTTTTGATTGGCCTAGGAAGGCCTTTGAATCCTCCCAGAGCTGGAAGGGTTTCTGGGGAGAGGGAGGTCTGGCCCTCTTTGCTTAAAATACTGCCCCACTGACCCAGACCCCAGACAAGCAGCAACTGATGGATGGATGTATTTAAGAATGTATACTCATTATATTTTGAGATATATAATATAAAGTCCACCCTAAAAGTATTCACAGAACTTCACTTCTTGCACAATTTGTTATGTCACTGCGCACAAAACCCCACAATGACAAAGTGAGAATAGTTTGTTTAAAATCTAATAGAACATGTATATACATTTTCACAGCCTTTGATCAATACTTTTTTGAAGCATCTTTGGCAGCAATTTCAGCTTTAAGTATTTTTCAGTTTGATGCTACAAGCTTGGCACTGTTTTTCGGACGTTTCTTCCATTATTCTCTGCAGAAACTCTAAACCTCCATCAGATTGGATGAGGAGCGTCAGTGCACAAACATTTTTTGGTATCTCCAGAGATGTTCAATCCGGTTCAAGTCTGGGTTCTGGCTGGGCCACTCAAGGACATTCACAGATTTGTCCTGAAGATACTCCTTTGTTATCTTGTCTGTGTGCTTAGGGTTGTCGTCCTGTTGGAAGATAAACCTTCATCCCAGTCTGAGGTCCAGAGCGCTCATCAAAGATGTCTCAATACATCACTGCAGTGATCTTTCCCTCAACCCTGATTAGACCAGTTCCTGCTGCAGAAAAAATGTCCCCACAACATGATGCTGCCACCACCATGCTTTGCTGTCGGAATGGTATTGGTTAGGTCATGAGCAGTGACTGGATTCCTCCATATATAATGCTTCAGTTCAATCTTTTTGTTTCTCATGGTCTGAGAGTCATTTAGGTGCCTTTTGGCGAACTCCAGGCAGGCTGTTGTATAATAATACTGTGGCTTCCATCTGTCCACTCTATCATACAGGCGTAATTGGTGGAGTGCTCCTGAAATGGTTGTCCTTCTGCAATGTTCTCCTGTCTCCAGAGTAATGTTGGAGCTCTCTCAGACTGACCATTGGGTTCTTGGTCACCTTCCTGACTGAGGCCCTCCTACCACAATAACTCAATTTGGCTATGTGGACAGCTCTATGAAGAGTCCTGGTGGTTCCAAAGTTCTTCCATTTAGAGATGATGGAGGACATTCTGCTCATTGGGATTTTCAATGCAGCAGAAATGTTTCTGTACCTTCCTCAGAGCTGTGTCTCAGCACAATCCTGTCTCTGAGGTCTACAGACAATTCTTTAGACTTCATTTCTTAGTTTATGCTCTGACCTGCACTAGGTCTACTATGGGACCTTATATAAACAAGCGTGTCTTTCCAAATCATGTCCAATCAACTGAATTTACCACAGGACAAAATGAATTGCATCTGTTTTGGAATTAGTCTGTAACATCAAAAATGTGTAAAAAGTGAAGCGTTGTGAATACGTTACACTGTACCTGAACAGGCACTGTGACCCTATTATGGCCTTACTGACAAACACAGAGTTTACAGAGAGCAAAGACTTTAGGAACTATGGGACAGTGCGAATAGAAGACAGTCAACAGAACTGAACACAAATATGGAGGTGTTTACATCAGGCACTAGTGAAGACCAGGCCAAAAGACAAAAAAAGTGCTGACCAATATATGTGACATTGTCAATCATAAAGAATACAAATAACCAAAAAAATATATAATTGCTGAAAGATAGTAAATCAAATGCAATTATAGTTAATATAAGTTAGTCCTGCTTCACTGGTAATTTACTAGAGTACAAACGAAAAATATCTAAGTATGAAATTGTTTCTTCATAAAACAGTTTGACTTTGAACAGTTTGAATAGTTTTACTTTTTCTGTAACTAACACTGTGCTGTGAAAGTCTGGTTCTGGAAGGATGCAGTTTAGTATGTTTCAAAAGTTGGCTTAAAAAATGAACTAAGTTGCATAAGATGAAGAGGATCTTTAAGGTGCTGCATTTGGTCAATAACCAAAGTCAATGAACCTATAAGTACCTTCGACTGCAGCCAGATGACAAAGTGGACTGGTCAGAGTGCACTGACACTCTACAGGAAGGGAAGAACCAGCTTTACTTCTTGAGGAGATTGGGGTTCTTGAACATCTGTAGATAACTCCTGCAGATGTTCTACCACTAGTAGCCAGCACTACGCTGTGGTGTGCTTGGAGGCTCTCTGGACTGAGGATAGACTGCTCAGTGATCTGTTCAGTGGTCACTGAACTGCTTTATTGACCATCAGACTTTTAACACTGGCCGGGGGCTGGGAGTGTGGGGGGACGAGAGACCACTGAGGCCTGAGTTCATCTAAACATCTGATCATACAGTCATTATTCGTTATTACACTATTACATATCTATGTATGTGTACTGGTTTCAATGTATACATATATCTGCATATTAATTTATATTTTGGTTTACAGGCTCTGGTTATACATTTATGGTTATTCATTTATGGTAATACAGTTACTGTTTACAAGGTTACTGGTGATAAAATTTTTAATTATACAATTACTGGTTATACATTTTGTGGTTATGCAGTTACTGGTAATACAGTTACTGGCTATAAGGTTTCTAATTATACACTTACTGGTTATACAGTTTCTTGTTATATGGTTTCTGGTTATACAATAACTAGTTATACGGTTTAATAACTGGTTATATGGTTGTAAGGTTTCATATAAATACGAATGAATTCTGAATGAATTTACAATGCATTTCAAATAGATCTTCCTCAGAAGATTGGAAAATCAGTTTGTGTTGCTGGTTCGTGTGATCTTCATGTAGCTGTACAGTATACAGACCTATTTACAGGTTTTGTACTGTCTTCTATAGTGACACACCAAAATAATCCCTGAAAAGAACTTTATTTATTTTTATTTGGTGGGTAATCTCAGAATACATTCTGCTATATCACCTCCAACCTTCAACATGGTTATGATGTTCAGCCTGAGCCTGGAGCAAGCCAACTTTCTTTTCCTACTCAGAATTCCTTTGTTATGCACTTTTATTAGTATGAAATGTTCCGAAACTCATGCTTTTAAAAAGGTCATTCAGGGTGATCAAACCTCGACTGGTAGATGAAAAGAAGATGATAGCATCTTTTATGTGAAGGTGTGGGCACCCTGTCACAGCACTCTGAACACCCTTTCTTCTTTTCAGTTGCCGTTTGACGTGCGGGATCACCCCTCTATTTCAAACTTTCCGCTTCCCCTCTGAAGACAGCGGGAAGCCGAGTGCCTTCCTGCCTTACTTCAACTCTGAGTCTAATGTTGCTGCAAAGAAAGGAAATGAAAAAGCAGAAATAATGAAATAACAAAGTCCTAAAATGGTGAGATGTCCTTGGTCACAACAAACTCCGAGTTCTCCATAACTCATTTACCTTTTCTCTAAATAGCCTCTTTGGGGAGTGATATATCGCCCCGGGGCGACATGGAATATTGCGGAGTGGAATACGGTGTTGTCGGGTTGTGAAAGTGGGGCTATATTAGATTGGCCGCCACCTCTAGCCCACGCCACAATTGCTGTCAAAGGAGCAGTTCAACAAAGAATGACACTAAACTGCCAGCCTTGCAAAGTGAGGGGAGGGTAAGGACGCTGTAATTCTCCCACCAAGCATTACCATTACCAACAACTGCATTAGGAACGATTAAAAAGCTATTGTGTTAACAACATGCCGCTCTCATCGAATCAAAAGGTCTATATTCCATACCCCTCCTCCATTTCCTTATGAGGCTGACCCGAACACGCCAGCCACTCGGATACCCTCCTTGGCCTTGTAGTTTCTTAATCTTCTTTATGAGTCTTAAAACAGAGGGGTTTAATGTTGGAAGAAAAGAGAATCACTGTAATCCTGAAACGAATGTGAGAGAGCACACAACGCAACTGTACTAATAATGACTAGTTTTATAGAAACTACTTCTCCCTAATGAATGCATTCAGCTATTTTAACCTTTAGACCCCGAGAGCAATTTCTGACGTACTTTTATTTACCATGTAATTAGATAAGTATTTATAGGAGTCACACATAGACACACTAGGGACCATTCAAATTTGTCTTCATTTGAGAAAATGTTTTGCTTATAGGAACTAAATGCACTTTAAATCTCAGAAATCCAAATTACTATAATACCGTATTTTCTGGACTATAAGACGCACCTGAATATAAGCCGCACCCACAAAATAAAATAAAAAAACCTGGAAAATAACAGATGTAAGAAGGAAAAGCTGCACCTCATTATAAGCCGCATGGTTTAAAGCATGGAAAAAAGTAGCGGCTTATAGTCCAGAAAATACGGTAATATATTTTTCAAAATACTTGATAGTCCAAGTAAAAAGAAATAAAATAAAATGCCCTTTATTAATTATGTATCAGTATTATCCCTCAGGACTTTGATTCTGAAATTTGAACACAAAACACATTTGAACTGTGTGAGAAAAAGAAAAAGAGCACTTCTCATTTCCCTCTATAATCCAATATCTGGGTCAGTGATGTCTTTAGCCCCGCCCCCTCTCTGATCAGTCTGTATGCAGTTTGAGTGTGTAAATGTGGACAGAGCAGTAAACATGCACTGGAAGATCCATCTGGAATTTAAGGAGTTTTCTGAGCAGAATTACTCACTGATAATTCATCCCACAATGATGAGAGGATGGATATAGAGGGTAAGTCTTGTGGTTAGTTATATGTGCATCATAGTGCAGGTCTAAGGTTCTAGTAGTTAATCTGTACCCATTGTTGATACAGATGTGCAAATGCACAAATAGCTTGTCTAATATCTGTAGAGAAGTACTGCCAATAGAATATGGCTCTTTGGAGCAGATATTCAAGAACGTTTTGGTGTCATACCTAATAGGAGACGAGGACTAGAGGGACATAATCCTCCCCCAACAATGAACTATGGAATGATGGAGCTCCATTCAATACTTTTGGGATAAGTTGAGGATGAGATGAGGTGGTGATTAAACAACATCCTGATCTCACTAACACACTTGTCATTGAATGGAATCAAATCCTCAAAGTAATTCTCCGATTCTCCTGCTGACTTGGAAGTAGTTTTATCCCTAATTTTATCCCTGACTTAAGTAAAAGGATATCTGACTAACTTCAACTAAGCAGACAAAAATGGACTGAACTAGCAGTACTACTGTAAGATTCAGATGCCATAGAAAAATATTCACACATCAGCATTTCATCACGTCACTATGTTCACTCAGATATTTTCTTTTGTTTTACAAATGAATCAATGAAACTGAAATTTTAACAATTATAACAATTATACAATTATAACAAACCTTCCCTGGGGGTCACTCCCTGTCATCAAATGCAGACTGAAGACCATCTCTTTCAGGACTATTTAATTTGTTAAAGGTTTAGATTTATACTAAAGCTTGTTGGTCTCCAATCTGTTTTTGGCAGCTTGAGGAGTCTCTGGATTCTAGCCCCTTCTAACTAGTTAAGGATGTTTCCTGAGTGAACAGCAAAGCACTTTTTAAGCCACTCTGGATAAACGTCTGCCAAATGCCTTAAATGTAAATGTAAATGTAAATACTATGTACCAGTCTGGATATGAAAACAACACGAACCACAGTCCTCTACCCTGTGTTTTCAAATGAATGAATAAATGAAGTGAAACAGAAGAACTTCCAGAAAAAGAAGTTAAAAACACTATCAAAGAAAATAATGACTTCTATATAGCTGTCCACTGTGGTGAGCGCCAAACTGACAAACTGTCACACTGTGTGTTCCTTTGCATATCTGGGAATAACTGTGAAAAAACATCTTGATCTTGGTAAAGTGCGAAGCTGTGTAACGTGGCCGTAAGACGTCTTGGTGTCAAATCCAGACGAGAAAAGCAGAGCTTCCCTTTATTTTTGTATGAGTATGTTTTATACTCCAACCAAAGTCACAAAATGATCAAATAACAGCTTAAAACGCTGCACAAATGCATTGTTTGGCACTGCTAATGCAGCGCTACAGACCTCAAATGTAGCCTTCATCGTCTGGATTCCTTTGCGGCCCAGTTTGCTCTGAGTGTGCCAATTGAGACCCTTGTTTTAGTTCAATATTGATCTTGGATGCAGAAACACGGGGCGAGAGTAATTGGGTATTATCTTGATGGGTGTAAGTTTAATGATGTTGACTGAAGAAATCGATGTCCTGGGCCATCACTGGAGGAATGCAGACCGTGCACTTTGCCAAACACGATTTGGTCGAGCTCTAAGTAATGGCCAAGATCTTCATAGTGTTGAGGTGGGGGAACACCACTGGCATTATGGTAAGTGTCTGCTGCGTACATGTTGCTGTCATGTTTGCTTTTTGAGACTGGAGACGAGACCCAGAGAGAGTGCTCAACCATCTCACATGGAATACACAAATACACGGAGTGATATATCTGGTTTATCTGGAAGCTGCAGCCGTCAGATTGAAGTAGCTGTTTGCCTGATGCCAAAACCTGTTGACATCACATCGCTGATAAACAACTCAGTTTACGCCAATCTCACCGCCTGTGTAATTTCCCCGTGCGGACCTCCTCCAAAACAGAGGGACGCAAACTGTGAGGGTTTATCGCCGTTTGTGGCATATTTGCAGTCATGGCATGTCAACCCATAGCTCTCCATGCGAACAGCTCCCCGAGCGAACTCTGTAAATTCAGGCAGGGTGAGATACTAGGCCTAACCTCATGAGTGCAACAAGACAGGATCCAGCACTCCTCGCTGAGACTTGCAAGCAGATGTCTTACAGGGAGAGGAGATATTTTGAGTACTGTAATGAGGTGAAGCCAGGCTGTGACCCAAGACTTAAGGAAAAAAAATCCTCAGGCGGCCTGCTCCCGGCAGACTCTCTCACTAGAGGATGATGTCATTCAAAGGTGAGGCCGGCAGGAATTACCTGGGAAAATATTATCCAGCTTCCGCATGACTGACAGGGCCATCTCTAAGACGATGGAATTCGTGACGTGATTGTGATTTCCCCCGTGAACCGCAGGGTGTGCGTTTGCATATCTCTTTATCTTCAGCCATATTGAAAAAATGATGGAATGTATTGTCGTTTTTGAGGCTTTATCAACAGCATATAGACACTGGAATGAACGAATGAATCCACAATCTACTGGACAGCCAGGATGGAGTGTTTGAGTGGGAAGACCAACGACATTGTGAAGGACAAGTTAATTAGCATTAGTTCGTGAAAAAACCTAATGGGGATGAATTTGAGTGGTTCAGACTTTATTTTAATTATTTAATTAAATTAACCTTTTAATCTTACATATTAAATATGGAACTCTGTGTCCCCGCGTTTCAAACAATGAGTTTACTGAATATATCAAGCTGTTGTTTGATGCATAAATAGCGACTTTTGGTTGGAGTGAAAAATGCTCTGGTGCCAGGTGCACCTCAGCCAATTACTGCTCCGAGACCTTGCCCCCACTCACATCCCTGGGCTTTCTCGAGGGGGCCATAAAGTCATGTGAAAAGTTAGGACACCCCATGAACGTCTTTCTTAACATATCAAAGCATCTGATTTTCATTTTAACTATATTAATGAATAGAGATAAAATAACAAAACACATAAAACTGAAGAAACATCTCTTAAAAAATTATTTGTAAAATGTTAGAAATGCAATAGAAATGCAATTTTCTTGGGAGGAAAAAGTTAGGACACGCCCACATTTATTACTACTTAAAATGCCTCAAATTAGAATTGGATGCGAAACACCAGCTGATAATGATTAGAACATCAATAGAGAGGACCTTGGAGGAGCCTGTTTTATTTAAACCACAGACATTGGTTTGGTTTGCTCTTGATTGTTGAAGTGAATGGGTTGACCATGGTCAGATCCAGAGAGCTCCCTGAGGCCTTCAGAGTCTGGAAGGGATTTAAAAAGATCTCACAACAATTAGAAATCAGGCCAAGAGCAGAATCACAAGATGAGTAAAGAGGATTCAACAATCCTAAAATATCACCACAGACCTACTGGTAGCTCTCACCACAGTTGATGTGAAAGTGCAACTTCTACTATCACAAAGAGTCCAAACAAGTTTGGTTTTCATGGGAGGTGTTTAGGGAGGAAACCTTTACTGTCAAAAACATCAGGGCAAAACTAAAGTTCTCCAGAGAACATCTAGACAAAGAGCAGGACTGGAACAATGTGCTTTGGGGCTGCTTTGCTGCAGCAGGGTCTCGAGATCTCTCCATCATAGAATCCTTGAGATCTTTATTGTATCAGAAGCTGAAACATCACAGAGCTGTAAGAGGAGTGGGAACATCTTTCTTCCAGTAGATGTCAGAGATGGTAGACGGTTATAGAAACATCTAACTGACATTATTTCAGACAAAGGAGGAGATACCAGCTATTAGGACAGAGGGGGTCTGAACTTTTCCCTCAAAATAAAATAGAATTCTATGAGTTACATTTTGCAAATGATGTTTAAAGACATTTCTTCAGTTGTACGTGTTTAGTTATATCATCTCCATCTCTCAGTATAGTTATGATGAAGCTTAGACATTCACGTTGGGAATTCACCTGATCTCCAGCTCTGTTTATGGATGTGATTCCCTAATGCGGATATCTGTTTAGTCACTGTTCCTACTGAAACAGCTGGCCAGTTGTGACTAAAGGTCTTGTCATCTACATCCCAATAAAGGAACTTTCAAAATCACCTTGAATATTTCCACCTGATTTTGTGTTTCTTAAACCCGAAATCAAGGTCGTCTTGGCGGAACAGTTTCGTGAGTGATTTGAATGTTGGAAATCATGCCGTACAGCTGTCTGAGAACATCTACACTTGTGTTGTTTCTCAGCTCATTCTTTCAGGTTGACTTTCTGGTGGAAAAACCACTCCAGGTCCCTGAGCTGTTTCTGAAATATGGAACACTGCTCTCAAAACTGTCTAATCTAAGAGCATGTTGTTGCATCCTCAAGGACAGCTTGACCTCCTCCCTCCCATGCTGAAGAGGGAAAAAAAGAAAAAACTCTTAATTGAGTGCAGCAAATATGGCACAAATGTCACCAAGGACAACATAAGTGATGTCAATAAATAGAATTGTAAAAGGGAATGCACCGTCAACAAGTGAAACATTTAACCCCAGACGGCCTTTGTAAATTTGTATGAATAATATCAGATGGTATTTTGCTTGTTTGTCCTGATCTCTCTTTTTTCAATGACATTTTTACATGGTGGAAATGGACAGTAGATCTACAACATCTGTTAAAATAACTTTATAAAACTATGAAATGGCGTGATTCCAGCTTTAAATGGTCAATGTCCCCGACAGGTTTCTTGTATTTTAGTTTGACCCCTGATAGTTAGGCTGCATAGTTTTATATTTCAAAACATTTTCCATGTTGTTTTGATTATTTAAGGCCAACACAGTTATGTGCAAAAGTATGAGCAACTTGACTAAATTGCATTTCACAATAAAAGTTGTAAATGACATAATAATAATCAACCTTTATTTTTACTCATTATACATTGACACGGCCCCTTATTTTCAATGTAACTGAGCATTTACAGCATTAACGCATAGAAATTTATTTTGAATAAAATTTAAACTAAAGTGAAAGAACAACATAATCCAATAATAAAAGCAGCTTAGGGAATGAATACAGGATGTAATAATAAATATAAAAACCAAAACCAATGAATATGATTTTGACATAAAACAAGATCATTTAATTGTTCCAAGCTGCATTTGTGAGCACATTCAGTAAACAATAATCACAGAGCAGGTTAGAAAAAGTAGTGAAGATGGGATTTAAAAAGTGCTTTCCCATAAAATAAATGTACTAAAGCCTGGTTACTGACGAATCGGTTCTTCTCAAAGAAGATTGAATACCATGCCTTCAGGCAAACAACTGAAGTACCTCAGAATAAGCTGGAAAAGACTACAGGGGTTTATTAACATCCAATCAACAGTTAGAAAGTTCAGGACTGCTTCTCTTTTTCCTTGTATTAGCCATCCTGTGTTAAGATCTCAGCAGGAGCAAAGCAGGCAATCCTGTAGAAGAAGCTGAGAAGGAGCTGAAGTAACAACAGAAATGACACTGAAAAAGAAAGAGATCCAAGTAATTGGTAAGCACTCTTATTTTTTTTATTGTAACTGTATATATATATATATATATATATATATATATATATATATATATATATATATATATATATATATATATATATATATATATATATATATAAAGATTAATCATTTAACTCTTAGAAACAAAGATCTGCACTTTGTGGGCAGTTAAATCAATTTATTTATTTATTTTTTTATTTTTTTAACTTACAGACATAGTACACTTATCATAACAAACTACAAGACTTGTTGGTGTTTTTTTTTTAATTTGGACGACTGTCAAACCTATAATTATAATTATCTTTGTTAAAAAATTAATGTTCAGCTCAAAAACACAGTAAACTATTGATCAAATTCATGCAAATAATTCTGCTTGTTTTACATCTCAACTGAAAACAAATGTGAGTAGCCTAGGACCTGAAAATAATATCTGATATGTGTGACTCTCCTCGGGTTCTAAGGGTTCGCATTTTTTAGGTTACGTTCCAGATTTGCCCCGTTTTGTGACCGTATCCAGAGATGGTGCTTGTACTCATCCAGAGCCCGCTTTTCTCTAATGAAAAGAGGAAAAGTTAACAGAGGACACAGACACTTTATTATGATTCTGTGCTGCACACCAGACTGAGCTAAAATTTATAAAGTGTATCTCAGATGAGTCAAGAGCTTTCTTCTCAAAAAATGCAAAACAAGGGTTTATTTTGGTGCATTGAGATTCTCTTATCCTTGTAAGTAAAAAGGCGTTTCAGTCGACGCTGCCTTTGAATCAGCTGCCACTGATGTATTCATTGAAAACAGAAAAAAAGAGCACTTGCATAAAATAAAAACCATAGCAATCACATTCATCTGGCTTTATGGTATCAAGAGAATTGTAATCTTTGTGTCTGTATTAAAATTCATGAATGATGGAAAACACAGTTGGGTTTAAACATTTGGCTTTATGAGGGTGGCTGAATTGTATCATTTGGCTACAGTAAGCGATGAATGTCATTTGGTTCTTGTCAGATTGATTCTTGCTGGATATGCATCAAACACCAGGCTGTCCATCAAAGTCACTTTCATCACTACGATGTAAAAAAAGAAATCATGATCCTCGATCCACTCTTCTACTTTCTGAGATGGGGAAACTTCGTCAAAAGTTGGGCAATTTGATGATCCATGAAGGGATGCACATGGTCAGCAACAGTACATAAACACTTTGTGGCATTCAAGCTATGATTAAATGTTGATTGACTGGTATTACCAAGAAAGTATTCCTCACACAAACACAGCACCTCCACCAAACTGGACCGTTGACAGGTTGGGTTTATGTATTCGTGTGTCTCTACCATCTGTGTGCCTCTGCAGAAATAAAAATTCATTGGACTAAGCTAGGTCTGTCCCTGTCCTGTGCAGTATGGGTGAGCTTGTTAGCGTTAGCTTTCTGTTGTTGGTTGACAAAAGTGGACCCTGGTCTTTTGCTAGTGGACATCTTGCACTTTCTGCGATGCTTATCTGCTCACCTGTCATTTTCTTTATTTTATTTTTCTGAGTAGCTCTAGAGATTTACATAAACTCAATCCAGCCCTTCTGACACCAACATTCCTCATTCAAAATCACATTTTGAGATCACATTTTTCTCCATGTGATCACCTGAAGCTGCTGGCCAGTATCCATATCGTTATGTGATATCGTGTCATAATTACACAAATGATAAGCTGTTCAGGTTTCACTGAGTGTATTTACACTATATGTCCAAATGTTTATGGACACCTCTTCGATGAACGCAGTCAGCTTGTCTAGTCCCTAGATGCATTGCCTATAGGAGCAGATAAAGATAAATCAATTGTCACCATGCCTAATGTCAGGCTAGAGGGGTATAAAGCCCCCCAGCATCGAGCTGTGTTCTCTGGAATGATGGTGCTCCATCCAGTACTTGTAATGAATTGGGGAGTTCGGGATTAAGGGGGGGGGGGTGCAATCTGTTGGACATCTGTTCTCAGTAAAGTAGTCGATGAGCCATGCTCTCTGAGTGCATCAAAAGACAGAGCTTAAACAATAGATTGGCGCACATGTAGAAAGCTCTTCATTATCTCCTTATTTCCCACCACGTTTACCTGCCCCCCACCCCCTCCGTTCTGCATGGAAGCCCAGACTCTGCAGAACAAGGCGGTTCCACCTAACTCTTATCTCACAATGTTGTTTAAAGCATGTTATGACAGCTCTCTATGCACTGTCTGATAAAGCAGCTAGTGTTGTCCTCATTCCAGCAGGGAGACCGTGAAAGAAGTCACCTGCACTTTGCATTAAAAGGGATTTCTTTTGTTGGCCAAGAGCTTTAATAATGTATTGCTATGAGCAGGGAAGCTGTAAGGTGTGGTGTAAATGCATTAGTATTTGAGAGGTTTATAGGAATGTCTATTTGTGTCTGGGCATTTAGATTTATTTAGTATTTACTATTTATCTTATTTATTTTATGAGTTTAATTAGGACATGCTATGATAATACAGCAGACAAAGGTTGTACGTAGAGCTGAGGGTCAGTGTTAGCCAGTCAGAGGCATCTGACAGATAATCTCATCCAGAGTGAATCTTAACTATCCTATAAACTATAAACTACATACCCTTAACTAGTGTATAAAGGCTCAAGTCCAGAGGTTCCTCAGGTTTAGATGTTGTTAAAAACAAATGTCAGGTTGGCCCTCGATACCCACAAGATTATGCATAATAATCCTTTAATGAGTTAAATGCTCCTGAAAGAGATGATCTTTATTCGGTGTATGGAGACAGCGAGTGACTCCGCTGTTCGGATCCGCAGGGGAAGGTCTTTTCCAGGACAGAAAAGAATTTGGAGGCACCTTGAGGGACGGTGGGTCGAGCTGAGCTGTACTTGATACTGGAAAGGCTCTTGGTACAGACCAGGTTTTGACCATTACCATCAAGTGGGCTGGTCCATTCTCGATCAGTTAAAGGGTCAGACGATTTTGTCGGTCAGAAAAAGTCCGATTTTGTTTGCAGATTTGCGGTCTGTAAGTATTTGGTCAGCAATATCATTTTATGTAGGTTTGTCTCTGTATGTCACCACACTGGATTTAAAGTGAAGAAATCAAGACCGGAGTAAACAAGAGTTTTCTGTGTCTTGCAGACCTCGACTCCCACAATTCCATTAAGCGGCCTTAACCCACTTTACAGCTTCAATAGGTTCATTTTCAGATCCTCAGCCAGCTGCTTAGAGGAGCACATGGATTATAAAGGAATGAAAAAAAGTAATACAAATAGTAATAATACAAAAAGAAAGAATGGATTTGAATATAGATAAAACAAAATAATAAGTAAAATAGTGTCAATACATAAATAATTAATACATTAATAAATACATAAATAATTAACAAATAGTTTATTAAAACTATAATTAATAAAAAAAAGTAATGCTATGCAATCAGTAATAATGATTAAGTATAATATAATGATTTTATATATATATATATATTTATATATATATAGTTAAAAGGAAAGTAAAATTTTGAAATGATTAAGTGAGCAGAGTGAGCTGACTTTTACAGATTCCTGTAGTGAAACCAGTTCATTGGTGCACTGCAGCTAAACGCAGAATGTCCCAGTATATTAACAACTCTAGGAACCTGACAGGTGATCCAGTCACTAGAGCAGGGCTCATAATTACTGTTATTTATAGAGATCATAGATGAGATATAAGCAGGCATATGGTCGGGGAGTGCTTTTTAAATAAACATAAGGCAGTGTGTTTCCTGTCGTCAGTTAATTGGGGAACTTTAGGTGATCAAACTTTTAATTAAATATGAAGTCAAACATAAAGACATTTGCAGGTAAACAGAAATACAGTATTAAGTGGGTGGTGGGTCATTCTAACCACTGCAGTGACACCACCACCATGTCAGTGTGACTGTAGGGCTGAGAATGACCCACCACCCACATAATAGCTGCTCTGTGGTGGTCCTGTGGGGTCCTGATCATTGAAGATCAGGGTGAAAGGAGGAGAATAAAGTCTGCAGAGAAACAGATGAACTACAGTCTGTAATTATAGAACCACAAAGTGCTGCTGTATGATCAGAGGAGCTGATAGAGTGGAAGGTGAGTCTTAAAATCAGTAAAACAAATCAATTTGTGATGCGATTTCATAAATAACAACATGCCACATAATATGTGTACAGTACTGCTCAAGATCTTTGACTGGTAATGTACTGTAATATTATTATTATTATTAGTACTAGTAGTAGTAGTAGTAGTAGTATTAATAATAATAATAATAATAATAATAATAATAATAATAATAATAATAATAATAATAATAATAATAATAATAATAATCCTGAAGGAAAGCACTAGACCAACATTGAACCGTCTGAATTACCAGAATATTTGAATCAAATAATGAATAGTCTGAAATATCTGAATATCTGAAATACATATTCTCACACTAATAAAGCAAAAACACATGAAAGTTGTATGATTTTAAATCCAGTTTTTATTCATGTCTTTGTTATTATACTCCAACACTTATGTGATATTCGTTTATTGGATATTTCTGTGGTTGTGAATGACACTCACGTTATTCGGAGTGAAAGGAGTAAAGTGCTTTAATGTGTGGTAATAAATACAACCTGCATTAGCGTTTCCCTTCAACAGACAGACTCACGTGCTCTGTTTGATACAGTAAATGACATACAGCCTCTTACTGTTCATTCTGAATACTAGTATTATCATTTTTAAATTCCCTTATGCCTATTTTAGATGAAATGATCATTTATAGTCATAGAATTGTGTTGGTACTGGCATTTGGTATCACTTGATCTATAAATTTCATGACACCATTTGGACTGTGGTGGAAGATGCTCTGTAACGCAGCAGAGTATTATCTAATGCATTATTGTTCTCTGTCTGGAAAGATATTTTAGTGATACAGATCATAAAATCGTGGCTGGTCATGTTTCCAGTAATGATTTATCTTTGATTGTGTAGTGAGGAATGTCACCACACACAAACCTTAAGCATAAAGGTTGCTCACAGCTCAAAATTGATGCTTCCAAGACAGTTGGTATAAAAGCAGCTGCCTACGTGAGACAGGTGCCTTTTTTTTTTTTCTCGTTGTTGTTGTTTGTCTTAAACAAATCCAAACAGCAGCTCTGATCAGGGTTGGACAAGGCTGCTCAAAAACCATTCGCAGTCATGTCTCGTCTCAATCCCAAACATTGTTTCCCGCTCCTGCTGTGATCAAACACGCTGTCGATGGACTCGGCTGATGAAGGGCTTTCTGAGTGATGCGCCAAAGCCTTCGCTTTCCTGGCATCAGCGAGAGCCGGGGAAAAAAGCAGAGGAAAACAGAGTACCGCAGTCAGCCTGCCTCAAACCATGATCGGTGTTTTACTCTGTCCCTGCACCTGCAAACCCATTCCAATCCATCACTGCCACCATGGGATTGATCAGTGGAGCCGACTGTAATCACATTAGGAATGTGGATTGATACACGGTCACAGAGGTTAAAAATTGTTGTCGTAATACAGCTATTGATCGGGGACCAGCCTTGGATGGGAAATGTCCAACCTGTTCGATGGACGTGGCCTGAGAGGCAGCCCTTGAGTTACTGGCATTTCTATGCAGCAGTTTTGAATCCGATTCGTTGATGCTAACAGTGTTTTCTGGACCTTTTTCTGATGCATGCAGAGAAAAGTGGAACCTCGAGGAACCATCACTGCGGCACATGACTTGATAATAAATGAAAAGATTTCAGCAAATCACTGCACAGTTATGTTACATTTGACTAACTTACACGATAGAGGCCGAAACTCCCCACCATCAAGGTCGGGCCAATCAGACTGTGTTCCAGGACTGTTTTGATCACATGGACTGGGAGATGTTCCGTGATTCGTCTAAGAGCATTGATTCAGTCACTGGGTTCATCAGAAAGTGCATAGAGGATGTTGTATCCACAAAGACTCCGATCAGAAGCCTTGGCTCAACTGTGACGTTCATAAACACTGTCTCCCACTAAAGACTGTCTCCCACCAAAGACTGTCTCCCACTGCACCCACCAAAGACTGTCTCCCACTGCACCCACTAAAGTCTGTCTCCCACTGCACCCACCAAAGACTGTCTCCCACTGCACCCACCAAAGACTTCTCCCACTGCACCCACTAAAGACTGTCTACCACTAAAGACTGTCTCCCACTGCACCCACCAAAGACTTCTCCCACTAAAGACTGTCTCCCACTGCACCCACCAAAGACTGTCTCCCACTGCACCCACTAAAGACTGTCTCCCACTGCACCCACCAAAGACTGTCTCCCACTGCACCCACCAAAGACTGTCTCCCACTAAAGACTGTCTCCCACTAAAGACTGTCTCCCACTGCACCCACCAAAGACTGTCTCCCACCAAAGACTGTCTCCCACTAAAGACTGTCTCCCACTGCACCCACCAAAGACCATCTCCCACTATAGCTACATATAATTCTAAACCCAGTGCAGATGTAAATATAATCTTCTTTTATAGTTTCTATAAACACAGAACTTTTACAGTGCAATAATGTATGTATAAGTTAATATGTAAGTTAACTCTATTAATAGTACATATATATGTATATTGTTTGTCTTTATTTTAATTTTTATTTTCTTCTCCTGTGTTTTTTATGCATCTGTTTCACTACTGAGAGGGACTTGCACCTACATTTTACACTCACCCTTACACCTGGGTAATGTGCTGTGAAAATAAACTTGATTTGATTTGATATGTGTTAGCACTTAGTAACACCTCCTTTGATGGATATCGCACTGCTTTTCGTTGCCAGCGATGGGATTTTCACTCTTTTTTTATGATCTTAACCTTTCGAACTCTAAGCCAATTTTTTGAGAAGGTTTTGTAGTTTTATTCAACATGTGTGGATTCAGACCAAACCTCTTCAGCCTCCTGTTGTGCCTTGTTCTCCAGCTGATTTGACTAACAAGGATATTTCAAATAATATGTTCTGGAAAATACACGACGGTGGTGCAAATAAGATTAAAAAAAACACTTGTTATTTTTGTTATGTATGCCCCTCCTTTCTCATTTTCCACTATAACCTTTATAATTCTATATAATAATTAAATTAAATTCTATATAATTCTATAATTATATTCTATATAAGAAAGAAAGAAAGAAAGAAAGAAAGAAAGAAAAGAAACAGCCCCTCCCTTTTTTTCCTCTATAACCCAATATCTGGGTGAGTGACATCATTAGCCCCACCCCCTCTCTCTGATCAGTCAGAGTCTACATGCAGGTTGAGCATGTTCATGTGGACAGAGCAGTAAACATGCAATTTAAGATTTAATAGCTGTTTTGAAATGAATGAAAAGACTCTTATTTTGTAGTTTGTTATGATATGTGTATCATGCTGCAATGTATCCTGTACTACTAATTGCCTGAGCAGCTCAATTCTAACTTCTCTGGTCCCCTAGTTTTTCTACATGTACAGATTTCATATGTTGATGTTTGTCAGAAGGTCTTCACTAAAGGTATATTTAAGAAATCAGTGCTGCACAGTAAAACAGTGTACACTGCTCCATCCTGCAGGTCCGTTACTGTCAATAACAGTTGTGCAAATGTAGTTTGTGCTTAGCTTTGCCATTCTGACCAAATAATGCAGGAAGAAGGGCTGTCCTGAAGCTGGCCGACTCTGGACTATTGCTGTTACTGTTCCAGATTCAGACGTCACTCAACCTTTTGGTTAAGCACCCATTATAGAGCAGAACTGCCCTATACATTCAGTACACTGCTTGCATAGGGCCTCGGAAATTAGTAAAGACCCCCCGCTGCCCCTTGACTCCACAGGAGCAAACTGCGGGAACAGCAGTCAGGTAAACTTAGGATCATACTTCCCAAGGGTGAATTATTAATGAATATAAACCATAGCCACGGGAAGATATTTAGAGGTGGAGGTGCTGAGCGGGGTCGTCTTCGGGCTCTGCAGCGCCACCGTAAATATGCATGAGCCAAACTTTGAAGCAGAAAAGTGAAAAGTGAAGACATACTAGTACTTTTATACTAAAAGTACTGTTTAAACTTCCCCAAATACAGAAATACACTGATTGTTCATACCAATGCCAGGCCTAAAAAGTTAAGAAGTTATTTTTTAAGTATGTAGCTGAATTTCCTTTCCACCTTAAATGCTGTACATCTCCCTATATATTCACACAATCACTGCATACTGCGTTACACCTTATCGTTTCTCATTTATCCACCTTAAGTGCTGCAGCTATTATAGAATTGTCATTGGCGAGTGGCGTAGTGGTTTAAGGTGACCACTTAGGGGGTTGGGTAATTGGCACGTCTGTGGTTGGGTAATTGGCACGTCTGTGGTTGGGTAATTGGCACGTCTGTGGTTGGGTAGTTGGCACATCTAAATTACTAAACAATAAATCAAAAAAAAAAAGAATGTTCATTGGGTTTTTGTTCGCCAGTTGCTGCACTTATCATAGTTATTCAACTTTATTCAACTTTATAATATGTTCGACTGTTATAGTCAGAGTCACTCATCACACTCTGGTAATGTTTAAATTCTCTATTCGCTATAAATTTAAATATCAAATGAATTCCTCTATATAACATTTCCGAGTTAACGATGACACATGGAGAAGGAGAAGGAGAAGGACCCTGAGCTCTCCTGCCACCACTTCACACCACTTCACACTGGCTTCAAGCTACTGGACCTGGACTAGTTTCCCACCTGCATCACCAACTATCTAGAAATGTATACAGACCCTTACTATCTCCTACTGTTACTATTATGTCCTCCATCAAACTATCATTGCTTCAGTACACCCACGCATTGCAACAGATATGCGGGGACCAGTGTCCCCTAACTATCTATGAGTAGTTTGACCAGAGGAGGAGGGGTCCCACTTGTGAGCCTGGTTCCTCCCAAGGTTTCTTCCTGCAGCTCAGAGGGACGTCTTCCATTGGCTCAGGGGAGGTTAATGTCTTTATCCTTTGTTTCATGTCTTCTTCACCCTCTTCTTTATGATTTCTGTAAAGCTGCTCGGTGACATCAGTTGTTAAAAACCATTGTATAAATAAACTGATTGAGACACTAAATGGACGTGACAGTGATCGTATATCAGTTTAAGCTGAGTGCTATTAATTATTCACATATTGTTTATCCAATCAATGATTTTTGTTATAAAATAACAAAAGGAGCCTTTGATGTTTCACTTCTTTTCACTTAAAATGGTAAACGTCTGCATACAATCTATTGCAGTGGTTAAAATTACCTTCACATACTGTGAATGTCACCACTACAGGACTCATAAACGAATGTCTCATCTTATCTGTCACAGATATGTTTACAGTAGAATCCACTGTGCATCTGCTAAAGTCGATTTGGTGGTTAAGTCTCAAAGACTATATAACACTTGGTATGAAGGATGCAGTGAAAACAGAGTGTCGGGCAGAAACAAAGGTGGCTTTAAGAGTAAAATCAAGTCTGACAGATTCAGGAGGTGTAGTGACCCTTTTTCACACCCAGTTTAATGGAGATGTTTTCTCACCCTCCTCCATTCCACCCCCTACGTGTTTCAGACAGCACTGCCATCTCCTCTACATGGGGGCAGAGATTTAACTGAAAAGGACTGGGAGCTTTTTGTTGGGAATGAAACTCTGTTGGGCAGCATGTACTTCTAAATTCATTCTTGGCTACATATTCCAGCGAGGTTCCTCCGTAATGCCATTTCGGTCATTTCCCACTGGGAGTATGTTTATTTATCACACACTATGTCATGAATAAAACATGATGTTTATGAAAAACAGGCTTATGGGTGTGCAGTAGTGGTCCTAGAGATGTCCGTGACAGGGGGCAACGCCTAGAGCAGGTTTATCAGATTGCTTAAACAACATGGCGACGATGGAGATTCACACACAAGTAAAATAACTAAGAATGGAAAGTGAATATGAGGGAAAAAAAATCAGGTGCTCTACCTGTAATCAAGCTGGCCATAAAAGCAGTGGACGTCAGTGTCCACCCAGTGGTTCTAACCAGCTGTGCTACATTCCCAGAAAGGAGAACTACTTCACTGCTAGAGAATCTAACCATGAGACCATTGATTTTGGTTCAAATTAAAGGTCTTGGTAGACATGGGAGCAAGCCAAATGCTAGTTACTGAAGAATGCCTAGACCACTTGCAGTACAACTGAGAAACTGAGCCAGCGAGGAGCGACTGTCCATGAAAACGTGGAAAAGGCTCAGGAACAACCGAAATGGTGGTATGGCAGGTCACCGAGGACAAGAGTGCTATAGGATGGACAAAAAGTGCTCATCCTGTTGCCCACCAGTGACACTGGTTGTTGACCAAATGGTATGAATTACACAGGTGACACCACCCATGAATTTCATATGCCAGACTGGAGAAAGAGGTTCCAGAGCTTCCACATCAACCGGAGTCCACAAGCTCATTGCAGCTGTGGATTAGGACTGTTGAAGAGCAATACTCCCTAAAAGCTGAAAATGCAGTTCTCCCAGATGTCCACAGCAGAGAAAGGAGTTACTGCAGGTAACCCCAGGACTGGACAAAATTCTGAGTGGTACAGAGAGGTTTGCAGCAGCCTATATTGGTGAAGTCATCATTTTCAGTGTGCCATGGGAGGAGCACCTCCAACATCTGGGTAATCACAGAGGCTCGTCCGTGTCAAGTAAGTGTCATCTGGCTCATACCGAGGTTTTCTTACCTTGGATTCATCCACAAGTGGACAAAGCCAAGCCTGTGAGGACAACTCTGCAACCCACAACAACGAGGAGGGTGCGCTCATTTTTAGGCCTTTTAGGATAGTACTGTAGGTTCATCCTGGCCCTTGATTCTCCGAAGTATTATTTGTTTGGGACTGAGTTCATTCTAGAGACTGACCACAGGGCATTACAATGAATCAGGAGAATGAAAGACTCTAACGCCAGGATTACTCACTGGTATCTGTCGTTGCAGCCCTTTACGTTTGAGATTAGATATAGGAAGGGCTCGGCAAATGTCACTGCGGACTTCCTATCTCTTCATTGGGAGAGTACCGAGCTTAAGAGGGGGGGTGTAATGAAGTTGGGTACAGTCCTGTTCATCACCATCTAAAGGGTGTATGTACTTACCTGTGTCCGATCATGTTCTCCCTGAAATGACAAAAGAGAAATGAATGTATCCCTGAGCTTTTACTTACCCGGGAGAATCCATCCTGGTAGAAGAGGTAGGGGGAGAAGAACCTGTAAAAGAAAGTCTGTGTAAGCATGCGTGTAAATCCAGACACGTACGTAACCAGGCCTATAATTTGGGATTGATGGTTTGACTATATGTAGTATTATCATGTGATATTGCCCCTGATTTACCCACACAGAGGTTAGTATGGTCCAAGAGGAGGGGTCAATAGTATGCAATAGCCACTTCAACCAAGGGTTGGAGGTCAGATACCAGTTAGTTGGAGTGAAAGGATCTATATGACTTGCAGTCATTGATCTGTGTTTCTCTGTTTGTAAAGTTCTTGTTTGTTTGTTCCTTTTTGTTCCTTGTCAGAATGTACGTCTGTAAACTTGTAAAAAACGTATTGTTGGGGTGTAAAAAAACGAGAAAAGGATACCTGTCTGCCTATTCCACTCTATGCCCTGCAACACCGGCCCTACAATATCCACAGAGTGCACTTTATCACAGTGTGAAATTACAAAAACATCCTACAAAATTAGACTCAGGTTCTAAAGGTTAACTTCCAGCAAATCAATGTTATACTGAATACGTGACTTGGGGAATATTCTAGTTACTACCTGTAATAAAGGTAACAGGTTCAGGTAACAGAGTGAATGAACGGAGAATGAATTGCAAAGAATTTCCAATATCTTCAAAGTATTTTATTGATTATATTTCATGGCAGAATGTGGCTGCCGAGGATTGAAACAGGCAGAAAGGGCTGCAGATATGTTTCACTAACGTTATTTCTTTGGGACAGAAGATGCACATGTTAACACTTTCATGCATGAATTATGGATTTTGTTGTAAATAATTTTTAAAACTATTAAATTGTGTGTGTCTGTGGGGTGTTTTTATATATAAGTGTCTATCTCAGCTGTCTCAGGTCTCCACCTTTTCCAGCCCAATTAATAGAACAAACTCGTTTTTTATGACTAAATGAAGAAGGAAATTTTAATGCTGTAGAATTTTAATGCTGTTTTATAATGTTCAATGCTTTATAAAATGGATACATGAAAATATGAACCACGGTTCACTGCCCTGTGTTTTCAAACAAACAAACAAATAAATGACTGAATAAATAAATAAATAAATAAATAAATAGATACTTTAGACACAAAACAAAAAAAAAAACTGGAAATGAAAAATATTGATTTTAATACACCTGTCCACTGTAGTGACCACCGTACTTCAAAGGGTTCAAATGTATTTTCACTTATTCACATCTGTTTGTGAATTCATGCCATGTCAAGAGGTCTAAGTTACCCCAGTGTTAATAAAGACTGGCTTTGACAAAAGCAGCATTTCACGACTGTATAACCTGCACAACCTCGGTATGGTTGTCATGGTGATGGTGTTTGCCGCTTCAGTGATCTCTTTCATATATTTAACATGATAAAAGGCACAGGAAGGCACTCAGCACTTTTATGTCCATCCTGTTTTATAAGAAAACACAATTTCATTGTTTTGTTTTTTTTTTGTTCGTTCTCTTTTTCCTTTGTTTAGGTTTTCATTTTTGAAACATATTCATTTTTGCGGCCCCGAAGCTTTATTCCTGAATCCACGTGGATTGACATTTGGCGTGTGACCTTTTCACTGGGATCTTTATCTTTTTAGATCTATTACTCTGCTAAGACATCACGATGATGTGCATTAAGCCTTTCAGGGTGTATTTGTCTACCTGTGCCATTGAAGAGCCTACAGCACATGTCAGAAATGAAAGCCTGTCAAAGCAACTAAAGGCAGCAGGGCTTTATTTCTTTAACGGGGCACGATAACCAGACATGTTTGTCAAGCTGTGGGTTTAGTTTGTGCAGACAAATAGAGAAATTCTTACATATTTAAAAAAAATCACTTGGAAAAATTAAAAATTCATTTATTACACTTTTTTTTTTCATCCCAATTGTCTCCCTAATTTGGAAGTGCAAATGAAGTCATGAAGTCAACCACCACATCTTTTCGAATTGCTGGGCAGCCAACGTGCTTGATGGAAAGTGCCAGGTCTCCAGCTCAGATACAACAGCTGACACTGTTCAGCAACATGACATTGGCTGTGATGTGGGGAGAGAATGTCATCTACCCACCCAGAGAGAGCATGACCAGTTTCGCTCTCTTTGACTCCGTTGGCAAACAGCATAAACCGGGATTCAAACCTGCAATGCTCAGATCAGTAATGCATTAGACCACCGATCGACTCAGAGCCCCGTAACCCTTATTTATAAACCAAAATAAAGAATTCTGATGCTAATCAGCAACCCTAATTTTGTGCGATACACGTGTACCAGAAGGGAGTTGGATGTTCTAAAGTTATCTGTTGCTAAACTGTGTCTGAAATCAGAACTAACTGGACCAAACATAATGGAACAAAAATTCATACCTCGGTTTGGACCTTGGTCTGGTATTTCTTCAAAATAAGGGTTTGTTTCAATGATTCAATTGGTTCTTATACTTATATTTTACAATAATCATTGATTGATTGATTGATTGATTGATTGATTGATTGACGCTCATAAACCTGATCAAAATATCATATTTTCTGTGACAATGTGTTTGGGTTGATAATTACAGACCTTGTCTAACAAGAACCTCCACTTTGGGTTGTCATTTACAGAAATAGTACAAGATTTATAGACAAAACGTGTCCGAGTGAGAGGGTGATCTGTCAAAGTGAAATACCTGCATAACTGCGTCCCCATGTTTGCTTTTCCTTTTGTATTGTGGAATAAAACCTTCACACATAAGACCTGCCAAGACACATTAATTATACCCCAGGTTATTTTGGGGGCATTTCTATTGGAATTTCATCTATCAAAACAAAAACCTCTCAAAACATGAAAAATGGCAAAAATGGAAATAAACGTTTGATTGTATGACAGCAACAATGTGCACAATCTTTTATGATTTATATGCACATCATTGTTTTCCAATGAAATCTGTGTATCTCCATTTTTGTCTATTTAGACTTTTTTGTCCATAATGTGAATCTGGCATTTTTTCTTTCTATTTTATCAATAAAAAGATATTATAATATATTGAATTTTAGAAATGCTCTAAAATTAATCGAATGACTCTTATTTTAAGAGTTAACATCCTTTCAAACTTCAGAGCATTTTTGCTTTCTCCTGAAAAGTCCCAATTTTGGACTTATGTACAAGTTTTTCATTGGACAGTGACATAATATGTCCCTATGTCAGATTACAGTATAAGGAGTGATGGCATAATGACTCTTTTTAGGAAGACACGTCCACATTAAATATTAATATTCAACTTAACTTTGTTGAAATATTGAGAAAAATCATTTATTTTTAAACTGATTTTCTGTGACTTGCCAGTTTCAGTGTTGGCTCATAGTCTGATTATGTCTATATCTTAAAACAAAAAAAAAAAAGAAAAAGAAAAGAAAAATGTCTCATCTAAGGGACAGTTACTCCATGTTGCATCATATAAGTAAGTCTCAAAAACAAATCACCAGCTGAGGGACATGAAATCTCAATGTTCTCACAGTGTCCTTTAGCCTGATGCCAGTCTTGCATTGGATATGAGGCAGCAATGTTATGTGACACAAAGGCCACAGTTAGGTTCTTAAAGGCGCCATAAGACACATCTATGTTTTCCATCAGCTCTGTAGTTAAGAAGGGAAAGGCTCAGATGCTGTTTTATGTCATTGTTTACCATCCTGTTCTTTTATTTAGAATTAAACCTGCTCATTTTCATTTGGAGGGATTGTGACAAACATAACCATAAACATTCTGCTTTAATTGGTTGGTTTTTGGCAGTAACGAGAGCATTATAGCATATATTTAACCCTGTTCCAAAAACACTACAATTATCCCCGAGTCGTAATGTATGGTTTTCCTGCACTGAGCTTTTCCATCGAAATGCTCCAGTTTGTCTCAGCTGAGTTAGTCCAGTTTGTTTTCGAGGGAGCAGAGATTACAGAGGAGTTAAAAAAGCTTGTCCTAGTGCCAGTTGCCATTTGCTCATGTGAGTTTCAGCTTCCCATCTGAGGACACTGGTGCAGGAAAAGTCATAATCACAGGGCCTGACTTACAGAGCGACCAGTATTCCTATAACGGGAAGTGATGCCCTGCTCTCCAGTATCAACAACACCATATATTTCCCAAAGCTGCCACCACAGAGCAGCTATTATGTGGGTGGTGTGTCATTCTCAGCACCGCAGTGACGCTGACATGGTGGTGGTGCGTTAGTGAGTGTTACACTAATACGAGTGGATCAGACACAGCAGACACTGCTGGAGTGTTCAAACCCCTCACTGCCACTGCTGGACCGAGAACAGTCCACCAACCAGAAATATTCAGACAACAGCGTCTTGTGGGCAGCATCCTTTGAGCACTGATGAAGGACTAGAGGACCCACATAACAGCTGCTCTGTGGTGGTCCTGTGAGGTCCTGACCATTGAAGATCAGGGTGAAAGGAGGAGGATAGAGTCTGCAGAGAAACAGATGAACTACAGTCTGGAATTATAAAGTGCTCCTGTTTGGTGGAGCTGATAAAATGGACAGAGATAGTAGAAACGAGGAGGTGGTCATAATGTTATGGTTGAATAGTGTCCAAACGTATTGCCAACAATGGAAGTGGAACTCTGGAATGATGGTGCTCCATGCAGTACTTTTGGTATGAATGGGGGATGAAGAGGTGGGCGGGGATAAATCACAAATCTTGACCTCAGTAATGATCTTGTCACTGAATGCAATCAAATCATAACTTTCCAATAACCTTGATCTCTGAAGAGGCAATCAATGAGCAAGTGTCCCAGTACTTTTGTCCATATACTGAATGTCAGTTTCACATGCTGGCCTCAACTACGCCAAGGAAAACACAATTGCAGATTCTCGGGCCCCATTGATTTGCCATCTTGCTGTAGTGTAATTCCAATTGCTTGTTTAGAATAACTGCTGTGCATTGATATTCACACAAAACACGTTCATGCAGCAGGTCTATTAAATGCAAACCTGGTTCTTGGCTCCTCTCCAAAATCCTTATTTTTTGTGTGGCAACCTCAGGGCTTCACAAATACTGGAAGCATTCAATAAATTACAAAAAGACAGCTTTTCCAAACAACTGCATGGGTTTATACCAACCTGAAATCCCAGCTTTTAACTATGTGGCTGCTTTTTCTTTTCCAGCACTTTTTCTTTCCTCAGTATTAAGTCACACTGAAACTGCTCCGATTGAAAAACAGTGATTCAAAACATGTTATTTTGAAAGTGCACTTAGCATCCAAAGCATCGACTTCATGAGCATCTGAAACCTGGTTATAATGTTCAAACGCTGAGGAGGAAACACACAGCTCAGCCTGCTCTCAAGAGGAATCTGTACATATGTGACTAAAATGTCATTTCAGAAATTGTACAATGTGAGCTAAATATAGGCTGAACGTCCTGCATATGAATGACTTAGTGATGCAACCCACACATGCAGGAATGAAATGATTTGAACGAAGAATAATACAAAGCAACCCAAACCTGACCCTTACTCTAACCCTAACCAGACCTGAAACTAAGTTCAGAATGTAATTTAGTTGTAATCCTTTAGAAGGACAGTCTACAACTACTGTACAACAAAGGCGAAAAACAAACAGCTCATCTGTTATTGTCTTTACCGTTTATATTGTGAGTTGTTTGCTAAGGAATCTTCAGGTATTACTACAGTAAACTCTACCGTTATTACATCAAAGTGTCAACTCTGAATGGAAAACTGGGCAGAGTTTCTAAGTGGAAGTCCTTAAACCAGCTTTTTGTAAACCAGCTTTTTGTAAATCAACTGTTTGTGAACCAGCTTTTTGTAAATCAGCTGTTTGTAAACCAGCTGTTTGTAAACCACCTTTTTGTAAATCAGCATTTTGTAAATCAACTGTTTGTGAACCAGCTGTTTGTAAATCAGCTTTTTGTAAATCAGTTTTTTGTAAACCAGCTTTTTGTAAACCAGCTTTTTGTAAATCAGCTTTTTGTAAATCAGTTTTTTGTAAACCAGCTTTTTGTGAACCAGCTTTTTGTAAATCAGATGTTTGTAAATCAGATGTTTGTAAACCAGCTTTTTGTAAACCAGCTTTTTGTGAACCAGCTTTTTGTAAATCAGATGTTTGTAAATCAGCTGTTTGTAAACCAGCTTTTTGTAAATCAGCTTTTTGTAAATCAGCTGTTTGTAAACCAGCTGTTTGTAAATCAGCTTTTTGTAAATCAGTTTTTTGTAAATCAGCTGTTTGTAAATTAATATTTGTAAACCAGCATTTTGTAAATCAACTGTTTGTGAACCAGCTTTTTGTAAATCAGCTGTTTGTAAATCAGCTGTTTGTAAATTAATATTTGTAAACCAGCTGTTTGTAAATCAGCTTTTTGTAAACTTTTGTAAACTTTGTCTTTGTAAAGCTTCTGAACTGCTTTTGAATTTGGTGTTTTGAATATTTTTATGTCAATATGCAATTCTGAAAAAAATTAAACACTGTCAATCTTTATTTTGCAACAAAACAGGAAAACAAGAAAACCTTTCATATTTTCCAAGCATTTGGTTGATTTATTTCGAGTCCATCTAATGTTAGTATGATAATACCAGCTTCGAATGTACGACTACCTTCTGTGAAGTTGGTCCACAGTTTCCTTGGTGACAGGTGCACGGCTAAATGCCAGATAATGCAATCATATGCACAATAAACTTCAAGCGTAAACACGTGAAACACATCATATGAATGTTCTTACTGTGTTAAGAGTTTGCACGTTTCTCTCGCCTTTAAAAATGGCATCAAGATTGAGCTGCATTAAGCCAAACTCCTCACGCTCCACGGACATGCCGACGGAACGTCGTCTGCCATTGACGGTATATCAGATCTGTGTTGACCTAAACAACACAGAAACACATGTCGGGGAGAAAGGGCAGCCTTTTGAATCGTGGAGTTAATCTCAACATGGCGTCCAGCCTTCTGAGTGTCACTGCTGGCACTCACTGCTGAATAAAACAATGTGACAATCAAAATCCCGCGAGTCATTCCAGCAGCGCTGATCCATCTCCGTTTTCCAACTCTATTCCCAGTCAGTCAGTGTGGCTGATTAAACATACGTGGGTTCATCTGCAGGTTACGTCTTGCTTTCATACAGTAATAACAGTCATCTGTTCCGCACACAAATGATCAATTTAAGGAATCCGTAATGTTTTATACACGAGGTTGTGATCAGTGGATTACTGTTACACTGAGAACAGGAATATAGTGAACCCTGAAGGCTTCTGGTTTGTTCCTGGCCTTCCAGAAGGTACATTCAACCAGTTTCCATGTTATCATACATCACGAACAACCACGTGCACTAAGCCCTTTAGAAGCATCTGGTCTCCTGGACACGGATTAGGACGAACTGCACCTACAATCCATACCACAAACAGTCGAGTCTACATTCAAACCAACACATATAACCAACAGGCCTAACGTGCAGCAACTAACTAACCATGACTGCTGGACATTAGACATGCTAAAACCAGTCTGACCTGTTGGGCACTTTATAACCAGTAAAGCAGATTTGAGAAAATGGAGAAAATTGGAGGAAATCAAACACACCTGATCCAGATAATCAGACCAGTAAAATATGTATGGGTTCTCCATGACGACAGTCGGGAAGCCCAGGTGCAGACATACAGCAGACATTCAGTCACCTGATGTAGGAGGACACCGTCCTCTACAGACGTAAAACACAGCAGTGTCCACAAACCTGACAGCTATGACCTCTAAATAAAGGGTTAAATCAGTGGAAAGTAATTGGCTGTTCCACCTTGGTTTTGCTGGCCGTCTCACCGTCTCACCGTCTCACTGACGGCTGAGGAAAGGCAAACATTTTATTTCTCAGCAACTGCAAGTTGCTCCCAGGTTTATTTTGTGCATGTACTGTATAAATCATTAGGACGGAGTAATCGTACAGAGAGCGAGAGTGACAGATGTGAAAAATGCACCTGTGAGTTACTGAGTGTGAAACATGTCAGGATTTAAAAAGCTTTCCACACACAGGGCAAGAACACACACACACACACACACACACACTCTCTCTCTCTCTCTCTCTCTCTCTCTCTCTCTCTCTCTCTCTCTCTTCGTCACACACAGACACTCTCTCTCTCTCTCTCTCTCTCTCTCTCTCCCTCACACACACACACACACAGACACACTCTATCTCTCTCTCTCTCTCTCTCTCTCTCTCTCTTCGTCACACACACACACAGACACTCTCTCTCTCTCCCTCTCACACACACACACACTCAAATCTCTCTCACACACACACACACACACAAACACTATCTCTCACACACAAATCTCACTCACTCTGTCTCTCACACACACAGACACACTCTATCTCTGTCTCTCACGCACACTCAAATCTCTCTATCTCACGTACACATACTCTCTCTCTCTCACACACACACACACAAACACACACACTGTCTCTCACACACACAAATCTCACTCACTCTGTCTCTCACACATTGAGACACACGCTCTCTGTCTCTCACGCACACCATTCTCTCTCTCTCTCTCTCTCTCACACACACACACACACACACACACACACACACACACACACACACACACACTGGTATAACCAGTAAGTGTATAACCAGAAACTCTATTACCAGTAACTGTATAACCAGTAACTGTATAACCAGTAAATGTATAACTGTTATCATACGCACCCCCTAGTGGTGTGTGCGAGATACTGCAGTAAAGAAAAGATTGGATAGAAGTTTTTGAGGCAGATTTACAAAAATAATTTTCTTATAAAAACAACAAAATCTCAAAGTGAATCGCACACATTTCGCACTCGCACACCAAAGACTGAGTGTTCAACACAGACTAGAGATTTGAGACTCGACTCTCTCCTGCACCACAGAGACTCACTACTTGATACCGAGTTGTAATCCAGAGATTAGAGACGTTCACCCTAGAGACTCACAAATTGTTACAGAAATATGAGGCTTTCACTCCAGAAGCTCACCAGAGACCTCAGACAGTTGCAGATGCTCCCCAGGTGAATTACTCGTATAAGCATTCTCTTAATGTTCAGAAGAGCAGGAATTTGGTTTTCCCAGTTGCATGATTCAGGTTTAAGCTTTTGAATGGAAGCTGATTTTCAGGTGCTGAGTATTCTGAGTGGGAGCAACTTTGGCAGCAAAGCCTCAAGTCTTTTTGAGTTTGATCCTAAAGCTTGGCTGTTTGTTTGGAAGGTTCTCCCATTCTTCTTTGCAGAACCACTCAAGCTCCATCAGATTGGATGGGGAGCGTCAGTGCACAGACATTTCAAGTATCTCCAGAGATGTTCAATCAGGTTCAAGTCTGGGCTCTGTCTGGGACACTCAAGGACATTCACAGAATTGTCCTGAAGCCACTCCTCCGTTACCTTGGATGTGTGCTTAGGGTCTTTGTCCTGTTGGAAGATAAGCATTCGTCCCGGTCTGAGGTCCAGAGCACTCTGGAGCAGGTTCATCAATGATGTCCCTGTACATCACTGCAGTCATCTTTCCCTCAACCCTGACTAGTCTCTCAGTTCTTGCTGCAGAATAAAGTTCTTGCTGCCACCACCATGTTTCACTGAAGGAAAGGTACCTGGTTTCCTCCAAACAGGATTCTTAGCATTCAGTTCATAAAGTTCAATCTTTATGTTTCTCATGGTCATTTTGAGTGTCATGTCAAAGGCTGTGAATACTTCTGTTTTATATATAAGAAAAGGAATAACAGGAATAAGAAATGTAAAGCCTTCATCATCTAGTGTGGCTTAGAGTTCAGTGGAGATGGAAGGAGAGATGGACGTTTTGGGTTTTTTTGTTTTGATTTTTCTTCATGCAGCCCATTTCTACAACCTACACATGTTTGATATGATTCTCTTCTCATCTGTGTGCATTTGTGTGCAGCAAGCTGCCTGGAAATGGGAGGAGAAAGAAGTCTTAGGGCACAAGGTCTGCTGAACCAGGCAGGACAGCAAAGCAAATATCAGTCGCATGGAATGGAACAGTGTGCCAGAAGGCCACTCCGAAACGGCTGTCCCATTGCAGCACAAAATAAATTACTTCTGTGGTTTCCAGCAAGAGTGTGCTTGTACCAATTACAGCCTTGGAAAACGTCTGTACTCGTGGAGGGAGAGGATAAGGGAGGGATGAGGAGGGAGCTCAGAAAAAGGCCTTCAGCTGGTTGGTAGCTCTAATAGGAAAAAAGACAAAAGCATGGTGTAGAGGCGTGAGATCTCTTGTACATTAACAAACAGTAACCGCGACTGTAGGATCGCTGTCTGCTTTGCTCTCAAAGACAGTTCCTTTGTCCAGTTCTTTGAAACTGCATTATTAAGGTTCTCATAGACCTGTCATCTGGAAAATCCCTGAATCGGATACTATTTTAAAGATCTCTGATATTTTATTTAGAGTTTTTTTTTTTTTAATATTGTGTTGATTTCAGTTGATTTCCCTCCAAATCAACACAATGTCAAAATCATACATACAGGATCAAACATATTATCATTATTTTTTCAAACCTTCCTGAACTGGGATGGCATGTTGGGGCCGCAGGTAATGAGCGAGTCACACAGCTCCAAGAACCTGCCCATTCTCACTGTCTGAGAGGAGTTTGGTGTGTTCTGCCCATGTCCATGCAGGTCTCCTCCAGGTTCCATTTCAGTCTTCACACTCAGGTAAGACTAAGTAGTCCATTGTACTTATGATTGGTGCCAGTTCTATTGTAGGACTAGGTTGCAATAGAACCTATTATTGCACCCCTTCCCTTATTGATTGCACCCCTGAGATGTAAGGTGTAAGGGGTTTCCAATTTGAAGTGACGTTGCTGTCTGTGTGACAGAAAGGTTCAGAGCTTCATTGGAGTCATCAGGTCTGCACCCTTCTTCACTAGGGTTTTTGTTGACAGGCCCACAACACCTCAAGAGGGCTCATCGGGCACACCTGGCATCCTAGATGTGCCCATCTCAGCTCTTAACCCTTCCATGCCACAGCTGTTACTTTGCGGCCCAGCTCACATCACTCCTCTTCATCCAGATGATGCTCGCCCGTTCAGCTGTGCTTGAGAGGGCTTTGACGGCTTGGTGTTGGGTTTGGTCTCAAATTCCCAGGTCCCCAAGCAGTCTGGTGCTGGTTTTACCCACAAAGCCTCTGCAGCCAACTTCCACTGGGCAAACTTTGGCTTTTCCAGCAACGTTGCTCAGCATCAGCTGCCAGCTCAGCGTACTTAAGGCTCTTTCATTCATGGGCGTCCTCAACAGCATCCTCTTAGGGTGAACTTAATGATGTAGACTTTGTGCAGTGATGTGGACCAAAGCACGAGATCGGGTCTGAGACTTGTGATGGCAATCTCTCATGGAAAGCAGAGCTTTTGGTTCAGGTCTGCCACTAACCTCCAGTGTTGTGCTCCTCCCAGCTGACCAAAGTCGGATGCTGTACTGGCCATGGTCCTGGTTGGCTTGGCCCCTTCCTGGACAAAGTATTTCACAATTACAAGATGGGATAGTGGAAGTAGGGCATTGATGGATGTCTGTCAATCTGTCAGGCTTGTTTTGCAGCCAACCAGGATGTGTTTGAGGTTTGCTGGAGATGGACACAGTGGACACCTTGATTCTTTTCCATACCATTGTTTCAGGTTCCTGGGAGATGGGTGTCATACGTTGCTCGCAAGATGAAGATGATGTGTGATGCCTCCTTACTGCACAACTCCTTCCTAAAGAACTTCCTTTTCTCAATCCCCTCCCACCTCATCCACACACACCTTTGCACATCTCTGCACTGAGATGGAGCTGCATTGGGCCAAGATAGATTGCTCTCTCCAAGACCAAAGCTGTATGCGACTTAAGACCTATGTGAGCTCACTTGCAAATTAACAATCCTGACCTTCTCATAATACAAAAAGTGCCTGTAGGTCAGCATTTAAAAACCAGAGGATACCATTGGAGATGTGCATGCTCTACAAAAATAACAAGATACAATTGGAGAAAGAAAAAAAGACTAATTATAACATTATTATTATTATTATTATTATTATTATTATTATTATTATTATTATTATTGTGCATCATATTGTATCAAATTATATTATATACTCATCAGTTCATGCCACACTCATCACAGGCAGTACTTGCCAGTCTGTAACCTAGAACTAACCCAGAGGTGATTCTAGGACCAAAGCATTAGGGGTGCTGAGCATCCAATGAGACACAAATACACAATGAGACACAAGAAAACACAAAACGTATAATTTAAGGCTATTTTGAACTCAAGTCCAAAGAACTGGCAAATGTAACAAGAATTATCAAGTATTTATCACAATAAAAAAATCATAATAGTTTTCAGTGTTTGGCTCAATGATCAGATTGGTTATGTTACTGTAAAGGTGTTACAGGGAAGTAAAGGTGATACAGGGTTTCTGATTAATATTTAAAATATATTGATCAATTATACATACACATAATCATAACCTGCAGGGGGCGCTGCATTGGTGCTGTCTGTTCATCGGGTCTAAACCTAGTTTCATTGAGACGTAAAACATCAAATTTCTGATCACTTATCGTTTATTTCACAGTGACGACATTTAAATAGACTTAAACTGAGTAAAACTAAATTTTTAATCTGAAGTGGTGCTTTTATAAATGATCAAATAATATTGATAAATAATATGATTATTATTGGTGAATCAGAATCAGAATTACTTTATTAATATCATTGCAAATTATTACAGCTGCACCCTTTTATATAAAATAAAATAATAATAACAAAAATAAAAATAATAAACAGAGTAATATCAAGAATAAGCAGAACAAATACTTTGAACAAACAAAATAAACTATTTGGCTATAATAATAATAAATAGATGTTTTTTAAGATGCTTTAAGTTTTCCTGTGTTAAGCTTAATTCACAGTTTTTATTGGGGTTTATACTCCTACAGCGGCGCCTGGCATTTATCACGGTGTTAAGAGAACTAAACACTAAAGAGATTCTTTTTAATTTTATTGTTGATCAGTTGTTAAGCTATTGTCAGCTGATGAAAAAAATATGAAAAAATAAATGTTTGAATAGATTGCTAATCATAGTATCAACTTTAAAACAAAAAAGCTTGAAATATATCGCTTTAAATGTAATGAATTTAAAAATATGACCAAAAAAACAGTATTCTAATTTTTGAGCTGAATTAGTGTAAATATTTATACACAATTTTAAAATGTGGCAACATTGAATGGAAGTTAAGGTAAAAGAAGTTAAATAAATAAATAGTAAGTAATTATACTTTTTCATGTTCATTTTGTTATTGCAGGGAAGAAAATCAGGTATATGCTGTTGATCCAGAACGTAAAACATCTACATATAAAACATGTTTCCAAGGATATTAAAATTCGAAATCTCTCTGGAACAGAACTCCAGGTCATCTATGGGTCAGTCATGTGCAGTGTGATTGGCTGCTGTATTTTGGTCATTCTGTTCTTCATAACGGTCAGCAAATCTCTGTTCCTGGAGGGGTGGTCTCACCGCATTCTTTATGAGACTGACCCTCATGATCAATAAGTCTGCAGTCTTTTCAGCAGGACGTCCAGCTCCCTCGGTTCTTCCACTCCACTGGAGACTGGTGAGTTGTCAGCCATTAAGATCAGCGATTAAAACTGTTCCAGGCCACAGAAACATACGGTGATGCACCAGAGAAAAGCAGCAAATGAGAGAAAACACAATTGAGACAAATATAATCATCCTCTTTACAAAAGCAGAATCAAGTCGTTTTCAGCACAAACCAATTTTGCCAATTTGTGCTGTAATGAAATGGGTAATCACGCTCAGCTTAATAGTCTTCTCACAAATCCTCCTTCCTTCAGCCATGCGGTCTTCACGCCCAGAGAGCTGGAGATGGCAGCTGTCCCAAGTGAACAGTCAGTGCCCCCTGGAGTCTTCATCCCTAACTGCATCCAACAATGCTGCATTAAAAGCCCCACTGACACCTAAAAACACTGAAGAGAAATAAACACTTAAGAGAACTTAACACTAAAGAGAACTTAACACTGAAGAGAACTAAACACTAAAGAGAACTAAACACTGAAGAGAACTAAACACTAAAAAGACTAAACACTGAAGAGAACTAAACACTAAACAGAACTAAACACTGAAGAGAACTAAACACTAAAGAGAACTAAACACTAAACAGAACTAAACACTTAAGATAACTAAACACTAAAGAGAAGTAAACACTGAAGAGAACTAAACACTAAAAAGAATAAACACTGAAAAGAACTAAACACTGAAAAGAACTAAAAACTAAAGAGAACTAAACACTAAACAGGACTAAACACTAAAGAGAAGTAAACAATAAAGAGAACTAAACACTAAAGAGAACTAAACACTAAAGAGAAGTAAACACTGAAAAGAACTAAACACTAAAGAGAACTAAATACTGAAAGAACTAAACACGAAAAAGACTAAACACTGAAGAGAACTAAACACTGAAGAGAACTAAACACTAAAGACAACTAAACACTAAAGAGAACTAAACACTAAACAGAACTAAACAGTAAAGAGAACTAAAGACTAAAAAGAACTAAACACTAAAGAGAACTAAATACTGAAAGAACTAAACACTAAAAAGACTAAACACTGAAGAGAACTAAACACTGAAGAGAACTAAACACTAAAGACAACTAAACATTAGGAGAACTAAACACTGAAAGAACTAAACCCTAAAAAGACTAAACACTGAAGAGAACTAAACACTAAAGAGAACTAAACACTAAAGAGAACTAAACACTGAAAGAACTAAACACTAAAAAGACTAAACACTGAAGAGAACTAAACACTAAAGAGAACTAAACACTAAAGAGAACTAAACACTAAAGAGAACTAAACACTAAACAGAACTAAACAGTAAAGAGAACTAAAGACTAAAAAGAACTAAACACTAAAGAGAACTAAACACTGAAAGAACTAAACACTAAAAAGACTAAACACTGAAGAGAACTAAACTCTAAAGAGAACTAAACACTAAAGAGAACTAAACACTGAACGAACTTAACACTAAAAAGACTAAACACTGAAGAGAACTAAACACTAAAGAGAACTAAACACTGAAGAGAACTAAACACTAAACAAAACTAAACACTAAAGAGAACTAAACACTGAAGAGAACTAAACACTAAAGAGAACTAAACACTAAACAGAACTAAACAGTAAAGAGGACTAAACACTGAAAAGAACTAAAAACTAAAGAGAACTAAACACTAAAAAGACGAAACACTGAAGAGAACTAAAGAATAAAGAGAAATAAACACTGAAGTGTGTGTGTGTGTGTATGTGTGTGTGATTGTGTGTGTGTGTGTGACTTTATTATAAATGTATACCTATATATGTACATACATTGTTTGTTTTAAACTAATTTTTCACAGACATTTAAAGCTTCCCTTTTAAAGGAGTAACACCAAAACTGATAAATATGGTGACTAATGTTACAGACTAAGAGCAGATCTTGGTGCGATCATGAGCATGAGAACTTGACAAAGAGGTTTCAGGGTCCATGTCCAGTGGAGCCTCCCTGAAATGAGTTTTTTGCAACTTGGGATGTCTGAAGTAAGTGCTAGGTGTCACCCTCCCTGCCTGGTGGCATCCGGTGATATGGGGTGACTTATCTGGTTGGGAATTGGGGATCTGGATGGTGGGGTTGAAGGCTATGTAGTAATGACAGAGAGTAATGGTTCTTTGGGGTTACACGGGTTATGTAACCTCCTCACCCCTGTTAAAAAGTGAAAACTAAAAGACACGCTGACAAATTGTGAAACTTGTGTGCACTGGACAGCTAATCCCAAGTCTAAAGTCACCATGCTGTTCCATCAGCTCTGGGGTCAAGGTCACCACTGTGAAAGAGCAGGAGATCAAACCCATTTTTCTAGCTTCTTCTGTGAGGGATAACAAAGAAAGCCATGGAGGCCATGTCTCGGACACAGAGGCACTGATCAGAGTCTCAAATGTTCAACTGGTTCTCTGACACCTGGACACCTAAACTGCTCTCTGATGGACGGCCTGACTGGGACCATATGTGCCTGAGTAAGTGGAGCATCTGCTACCCTACCTGTATCACAGACCTGCAGAACAGTTCTTACTCGAACACTGACTTTCAGCGTAGACTCAAAGAGACAAGTGCTGTCGCTGGGGTGGCATCCTCACCTTTATGTCTTCAGTATCTCTACTTAGGGAACATCACCAACTGTTTAGAAATGTACTGTTAATATTATGTCCACCAGAGGATTAACATTACTTCAATACCCGAGTAATAGAACAGAGATGTAGGGGTCCAGTGTCCCCGAACTATGTATAAGTAGTTTGACCAGAGGAGGATGGATCCTCCCCTTATGAGCCTGGTTCCACACAAGGTTTCTCCCTCCAGTTGAGGGAGTTTTTCCTTGCCACTGTCGCCATGTGGCTTGCTCACTAGGGGATCTGTCATTTATACTTTGTCTCTGTTTTAACCTTTCTTATTTATTTATTTATTTATTTATTTATTTATTTTATTTTATTTCTGTGAAGCTGCTCTGTGACAACTTCAGTTGTGAAGAGCGCTATAAAAAAAATTGATTTGATTTGATTATTATAATGGAAGAAAAATGAATTAACATCAGACAGGTAACATTTAGGGGCATCAGGTGTGTGTTCCACAGACCACCAGGGACCTGGGGTTGTGGGTTTGACCCTCACTCTGGTCTCTGTCTGTGAGAAGTTTGATGCATTCTCATATCCCCAAATTCTGTCCACGGGTCCCGTGGGTCAGGGATGGGACCAGTATGTGTTGGATGAGTGCTGAGAGTGATTGTAAAGCTGCCTGTAAAGCATCCTTGTGGATCAAGAAAGGCTCTGTTTAGGTGTAACTCCATTGGGGCTTCATGGGACCCATGTGAGATTAAGGCGGGCAAATGTACATGTACACATCCCCAGAGCAGCAGGCAGCCCAATCTACAGCATCTGAGGAGCAACAGCTCTTCAGTCATGTCCTGCCAGTTCAGGGAATTGAACCGGCAACCATCCATTCATAAAGCTGCTTCCCCAACCACCGCGCCACGGCTGCCAAAGCAGCTACAATCTATTCGGCTTGCTCACGGCACACCAAACCGAATGGAGATGAGAGGACATCAACTATCCAGAATCATTACAGTGATTTTGTAACTGGGATTTTTTAAAATACTGTACATTTGATGTATCTGTATCCTTTCCTGTCTCTACGTGGGATAGAACAGATAGGCTTCCTATGAATAACGGGTTTAAATAAAGGCAAACTGTGGGAGAAAGTGAGAATAAGGACTTGGTGACTAATCCGTGCTGGCCGAGTGTTTTCTAAAGGATATTAGATTAGAAACTTAGTGTAGGGGGCTTAAAAAGTGATGATTAATTGCCGCTATTAATTCCTTCTTTTAATCATCTCCCCCTTTCTTTAAGGGCGAATGTGTTCCAGGGTTATGATGTATAATGCATACATTGTGCGTGTGTGCGCGTGTGGGAATCATTTCCTGAGAACGTAACTAGAGAAATCCCTGAGAGAAAGACGTGCTTTCACAGGAAAAAAAAAAAAGTCCATTTGCAGCTCTGAAAAATTCTGTGTGAACTTTCCACTGCTTTGAATTTGCTATTTAACATTCAGGTCCCAGCACCCCGCCTTCTCCCCAGCCCACTTTACCACCCATGTTCATCAGATATCAGTCATAAAGAATCATTAAACCCACTTCCATCTCGGATCCAAATGGATGAGGCTAACTATTGCCTAGGGATTAGACCGTGACCTTCCAGGTACACCTCGAATAGAGGTGTGGAACCTTGCAGTTCACGTCCATGTGGGTGAAGATGTGGAAAGAACAGGACTGAGGGTTTGAGTTTAGTCCCTGTAAGTGCCCAAAGTATTAAACTCATAGATTTGATTCATATTTTATATATTAACGACATTATATGAACATTAAACTGTACATGTTTATCCTGTTCGTTTCAAACCTGCATGTTTGACGGATGTACAGAGGCACTTTATGTGAATGAACAAGAACATATAAATGCAATTTTGATAGAAATCTCAGAACATGATGCGCTATATTTGTGAAACCTATGGCCCACATCAATGCAAAAAACACTGTAGTTGCAATTAATATGCATAATATCAATACAAATAAACACACATTATATATAAAAGGTTTGTGCTCAGAATTTCATAAAAAAAGTCAGATTTATATTCATTACATGTAAAGGCACATACGTCATAGGTCTTATGAAAATCAGAAATCCAGAATCTCATATTATTACAATATTTAAATTCAGTTTGGACTAAATTACACATTTTTAAAACAAAACTCTGAAAAGCTTAAAGTACATCACTCTAAATGTAATGAATCTAAAATATGACAACAGAAACAACTTTTCACAATATTCTAATTTTCTGAGATGCACTAGTATATAAGCATCGGTATTTCAATGGGCCATACAGTGTATGTGGAAAGTATTCACAGCGCCTCACTTTTTGCACATTTTGTTGTTACAGCCTTGTTCCAAAATGGATTCAATTCATTTTCCCTCTAAATTCTACACACAAAAAGTGATGATGATGTGAGACAAGTTTATAATCTTTGCAGGTTTATTACAAATAAAACAGATGTAGGTAAGTCTGAGGTCCAGAGAGTTCTGCAGCAGGTTATAATCAATGATCATCACTGCATCTACATCTTTCCCTCGACCCTGACTGGTCTCCCAGTTCCTGCTTCAGAAGAAACATCCCCACCGCATGATGCTGCCACCCCCATGCTTCACTGCAGGAACGGTGTTTGACTAGGAGATGAGCAATGCTTGGTTTGATCCAGACATGATGTTTGGCATTCTGTCCAAAAAGTTCTATCTTTCAGTCTCTCATGATCTGAGAGTCCTTGCATTTTGGTAAACTCCAGAGAGGCTGTGCCTTTTACAGGGAAGTTGCTTCTTTCTGGCCACTCTACCATACAGGCCTGATTGGTGAAGTGCTGCAGAAATGGTTGTCCTTCTGGAAGTTTCTCCTCTCTCCACAGAACAATGCTCTCTCAGAGTGACCATTGGGTTTTTGCTCACCACCCTGACTAAGGCTCGAACCACAATCACTCAGTTTGGCTGGGTGTCCAGCTCTATGAAGAGTCCTGGTGGTTCCAAACCTCTTCCATTTACGGATGATGGAGGCCACTGTGCTCATTGGGATCTTCAGTGCAGCAGAAATGTTTCTGTACCTTCCTCAGATCTGTGTCTCAGCACGATCCTGTCTCTGTGGTCTACAGACAGTTCCTTAGACTTCATGTCTTGGTTTGTGCTCTGACCTGCACTGGCTGCAATGGGACCTAATATAAATAGGTGTGTCTTTACCAATCATGTCCAATCACCTGAATTGACCACAGGTGTCCAATCAGGCTGTAGAAACTTGGGATGATCAGTGGAAGCAAGATGCACCTGAGCTCAATTCAGAGTGTTGTGGCAAAGGCTGTGAAGATTTATGTACGTTATATTTTTGCGTTTTTATTTCTAATATAAACAAACTTGTCTATATTGTCATCATGGGGTTTTGTGTGTTGAATTTAAAGGGGAAAATGAATTCAATCCGTTTTGGAATAAGAACATAACAAAATGTGCAAAAAGTGAAGCACTTACCAGATGCACCGTATCTTAAGAAAGCTTGTCTAGTCCCTGTCCTGCCGATAGAATAGGACACGCTTGAGTAGCTACACATGACCATATTGGCACAATGTCTAATAGCAGGCGTGGGCTAGAGGGGTATAAAGCACCCCAGCATTGAGCTGTGGAGCAGTGGAACCGTGTTCTCTGATGATGATGATGATGGAGCTCCATTCAGTATTTTGGGATGAGTTGGGAAGTTGGGGATGAGTAGGGTGGTGATCTTCTCACTGAATACAATCAAATTCTCACAGCAGTGCTTCACAATCTAGTAGAAGGTTTTCCCTGAACAGCAGAGACAGTTACTCCAACAAAAGCAGGATAAACAATGAATGTTATACTTTTGTCCATGCAGTGTAACAATATATCGACATGGACTATTAATATTCAGATACAGGGGTTGGACAATGAAACTGAAACACCCGATTTTAGACCACAATAATGTATTATTATGGTGAACTAGAGCCTCCTTTTGTGGCCAATACAGTGTCAGTTCGTCTTGTGAATGACATTTTTTGGATACAATCTGGGTTAACACCTGAACGTCCCTTTCAGACAGCTTCCTCTTGCGTCCACAGTTAATCCTGTAGGATGTGGTTCGTCCTTCTTGGTGGTGCTGACATTACCCTGGATACCGTGGCTCTTGATACATCACAAAGACTTGCTGTCTTGGTCACAGATGCGCCAGCAAGACGTGCACCAACAGTTTGTCCTCTTTTGAACTCTGGTATGTCCCCCATAATGTTGTGTGCATTGCAATATTTTGAGCAAAACTGTGCTCTTACCTGCTTATTGAACCTTCACACTCTGCTCTTACTGGTCCAATGTGCACTTAATGAAGACTGGCCAGCAGGCTGCTCCAATTTAGCCATGAACCCTCCCAAACTACAATGACAGCTGTTTCAGTTTCATTGTCCAACCCCTGTAGTTTACTAAAGTGCATTAACTTATATATCACCAATGTCCTGGATCCTAATTTAGCTAACCTTCAGACATTTCTATATTATATACCACAGAACTCCGGACAGGTCCTGGTCCAGTGTATCTCCAACCCAGGTCCTGATCCAAGTCATGAGGAAAATCACACTGGTGTATATTTCTCTTTGTTAGTTTTCTTCACACTGCTTCTTAGAAACGTGATGCATTTCTTCAGTGTTGTCTTGGACAGTGGTGCTAAAATTTCAGCCTCCAGTTGGCTTTACTGGCAGCATCATTTGGCATTTCTGTGCTTACGCTGCAGAAAACAGCCCCGAGTCATTAAAAACCCAAACTTGTTCACAAAAAGGAACAATTAAATAAAACAGAGCCAGAGTAATTACAGAGAAACAAAGCAGAACTAATTAGAAATGAGACGCAGGTTCAACAGGAATTGCTTCATTACCGTCCGTCTCAATGTCAGTGGAACATCAGCCACTCTTTCATTTTGCCAAATATTTTTGGAGAATGTAACTGTCTTTCTAAAGGTGCACCATCATTTCACATCATTAACAGCAATAAAGAAGCAGAGACATAAAAAAAAAAGTTTAAACTTAGAAACTGGCTGTCAGTATTTTCACAGTGTCTACAATGTTAAGAACAGACGGATCTCTCTTTGGTTCGAAGTGATGGTTGAAACGTTGCTGTGCATTACATTCGCAATTATTAGAAAAGTAAAAATATCCCCACGTTGTCAAGTGATTATAGTGATTTTTCTTTAATGTTGCAAAGTGGCTGCCAAACTAGATGGTTCCTGTAGTCTTGGTAGGTTGTTAGTAGGTGGTTGTTAGTAGTTACTCAATTTCTAGGTGTTGATCAGCTGAATTGGTTGGTGGATGTGTTCATCAAAGCAACTTCCAGCGTGTGCTCCTGGTGTATTCAACACGGCATTGAGATATCGCCTCTAAAGTCTACTGCTTATGCTGTGTTTGAGTGCTGTCGGAAATTAGGAAACACCTTTGATCACAGCACTAGAACAATCGATGAATCTGTACATGCAAGTGCAGAGTTTACCAGACGTCACGTAAACCACAACTTAGTTTTCATTTCAGTTTTGACAACTTTTTTATTATTACTCTCCAGCAAATAGCTGACTAATATTCACTCATATGGTTTAGAGTCTATACACTCTGGAGTTGTTGGGAGACATCCTACAGATATCTAGAGCGGTTACCGATTTCGTATAAACAATCTTCAGATGAGCTCCTGAATGCGTTGTTACTCTGCTGAAGTTTGGCCAAGACATTGTTCGATTAGTGATCAGGGAACACTGAGGTATGATGGCAGCAAGAGGCTTTGACCACTGATGAACCAGAAGGTCCAATACATCATTTGGCTCAACCCCTCCTCCTGGAAACAGAAAACGTGAAATAGGCCCATTTAGTTGGACCACTGATTAGCTTGGTCTTCTCCTCCCCAACCCCATTAGGACTCTCCCCAATCACACGATGCTCTCAGCACTAGGAGGGTGAGGACAAGAACATCTCCTCCAATACATGTGAAGCCAACCAGCACCTCTTTTCAAACTGGCGCTATTGCATCATCGCTGGGCAGCCAACGCTCATAGACCCAATGGTCCGGCCAGCATCCCCATGCGACGTGGGAAGAGAGCACCATCCAACTTCACTCTCTCAAACTCTGCCGATGGCAAGCAGCATGACCCTGTTTGCCCACTGGCTGCTCATTTGAGGCTTGGACCCGGATCTTTGTAAAGCTGCTTTATGACAACTTCCTGTTGTAAAAGGCACTATATAAATAAAATTTGATTGATGACACGGGATTTGAACCAGCGATCAAAAGACCATAGCGCTAGCTGAGCCACTCAGTCCAGCACAGTGTACATGCTTCAAAGAAAACACAAATGATCATGCTGAGTGTTTGGTGGTGAGGGACAGTAAAGGTGGGCCACCCTACTCACCCAGGGAGTCAGACAAGTTAAGAAATGTATGAACTGAAACCCCATTTTGAAGGCAGGTGTTGTAATGATAAAGTTCTCCAGTTCTGTAGTACATACATACGTACAGAGACTGAACTGGCTCCCACTGAACATCCAGACCAGTTAAATCCTCCAAACCATCAGGGAGTAAAGGATTTGAAAGTCTGCAAACATAATAAACAACAATTTTACAGCTTAAAAAGGAATCTATCATTATTACATATAAACTCAGAATACATTTCAAAACAAACATCTGTTTTGGTGTTGTGACCCCTGGTTCCCGTCACCACCACTAATGTTTACAACACACCTTCCCATATGTGAGGTTTTTAGGGTGTTTGATTCACACTGCTCTGAATTAATCATGGAGTATTTTTTCTTGCATCCCAGCAAACCAAGAGAGAACTGTCTGGAACTGTCAGAGACAGGAGCAAAGAGCAGATGTCTGTGCACTTTTTATATGGTGATGGCACTTCATAGCTGTGGTGATTAATTGGTTTATATATCATATATAACATAACTAATATAACTAGTATTGTACACCTGATAGTTGGGTTGGAAGAGGTCAGATCATGTTCTGTATTCAAATCTGCCCATACCAATGACAATGGTTGCAAGCTGGATGCTGTAGTTTTGCTAGGTATTTTCAAGGGGGTCGGAATGGTATCCCAGTAGGTTCCTTTGGCTGCTGTTTTGCTGATGGGTTCTATAGTGCTACACGCTGCTGCAGTATTTATGACAGCGGCTAAGGTGATGCTTAATATTTGCTGGGATGTTGCTAGGCAGGTAGCATGTTGCTGTGGTACCCAAAGTGGTTGGTTGGACGTTACTAGTGAATCTGTATCACTTGAACTTGTGCAGCCCTTTGCAGAAACTGTAAGAAAATAAGAATCTTATAAGAAAATTTAGGAATTAAAGAAAAAAGGGGTTCTGCCAGAGGTTTGGGACAATCATAACCTTGGATTTTATTTTAACAAAATATCGAAAATACAGACTTTATAGAGGGCTCTCTTTTCAACTATACATGATCAAAGATGTTAATTTACAACAAAGCAAAAAATATATGTAAAAATTCATATATGAATATATATATATATATATATATATATATATATATATATATATTAATATTACCATTAACATCTTCAAGTCATCGCTTGGCAAAAACAAAAATTCAAGGAGAAAAATAAATCCGAAAAATGTAATACTCCAGTTACATCCCTTGGTATAATACAATACAATACAATACGTCTGAACCCTAGCAGTAAAGGTTTGGTTAGAATGTACTGTACAAAGATTATTTATAACCTTGCAGAAACAAACAACATTTAAACCAGCCTTGTTAAAATACTTTACAAAATGTCCAAAGGGTGCTCAACCGACAAAGAATGAAACTGCACATCTAGCATATAAATATATTCCCCTGACAAGCGAGTCTTTTCTTTTTTGCAATATGTACAACAGAGAGTGGCAGACGGAAGAGTTCATCATTTACAGCTAAGGCGGCGCATGAGGTACGTTCAAAGTGGCAACAGAACCATTTACAGAGTTACAGATCGATATCTTATTGCTTTAAAAACAAACAAAAGTCCCAAAAATCAGCCCGACACAATAAAACAATACAGTTCAGTCTGACATCCGTCGGAGACGACAGCGACGTCCACTGCTATGAACACTGTAAACAAATTGTAAGCATCACTGTAAACACACTCGAAGAGGCCCAGCATCTAAAGCCTAAACCCTTCAGATCTGGAGCGCATGCCAAATTGGAATGACTACTATCACGACTCTACAGTGCTACTGCAGTCAGCTGCAATAAAGTAGCGAAGGGTTCATAATTCATATTTTACAGCAGCTAAGCTTCGTCTTTTCAACAACTTGTAGAAACTTTTAAAACATATGTTTAGTGGAAACACAGACAGCCGTGCGTCACACAAGTACCTAATTGTTTTGGTCTGAGAACCATCAGGTGGTCAGTGCACCTGACTGAAGGGATGGCGAGCAGGACAGCCTGAGATGTTCCTCCAAAAAACCCCTCTCAAATCAGAACTTCACGCAGCGTGGTCCAACATCAGACCACATGTGAAAATGCTCCTTTCTCATCGTTTTACATCATCATCATCTAATGAAAGTACATTTATTTGAAGGTGACCCTTCACAGGGACTTCCATGGGGGTTGGTTTGGGGGGGGGGGTGTCCTCACTGTCAAACTTTTATATCTCCATTTTTGGCACTTCAGCTGTTCGACATGTTTATCTGCCGGCAGGTCATTGTTTCCAAGATTCATGATAAATGGACCAATAGAAACGCTCCCAATGTAAATATTTCTTTATATGTAAATTCACCTTTCTGGAGATGGAAGGTTTGTAGGACAGTGACCGTATGCATAATTTAGAAAAAACAAAAGCTTTTATCAGTTTTCAGAAAGTAACTGACAATTAATGCATTAAAGTGCAAATGTATTTCTAATTTGCATTAATAACTGTATTAATATTTATGAATTTCACCACTGGACTAATTAAAGATTATCTTATATTGTCTTATTTTAAACTTTTTAACATTCAATTCCAGTTCATTTTCTGAATTTAACATCTTGGAAAAAATCAAATGGAATATTGTGAAAGTTTTTGTTCATAATTTAATTCAAACAGTTAAACTGTCATGTCTTATATTCCTTACATTTAAGGTGACATTTCAACAGTAAAACCAAAAAGGTATGAAATGTCACTTTACATATAAGGAATAAAAAAACTTTACTTTGAAATTAAATTATGATCACAAAAACTTTCACAACATACACTTTTTTAGAGATGCACTAATATGTTTGTGTAAACAGTAGTTTAGTAGTGGCTTTGAATGTGTAGAAATGTATTTCATATAGAAAATATGAGCTTATTTTCACTTCAAAAATACATTCGATCAGGGGTGCACATAATCTCCCCCTCCACTAATTTTTACCAAAAATTAGAAAAAACAATTCATACAAATGATTGAAATCTCATTGTCCAAAGAGATCTCAAAGTTGGACGCTGCTGGACCTGCAAATGCTGTAAAAATGCCCAAACTATAAACAACTTGACTGAATACAGAAACGTCAGGAACATCTGTGACAATGTTCAGACAAATCTGACAAATTTAAACTGAAAGATTCATAATCTGGTGCAACAAGGAACAACAAACTGGCCCAGAACATCACTGACACAGTTCTGCTACGTAAACGTCTATTCAAGACCTACAGAATAAACCATCGCTTTCACACAAAAACATGAAACGAACTTTACTTTCAATCTAAGAGTAAAATCCAAGGTAATTTTGGAGCATTTCTATTGGTCCGATCTGAACAAAATGTAAACATAAGATTTCCGTTAGGTCAAAAAGTTCATAACTGCAGATATGGAGGTTCTGAAGAAACACTGATGATTTGTTACTGTAACGACAGTACTGCGAGAGTGATTTGGTGCGGTGCGGTTGACGAGGTACTGCTGAGCAATGCTTTAACACATTTTCAAGATTTTCTGTTTTTGAACTGAATTAAAAAAGCACAACCCCTGCCTCTTTCTTTGATAAAACTAAAAAAAAAAAGTTTTGTTCTCTGGCAAACCTGAACAAACTGCTGCTTGGTCCAAAGCAAAGTGCTACTAAAAAGCACACATAACCTGCTGAACAAAACAGGATAAAACAGGAACACATGATTGTTGTCAATGTGTGTGCAGTTCTTTTAACACAGGGTGGTCTCTGGTTGAAAGGGTTTCAAAATAGTTGTAAAAATGGCACAAAAAGGGAAAAAAGCCTGGAATTACACAAGTCTTTGTGGCACTGCTTGTGGCGGTGAGAGGAGTGTGCTCTAGAGGAAAGGCTTTAGCTTATGGAGTTGTCCTCACAATTTCGGACCCCTTGTCCACCCATGGCTGGAGTCACACTGCTGACACCTGCTCATCTGCAAGAAACAGAGAGGAAACACGAGTGTCAGTGAAGAGACCGGACAGCAATTCAGATATGTAAGTAAATCCAGATATTTTAAAAAACAGCTTTTTCTCTGCAAAACTTTGATTTGGGTGAGAAACAGAGCAAGGTTTTGAGAACTTTGTAGCATAAAATAAAATCCCACAGTATGTTCATTTAGATTAGATTTAGGGTTAGATTCACAAAAGAGCTTAATATTTGTTCACTTGTTTATGACCAGTGTTCTCAATATGAAAATGACACTGAGGGTTTTACGTGAAAACTACCACTAGGATCTGAGGATCATAGTTTCGAATCCTGGGTCGTGCTGCCTGCCACTGGCAGCCGGAGTTAGAGGAAGAGTGAAATTCTCTCCCTCTGTGGGTGAGTATATGGTGCTCTCTCCCTACATCACACTGAATGGGATGCTGGTCGGCACAGGCGTCTGTTAGCTATTTCATCAGAGCTAGGGACCCGGTGGTTTGGCTGTTTAGCAGTTGGAAAAGAGGTGGTGGGTGATATCATATGCATCAGAGGAAGCATGGTGGGGAACTGGGCACTCCAAAGTTTGTTTAAATTGAAAGCAGCGGTGCAAACATGGAGCTTTCATAACGGCAAACATCAAACTGAAAATTTAGAATTACAGAATTACAACTGAAGACAGCCAGCAAGCCAAACGACAGCACAACAAGAGACGGACCTAAAACCAGGATAAAGGTTAGACCTGACTTAGTGGATTTGTTTTATATAGAGCTCCTGGATTAGCTTGACAGAGATTTCTCCACTGACTGACTGGAGGTAAACATGCAATCATCAGATTAATTGCACTGAGAGCAGAATGCACCACTTTAAAAGCACTCTTCCACATAATCAGAGCAATTACACATCCTCCCCAGAGGTGGTCACATCCCCAAATCTTACAAAGACAATTTTGCATTTAGATCATTCTTATATTAAGTTGAATAATTGTTGTGAATCCAGCCCTAGAACTTGGTTCCATGCTTCCACTTTGTGCTGTATTTAGGTCTATTTTTGCTAATAGGCTTGATTCTTAATGAATTAGATGTCACACTTTGTGAGGACAAAGTTCCCAGGACTGGACAGACATGCTTGTGTGAGCATTTTATGTGCACAAAGAGATACTTCAGTGTTGCTGAAGACAAAGGTGTAACGCAAGACAAAAACATTTTCAAAAATATCTGGAGATCAGCAGTCAAACATCAAACTACTTTCCAGAATCAATCAAACTAAGTATGAATATGAAGTATTAGAAATATTAAACAGTGTTTGTGCAAAACATGCAAGCAATGCAGTGTTCCCCACACATAGGCTATAATTTGATGTTGAAACCAGGTTGATCCAAGCCAACCTAATGAAGAAGGAAAGCTACACACTTAATTTTTGATTTTTTTGTGGTGTCATTAAGCAAACCTTGCATATTACGACCCCCATTTGGATTTAAATTAATTTCTAATAAACTGTTTATTTAATATTCATTTGTTTATTATACTTTGGAAAACATTTAAGAGCACTGGGTCCTTTTTTTCCAATATCTTCCTAATTTTCTACATTTTGTTCTTCAGAAACGTTCACATCAGATCCGTGATGTGCTTTCAAAGAGCTCTGCTCTTAAAATGATGGATCCCATTGTTCTCATAAATTGAACAAATCGATTTGTTTACAGAAGGAATTTAGAGCCGTTGGTGAATGAGGCCCATTCTTATTAACTTCTTATTGTTTATTTTAAGACCTTATTTTTTTCTTAGAAAACCTTTTGTGAATTCAGCTCCAGAAATCAAAAAGATTTAAACAAAAGCGTGGACCATCCTCATGTTTCCAGGGATCAGATTCACACTACAGACAGACAGACTTCAGAACTTCAGAACCAACCAGATTTGATTTCTCCTCACAGAAAACTCCTGTTTTCCTGAAGTGTATAAAAACACTTGTGAATCATATCAGTGAGCTTTAGGTGCCCATGACCCCACTGTCGGTTGACTGGTTGTCTGTTCTTGGAGCTATATAGGTAGGTACTGACCACTGCATACTGGAAAGACCCCACAAAGTCTGTCTGATCTTCTGACCCAGTGATCTAGCCATCACAGTTGGGCCTGTCACAGTGCTCAGATTCTCACACTTGTCCATTTTCCTGCTTTTAACACATCAAAATAATACAGACTAATATTTACACCACTCAGATGAAGATAATCACTGTTTATCCTCCCCAAAACTGACCAGTCTACTCGTAATATACTGATGCATCTCAGAGAATTTGAAAATTGTAAAAAAGTTAATTGGTGTTCAATTGTCAAACAAAAAGTAAGAGTCAGATATATTATTTTTACTGTTGAGGAGGACGGCTTATATCTCAGTAAAATTCAGAATCTCACATTATTACAATATTTAAATTCAGGTTTACAAATTACAATTCAGCATCAAATTTAAATCAGAAAACTTTAATATATCACTTTAAATGTAATAAATCTAAAATATAAGAGTTTTTTTTTTTAATTCGGGATCAGTCTTGGTCATAGAATGATTATAATACGTATTTTTAACTTAAAATTTTAAAAACAATTATTCTCTAAAGAGCTTGGATACAGTTTAACAAAAGCCTCATATCTCCAAAATAAGAACTGTACGGGAGAAGAAAGTCAATTTAAGTCAATGTTAAAAGATTTTACTCCAAATATGGATCATTTCTTTCAGCCCGTTCATCATGAAAGTTTGGATTCAAACTGTGCTGAAAACTAAACTAGCTCCCAATTTAGGTTTTTATAACACAAGGTTTTTATAACTGCAAAAATAATCCTATTGTTAGAAATTAAATCACAATCTGTGATACATAATTATGTATGTCTAAGGGTCAATGTCGTCTGTGTTTTTAGGTAGTCCCCTCCCAAGTTTAAACTTCACAACCAAAGTAGACTTTAAATATGTGGGGAACACTGAACACATTGGGTCCATAAAGTAATCAGCACTTCACTTGTTGCACATTTTATGTTAAAGCCATATTTCAACTGATACAATTCACTGGTTTGAATTAATTTAGAGTGAAAACACAAAAATATAACATGTAAATAAGTATCCACAACCTTTGCCATGACTCAAGATGAGCTCAGGTGCATCTTAGACTGAATGTCCAGACACTGCTCATCACCTATCCAATACCATTCCTACAGTGAAGCATGGTGGTGGCAGCATCATACTGTGGGGGTGTTTTTCTGCAGCAGGAACTGGGAGACTAATCAGGGTCGAGAGAAAGATGACTGAAGTGATGTACAGAGACATCCTTAATGATGTCCAGAGCGGTCTGGAGCAGGTTCTCACACTGGGCCAAAGGTTTATCTTCAGACTTGAACCTGATTGAACATCTCTGGAGATATCTAAAAATGTCTGTGCACCGACGCTACCCATCCAATCTGATGGACCTTGAGAAGTTCTGCAAAGAAGAATGAGGAAAACTTCCCAAAAAATGGGCACTAAGCTAGTAGCATCAAACTCAAAGTGTTTAGGCTGTAATTGCTGCTAAAGGTTGTGAAAACTTATGAACATGTTCTATTTTTACACTTTATTTTTACAAGTTTGCAAAGATTTAAACAAAAATTCCATTTTGGAATAAGGCTGGAACATAAAATGTGGAAAGAGTGAAATGCTAAATAGTTTTCGGATGCAGTTTATCACACATTCAAACATCAACAAAAAGCTTTCTAAATTGGATTTTTGTTGCAATGGATTATGAAAGATTTATAAAATGTGATTTTTTTTTTCAACAGAGGGCAATAGTATTCTACAAACCAAAATAACAAGCTGAAAACTTGTTTTTAGCAATTCCTAATTGATCAGAATCCAGATTCTTCCAGATCCAACCATATATATATATATATATATATATATATATATATATATATATATATATATATATCTGAAACACTGGATCCATCTTTGCCATATATATGGCTCATTGGGAAGCTGGTTGAGGGAAAATGATATCTTGGCAAGTAATTCTTGAAACAATAAAATGTATCTGCCATTGTAATAAAAACAATTTCTTCATGTGAAAAAAAAAGGAAATTCCAATTAAGCAGGACTCGACCATGTTCAAAAAGCTGAAAGTCATTTTATTTACCATCCAAAATCACTGGAGAAACTAACTTATGCATGTTAATAATGCTGATGGCAGTAAAGTTAAGGTGGATTTATACTTTATATTTTTAATTTAATAAGTTCCATTAGATTCAATGATGTTAAAAATGTCACAAAATAGCTTAGAAGTGAAAGTGTTCAATATCTGGACTAGATTATATTGATTTTACTTGCCAAGATATTTTTTAAAGCTGCGTTAAGAGAAAGCAGGGCAAAATCAAAATCAAAAATATAGGAATTTAGATGAATTTTTTTGGTCACTGCAGAACTGAACATATTCAGTGAGTAGAAGTGTCCAAGCTTAAGACCAGAACTGCATGAACTACTGTTGAGCAGCAAGCAGGCATGCCATGCTTGCCATGCAGGTTCTTTTGAGCACATACCCTCCTCGCTATCTGCTAGAGCCTGGAGGATTACACTGGGAGGCCGTGAGAGGGAGCCACGCTGACCGGCTGCCAGTCTTCGGGCATCGGCTAGGACGCTGGGGCTCTGGAGCAGCTTGGACCTTTGCAAGGCCACGTTATAGTCAGGCGGCTTTAAATGCGGCGGCCGCAGCACTCCTCCTTCGTTGGCCAAGGCCAGGCCCTGGTACCCGGGAGGAGTTGGGGGTGGGGCCCTGTATCTATCATCCTTGCATGGCGAAGTTACACAGTACACTGCCAGCGGGCACGAAAATGGGGTGGGGGTGGGGGTTGGGGGTAGAGGAGGAGGGCAGAGGGGCAGGAGTGATGGGAAGAACAGACAGCAAACAAAAAAAAATGGAGCACGTAAATTAATGAGACGTTCACAACATAACAGACCACTTAAAATAAATAAACACACATTCACAGCATGCAACAGCGAAGGCAGCAGCAGATTCGTGGCCAGTGTGTATGTATAATTAAGACCTTTGCTCTACAAATTTTACTATTTACTATCAATTTTATATCCCAATATAGATATAAATATCGCTGTATCACTCAGCCTATTTCCCGCTCTGTTTATATCCCGATATAGATATAAATATCGATATATCGCTCAGCCCGTATCCCGCTCTGTTTATATCCCAATATAGATATAAATATCGCTGTATCACTCAGCCCATATCCTGCTCTGTTTATATCCCGATATAGATATAAATAGATATTTCGCTCAGCCTGTATCCCGCTCTGTTTATATCCCGATATAGATATAAATAGATATATCGCTCAGCCTGTATCCCGCTCTGTTTATATACTGATATAGATATAAATATTGATATATCGGTCAGCCTGTATCCCGCTGTTTATATACTGATATAGATATAAATATTGATATATCGGTCAGCCTGTATCCTGCTTTGTTTATATTTCACCTAATGCCACCTAATTTCTATTCAAATGAGTACTGAATTACCCATACACACCCATAGGGTGTACCCAACCTTGGCCTAAAATTTTTGAACAATAAAACACATTTTTTCTGAATGATTCACATTTTTATGCTGTTGATTTGTGATTTGGTGTTTAAAGGCATTAAAATTAAAAAGGAGTATTAACATAAACGCAAGAGCAGCAGAAGCTGAAAGAGCATCAGCTCTTCTGAAGCAGTGTAACATGAAATGCCTAGTTTAAGAGCCATGTCAATGTAGCTACTGAGACGGGAGCGAAATCTGCTGATGCCTCACATCACAACATCTGCAGGGGATCAAGTGCATGCCTCCTCAGACACTGCTGAAAGACCCTCACCTATGAGTCCTTTCTCTGTGCTTGAAGTGACCGTTTTGTATGTGGGGTCTGTGCTTTGCTGTCCATTGGCAGTCTCTTCCTGACCTGAGTGCTCTGCAGCTTTGCGTTTAATGGTGCCGTAACTTCCTTCGTAGGTATCAGACAGTGAGCTGGAGGAAGTCCAGCTTTGCCTGGACTGGTTCACGTCCGAGCTGTCCCCGGAATGCCTGTTGCCAGCCGGCCGGTCTTCTAACCAGGCCGGCCCTGCTTCCACCTCGGCGATGGGGCCGCCCATCGGAGGGTGCCTGTGGTTCATCAGGTCCAAAGCCCTTTGAGCCTGAAGGCTCTGAAAGTTGTCATGGGAGTTGCTGGAGCAGGAGGTCCAGCTGCCACGACCACTGTCTGCGGCCTCCAAGAGTGAGATATGGTCAGGGGTGAGCTCCTCAGTGCTTGTGGAAGAGGTGAAGGTAGAACCTCTGGTCATGGAGTGCCTCATCAAGGATGAACTGAAAATACAAACAATCTATAATGAGTCAAAAAAAGGAATAACACTGATACACTGAGGTAACATCTACTGCGATGATATATTTATGACATATCGTTCAACCCTTAATACGAGTCATCATCGAGAGAAGGAAACACCTAAACTTTGATGGAAAATAGTATCACTCAAAAATAGAGATTAAATTTATATTTCTTCTGTCCCAGTTTTCCACCAGTATGCATAAAGAAAGACACAAACGAAGGAGTATGAATATGGACTGTTGTCCACTCCACTGCATCAGTTTTACAGTAAAAGTCACACAGGGGGAATTTGTGCTTCACATTTAACCCATCCACACATTAGTGAATTCACACACTAGGGGGCAGTGAACACACGTGCCTGGAGCGGTGGGCAGCCCTATCCACGATGCCCAGGGAGCAGCTGGAGAGTTAAGTGTTTTGCAAAAGGGCACTTCATCACATTCCGCCAGTTCAGGGAATCCAAACCGGCAATCTTCCAGTCACAAAGCTGGTCCCCAAACCACCAGGTCACGGCTACCCAAACCAGGCCATTGCTACCCTATCACAGTAACATCTGTATCTGAAGAAGCCCACACACACCTACACAAAGCAGTTGGCACTAGTTTGCAATCATCCAAACCCAGTCAAGACAAAGCCTGCTTTCTGCTCTTACCACCTTGTCACCAAGGTTACCTTATCCCATTAAAGTTGGGAGGCACCGCTGTGTGTGCTTCAGGCACCGTAAAAACATTATGATCGGGACAATTTCCTTTTTGGAAGGTTTATATGTCTGAGAATGTAGCTGTGAAACACTCTCTGCTGGAGTTTATGGAAACCTATTTAGGAGAGATGGTTTCACTCTGCATGTTTTACAGCAGAGACAAATAAACAATATTCCAATAAATCAAGCGAATTCTGGTGTTAGATACTAAAATTATAACACGTGAAAAGCTGACTGGGTGCACAGAAGCCCATCATTAATACTTTATTTGACGCAGCTTGTGAAAGAGTTCAGGTCACAGCCTCTCTATTAAAAAAAAGTTCTTTTCTTGGTGGGAATTAAAAAACGCTCGTATAAAAGAGCAGATACGCCGTTAATCCATCAGAGGATACAATAAAAACATGCAGATGCAATAAAGGACCCCTGTTTGTGGCTTTTATGTTGGAAGTATTATTTTATTAGCTCAACTGAACAACTGTGCTGCTGCAGGCAGGGACAGAGTGTAGGAACTGGGTACCAACGAACCGAGATCGGATCTCACTGGTAAACAGTAATAGAAACAGGGATAAAAGATCATGTGATGAGTCAGGAGGTATATAAATCTACCTCTCTATATATATATATATATATATATATATATATATATATATGAGGGTATTTACACGAAATAAACAGAGTAGAAACTTCAGGCCAAATCAGTCTTAAAAACAAGGAATGCACCGAATGCACCAAAGGGCTGGAGTAGGAATTCTTTCCTGATCTATAAATCCCTTCAAAACTTCTACCGAAGTCAGGAACACTCTTGAGGAGGCATATCATTGTTAAAATCTAATCAAGACATGTCTTCTGGTACTGCTCCACAGAAGGACAGATAAGACTTTCCTAGAAAACACTCAGACAGTGAGAATGAGAGTGAGAGAGGGGAAGGCAGTGTACCTCGTGCAGGGCTGGCAGGGCTCTGTTGCCGGAGTCTGTGTGCGAGGCACGGCCTCTGGCTGGCCACCGACTCTGCTGCCGCAGCGCTCTTCTGAAGGACCTGCAGGCATAGAGTCTACCGAGCAGTTACTCACTATACTGGAGCGCGAAGAGATCTCACTGTGGCTCGAATCCGACTGGTCCGATCTGCTAGATGGCATCAAAGCGTAGCCTGCCACAGACACAGAGAGAGGCGTCACTGACCGTGCAGGCTCAGCGTAGGTCTGGAGATCTGGACAAACCTTTAGAACTAGAATGATTAAACGTTACACTGGGAACTTTTTTATTTCTCAAACGTCAACAGCGTCACTTTCACATAAACGTCCACCATGGGATTTTTAATTATGTCAAAATATTAGAGCAGGGAAAACCATTCGGAATCTGTGAATCTGTGAAATATTGGAAAATAACTATTCCTAAGATCAAAAACGCAAAGTGTGTAAAAGCACAACAAGCATCAGAAGCCTTGGCATTTTAATAATGTGCCTAAAAGTACTTTTTAAAGGTCTTAGTCGTTACTGTCTCTTCTACTGGTTACAGCTGATTAAACAGTTCCAGAACAATCTGGAACACAACTATAACTATTCCACACTGAACAACCAGCTAAAACAGACATGTCCCTTCAAGCTCCTGTCCCTCAAACTGTTCTCCTTCTTTTGTGTCTCTCTCTCTTCAGCCAGGTGAAGGTTCCTTGCATTTCCTCAGCACTCTCTGGCTGTCTAGCACTGGAGCCGCGCTCCCTAGGCTCTTGCTGTCTGTCCCTGGACGTGCTCCTCTCCCTCAGCAGCCTGAAGGGTGAACAGAAGCATTTTCTACTGAAGCACTGCAGCTGCGTCTGGCTATCTGTGTCTGTCTTTTTCTGCCCACGCCTGTCCTGGTCCTCCACCTCCTCCTTCTCTTTCTCCTGCCTCCTGACCATCCGGGTCATCATCTGGATCTGCTTATGGAGGAAAGCCCCACCTATACCGTAGCTTCGGCCTCCTCCGCTGCTGCCGCCCGCCACACTGCTCGCTCCAGCTTTGGTGCTGGTCTCACTGGTCAGAGAGGATGAGGAGCCTGACAGGTTCAGCTGACCACCGTCTTGTGATTTGGAGGTAGCGCCTCCCACTGAAGGAAGGAGACAAGGGACAGGAGACACTGTTAGGACGGACAGTGAGTAGCTGCCCTGCCGTTCTGTATTTACAGTTTGAAAGTGCAGTGTATGCAGTCATAGAAGTGGGCCAACTGAGACATTTCAGAAAGCAGCAGGAGTGCAGTGTAGTGAACTTTGGAGTCTACGTGGTGTCCCTTAGAACCCTAGAACCCAGCTATTAATCCTAATGCAGAAACTATACTGAAATACTCTGTAACTGGTTGGTTTAGTATAAACCAGCAGAACACTGCCCGCATCAATGGCAGGTTGACCAGAGGAAGATGTGAGTGCTGGTGTCTTCCTCCAGCTCTGCTGGAGTTTCTTCTTGCCACCTTTGGTTTGCTGACTGTTTTTTTATGTTCTTTATTTTTTGTTTACCTTTTTATGTGCTATTGATCTTTTTCCCCTTATTTTTGGATTTCTGTGAAACTGCTTTGGAACAAAATCAGATGTGAAATCTCTATGTAAATATATGTGTCATTTGATTTCATGCCTGTGGTGAACAGGGTGCCAAAGTTTTTAGCTAAGAAATTGCTCTCTTCCTGTTGTGAGTGTATTGTCCTTGGAGCAATGCCTTTCGAAATTGCTTATTACGACACTGTGCTACAAGCAGGATGCACAAACATCGGCACCCTGTTCATTCTAATGGGATAAACAAATCCATAAAAAAATCTGCTGCCATGTGGAAACTGTACATCTGTCTGAAAAACATGATAGAAGCCTGAATAATAAGGCTGAACAAGTTGGAACAGGGTCAGTATCTCAAACACTGTGTGAAAAAAAAATAAAAATACAGAAAAATAACTGAATAACATGTTGTAAAAACAACCTTAATAGCAGTAGTTACATTATTATTAATAGGATAATATTAGTTTTAGTAGTATTAGTCTCTGAATTGGACATATCAGTAGTATTTATATTAATAGAATATAGTAGAATTAGTAGTTTTCATAGTATTCTTGGTTTTAGTAGCTGTAGTAGTATCAGTAGTAGTAGTTTTAGTAGTAGTAATAGTAGAATATAATATCAAACGTAGAAGTTTCAGTGATAGTAGTATTAATATTATTAGTTTCAGTAGCAAAATGAATACTTTTACTTGTAGTAACAGTTATGATATTACACTGTTAACTATGCAGTAGTTTCTAATTATAAAACACATTATTATTATTGTACATTTTAATAGACAATTGTGTGTGTGTGTGTGTGTGTGTGTGTGTGTTTTGAGATCTCACCTTTGCGTGGAGAACCCTGCGGGGACACGGTGGGACTGGAGTGCAGGGAGGAGATGGTGGATGTGGTATCTTCAGCTTTCTTTCCACTACTCTCCTCGGCTGAGATGGATGTTTTCTTGGCCACCTGTGGTGAGATGAAGTCTACAGAGCAGAGTACTGTTTAGAGAGCTGAACACAATCCTACACAACACTACAGTCACACAAACGTGCAGTCTCTCCTAATGTGCAAGACAAAAAAGACACACAACTGAAGCGCAGCTTTAGTGGTACACCACTAGAGGGCACACTATGATCATTAATGGCATGACTGAGTAAATTCCCGTTTGGTTCTGTAGTTCTTACATTATTAGTGCAGCATAAACTGCCTTTAGTTACTGTAACTGAATGAATGCAGTGAAGAAAAGTGTGCTCAGCTCCTCTGTAGTCCAGTAAAGTTCCGCCCTGGGGTTCATCAGGTTCCCTACATTCTATCACAGGTCCCTCCAGTATCCCTCACATTCACGGACATCACAGGGGACACCACAGGGGACACCACCGTGTACGTGCTCTTACTGTGTGCAGCTGCCAGATCTTTAGCGATGCTCTTCTTGCGCAGGGGATTGAGGCTGACGGGTGGGACCTGCAGGACCTGCGAGACGCGGTTCTGCGATTTGGTGGAGGAGGACGGGGTTGAGCGCATCGACACAGGAGACATGTCTGATTTGGTGGACCTCCTCTCACTCAAGTTCTTGGACACTGCAAAAGCCAGATCAAAAGATGCAGGTCAGTTAGCGTACGGTGACGGCACGCAGTCAGATTCTGTATCTGGACAGAGATGTGTGTGTGTAATGTGTGTGTAATGTGTGTGTACTGTAAAGTAATCGGACAATTATCTGACTGACATCTTGATGGCCAGTTTGATGGCCTTCGGAGATCGTTGCAGCATCGCTCTCGCAATGGGCGCATATGCAATTTAAAATTGTACACTCGTCACACTTTTTTGCCGTTTGGATTTTGAGCGGTTGTTGTCGTTGTTGTCGTTAGTGATTTTTCTCTTTAAAGGAACTCATTATCAAACACTGCATCTCAACATTACAATAATATGAAAAATGTATTTGATTTAAAGTGATATATTTCAAGCTTTTTGGTTTTAAAGCTGAATCAAACTGGAATTAAACTGGGAATCTTTTCCTCGATCAATTTAATTCTCTTTTCAGGCTGATGAAACCATTGAATTGTGTGTCTGAGTTTAATGGACAAAGGTTTTTTACAAATAAATGAAGTAAAATGTCAAAATTTTAATGCTGTTGAACGAATATTATACTATTATGCTTTAATTGCACATTACACTTTACATACCTCTCAGGGTTCCTACACCAACTACAACCTATTAACACACCAACACCTCCTACCTCCACTTCCTTGTTACCTCAGAACTACACCTCAGGATAGCACCTATTTCATCTGTCTACCTTCTCCCTGCTTCCGTTATTGATCTGTTTGTGCAGACGGTTAAAGAAACATTTCACTGTATGTTGTACTGTGTATAACTATGTGTGTGACAAAGACAAACCTTGAACCTTAATGTACTGATATGATTATGAAAAAATATGAACCACACTCTCGGCCTTCAATGAATGAGTTAGTGAGTGAGTGAGTGATTGAGAGTGAGCGAGTTAGTGAGAATGAGTGAGTTAGTGAGTGAATGAGCGAGTTAGTGAGTGAGCGAGTTTGTGAGTGAGTTAATGAGCAAGTTAGTGAGTGAGCGAGTGATTGAGTGAGTTAGTGAGTTGGCGAGCGATTGAGTGAGTGACCGAGTTAGTGAGTGACCGAGTGAGCAAGTTAGTGAGTTAGTGAGTGAGCGAGTGATTGAGTGAATGAGCCAGTTAGTGAGTGACCGAGTTAGTGAGTGACCGAGTGAGCAAGTTAGTGAGTGATTGAGTGAATGAGCCAGTTAGTGAGTGAGCGAGTTAGTGAGTGAATGAGCCAGTTAGTGAGTAAGCGAGTGATTGAGTGAGTTAGTGACCGAGTGAGCAAGTTAGTGAGTGAGTGAGTTAGTGAGTGAGTGAGCAAGTTAGTGAGTGAGTGAGCAAGTTAGTGAGTGAGTGAGCGAGTGATTGAGTGAGTTAGTGAGTGAGTGAGTGAGCAAGTTAGTGAGTGAGTGAGTTAGTGAGTGAGTTGTTCAGTTGGTCAATCGCTGTCAGTCAGTCTACAGAAAACCTTTAGACCACAATGAATGACACCCACAGACAATAATGACTTAAACAGCTGTCCACTGTGGAGACCACCATGCCTGAAAGGGTTAATGCGGTTGCTGTTAAAGTCGGTGATCAGACTCGGTTTTAAAATCTCAGTCCCGTTTCAACAATGGAAGTTAATCAGTCAGACTTGGTGAAAAAAATCTCTGACCATTAATACAATGACAGAAAAGCCCGTAAGCACCGTGATGAGGAACGACGCCACTATGAAGTGGATTTTAAATGTTAGGAAAACAAAGAGGGAAAGAAATCGGAGTCTCCTTCACCTGTTTAACCCCACAGCCCTCAAACTCACAAATATCAGCTTCATGTGAACGCTTGAAGGCAGCTCGCAGCATTCAGATCGAGCTGTGTGTGCAGAAGGGATGAAGGGACGCCAGACTGCGTGCGGGATTCTGGCTTTAAGAGTACGGTGGACTGGTCACCATTTCTGGAGGTGTGTTTATTCTGTTTCTAGGACAAAAGATCATGAATGTATTTCATTTCTGTATTAAACCCACAGGAGCACCAACTCCACCCAACCAAGGTCAACCTACCAATCAGATCGTGCGCCACCTGTTTAACATACCAAGCGGTACTGTATGAACTGGTAGTTTTGTTTTGGGTCTGTTAAAAATCACATGTTCTGTCTCTCATTTTTGACCTTCAATATTAAAACTTAAAACAAAAGAAAGTGATGTTTTATTAGGAATCCTATTTTTGGTCATTTAAATATTAGTAAAGGTCTTTTAAGGTACCGTTTAAAGACATTTTCCAACTGCAGTTCACTTTTTTCTCCACCGGTTGGTGCACGTGCTCCATTCAGAAATGTAAAAATGAAGGTTCTTCAAAGCTTCTTCACTAAAGAAGACGTTCTATACACATCCACAAACCCTCAAAGAAGGTTCTTCAGAGTAGAAAATGTGTCAGAGGGTTCAATACAGCACCAAAAAGGGTTCTTCTATAGCATATCTAGGGTTCTGTATAGAACATTTTTGACCCTCTAACACATTCTCCATTCTCCAAGAGCCTTTTCTCGATATTAAGAAACCTTTAATCACACAAAGGAATTGAGGCATTCATGGTTCAATATAGAACGTTTCCTTCACTGAAGAACCCTTGAAGAATCCTAACTGATAAGTGTATAGAACTTTATGCTTCAGAATAAGTGGAATCCTTTTGGATTTTCTGTGACATTTGATGAAATAGTCGCCAACATCATGTGACGCCTGCAAAGGCTGCAACACATAGAAATGGCCAATGAGGGGGCTTTTAGAAGACTTACCATAAGTACAATAAATAATTGTACGATAACACATTATCATGTGATCTGAGATCGGTTTGCCTTCACGTCCATGTTGGGGTAAATCCACAGACAGTCTGCAGAAGGCTGTGTTCTATGCGGACGTTCTGGAATTTCAGAAACTCTGCATTATCCCCCACAGGCCTGAGATGAGTGACAGAACTGGAGCCCTACGGCCTTGTGCACACAGACGCCTGCAAGTCTGTGAGCTCAGAGAAAGCCAGATCCAACGATCAGCGATCCACTGCCCCCAGTTCGAGGGTATCTGGACTGCTTGGTCCCCTTATGTCATTCCTCCAAACAATGTACTAGAACATACAGCAAGCGGTGTACTCACAGGTGCTATAGGCAGGTTCGCACTGCAGCGACATGATCTGGAACTTCTCTTCGTCCGTTTCCACCTGCAGGTGAGCCAGGTACTGCTTGACCTTTCGGGCCATCTGAGCATCTTCATACAGTTTCTTGGCATTCAGCAGCGAGCTGCGCCGCACCCGCTTCTTGTGGCCGCCTTGCACGTCCAGCAGGTTGGAGTTGGTGCTGCCCTGGCTCAAAGATCTGATGAACAAGAAGGACAAGCTTGATTAAGATGTCTTTGTTTGGTGATGTCTCATCTGCTGGATGTTTACTGCTTATCCCCATCTTCAGGTTAGGACAGGTTTAGACTGTTGTCTCACTTTCGAGCCATTCTCAGTCCATTTCCCTTTCTGTTCTTTCTTGGACAGAGGAAACCTACATGGTTTCACAGCTCTAGAGTGGAACCACTGTCTAAATGCCAACCTGTCAGAAGACCTGAGAACAGGAAGCGTCCCCCATGTGATAGGGCATGTTCTAAGCTCTATATGAGAATAGACAGTAAACATATTGTTGGGGAGACACTAAGCCAAACCTATAGGCCAAGTAATGAGTGCGCCGGTCGCTCACTGCATTTGAAGGTTCCTACTGAAGTTCTAGGCTTTGTTTCGGGGTTGGAAGTTAGCAAAATTTCCCCAATGCTTCAAATTCCAAACAAGAGCTCGTTATTGGTTAGGTTATGCCTTCGTTAGATGATGTCAAATGAGTCAAACGACTGGAGCGGAGGGAAACGACTGTGTTGAGGGTGTTAGGCTATCATGCCTTGGGTCAGCTGATGCCATTTTACACATCCAAACATAGTTGACATGTCTTTATTTCGTAAAACAGAGCAGCCATGCAACCGGGGTCTCGCTCATACCAGCGTCGCCATGCCGTACCATGCTGAAACGAAAACGTAAAGACAAATGGCATGAACAGTGATGAAAAGCCACGGGCACTTCCTCCAGATGACAGCTTAGGAGAAACGGGTATGACCGGGTTAATGACCATGAGGCATACACGGCATGCAGGGATGCAGTTGGAAGGAGAGAGAGAGAGAGAGAGTCAGAGAGAGAGAGAGAGAGAGAGAGAGAGAGACTTACCCTAAACTCTTCCACCTCTTCTTCCTGCAAGCAAGAGCCATAAAAGAGGAGAGTGGAAAGCAGCAGGGCAGAGAGAGAATCAGAAAGAGGAAATGCACACACACTGGGACACCCACTAACAAACCGGCACATACGCCTGACCACAGCAGGGAGATGAGCACCACCAGATTCTGAAAACCCTTTTCACCACCATCGCCTCATAAAACGCGCCAAACCTATGGAAGCTCCACGGAGCAAACTGTCCTTTAACGTGACATAAACTCTGCTGTACCGAACTTTTAAGAAATGCTGCTCAAAACAAAAGTTATTCACAAATAGCAAGACTTATTTTGGTGGCACAGAAGGTTGCGAGATGTTAGGAGCGCTTTGCTTACTCAAGCAACTGTTTGCATCTATAATTGGGCCGGATTTTTAGAAGATCAGAGGGAAGTGATGAACTGTATCAGCAGAATCTAAGTTGGGCATCTCTATTATTTGCTCACATGGTGGTGGTGTGTTAGTGTGTGCTGCTGGTTTGAGCGGATCAGACGCAGCAGTGTTGCTGGGGTGTTTAAACCCCTCAGTGTCAGTGCTAGACTAGTGTCCTGTGAGCACTGATGAAGGACTAGAGGATGACCAACACAAACTGCGCAGAAACAGATGAGTTTCTGTCTCTGACTTTACATCTACAAGGTGGAGACACTACATAGGAGTGTCTAATAAGAGTGGACAGTGAGTGGACACAGTGTTTAAACACTCCAGCAGCACTGCTGTGTCTGATCCACTCATACCAGCGCACCACAAACTAACACCACCACCACCATGTCAGTGTCACACTGCAGTGCTGAGAACGACCCACCACCCACACAATAGCTGCTCTGTGGTGGTCCTGTGGGGTCCTGAGCATTGAAGATCAGGGTGAAACAGCTACAGTCTGGAATTATAGATCTACAAAGTGCTCTTTAGTCAAAAGAGTGTAGCTTAAGAATACACCGACAGACAACCTGTGGAGAGCAAATATCATTGTGACTGTGTGTGCGTTTGTAAACACTAACCTCTGGCGGAACATAAGTGCCGGGTCCATATTGGCGGAGGTCATGCGCACAACGTGGCGGATCTCCTTGGCGATCATTCGTAGCTTCTCAAAGTTCACCAGGCCGTCCACATTCGAGTCGTTTCCTGAGAGATTTGAAACAGTGAGAATAAGTGGAACTGGACCACCATCACAGAAATGAGATTCAACACCGTGAAAAGACTGAAAGCCCAGAATCTCTCAAATGAACTGTTCAGTAAAAATAAAATAATCTGAATTAAAGTCATTTCACTTTGTACTGAATACAGCGTCTAACCTAACCAGGGCTGTAATATTTATAAAGTCAAACAATCAGAGGGGACTGGACTGATACCGACCAACAGTCAACATCAAAGTACTCAGATAGTATCGGGGGCAAACGATAAATCGGGACATCCCATTAACCTAAACAGAGGTGTGTTGAGAGATTGAGAAGTGGCATCCAGGACGTGTGGGAAACCTGATAATGCAGAAGTTAAACCATCTCTTCCATCCTTTTACAGTTTGAGCACAAAAGCTTATGACGGTGAACATAAACACTATGCTGCTTTGTTGTCTGGACCTGGAGGTCCTGGACCACGGTGCTCTACGTGGCAGAAGGGTGCGTGAGGGAGTCATTCACAACCCTGTTGAGAAACACCACTGCACGGTCCATTTGTCTCACAGTGAGGAATAAATGACCAGTTGTCTTTTGCATAATACAGGACCATTCTGTCTACCACTGATTAGAAACGTCCTTTCTGCCCAATGCCGTGTGACTTCCCCATCTTATCTTCACTTCTGTAGCTGTTAAGCAATGTTGGCATGCAAAACAAGAAATGAGCTGTACAGCAGAAGTCAGGTGACTAGCATGAGTGGACTAGTAAGAAATGTAAGAAGTAAGAAAAGCAGAGGCATGAAGACAAATGACTTTTTCTGAATCTTTTTCATTTGGCTAGACTGGCTTTACTGGTTTTACTGATTGATGGTCATATGAAAATGACGCACACTGGAAACCTGCAGCGTGTGACGGCCATAACGGATTCAATCCAGTATCAGGAAGTCCCAGGAGAAAACACCAAGCCTTCTGAGAAACCTGAGTGTCATTGGACCTTCCAGTAGGACAGTGATTCTAAGCTGTCATAGTTGCCTGACTTGATCCCCATATAAAAGCTTTGGTGGGATCTGAAGAAGTGAACTGGAGGCCACTGCTCACGAGGAATGGGCAAAGATTCCTCAGGAACGCTTCTAGAAGCTGGTGTGTGGATGTGCATCCAGTTTGCAGCAGGTCAGAGGAACACAAATCACAGACTTTCCCCACTAATTCTGCGAGCGTGGCGTGATCATGCTTTTATTAGAGTGGAACTTTATCCATAACCGTGTTGAAAGCAGCAAGATGATTGGCTCTTTTTGTTGAAGATAAAGAGAAATGTTACCTGTTTACTTTCTATGGTTTTAACATTAATTCAGCTTGCATCAGGTTTCAATTTGGCCGCGTTATGGTCACTCAGCTTCTTTTAATATTCAGCTAGATTCCATAATTCTAGTTGACCTTTCTAAAAATATATATTGTTGATTATCTCATGGTCGTGGACATGAATTCACGCGTGAACCTCTGCTTTCATCAGCCAGTATCGGCCTAATGGTGCTATGTCTTATAATAAATGTGTGTGTGTTTCCCTTTGCGGTTGCTCACCTTCATGCAGGAACGTGAGGTCTTTCTTGACCACAGGGAACAGGGGGATGATTGGCGGCTGCACGCTCTGGCTGCTCAGGATATTGCGGTATTTGGCCATGTTGCGTGATGGGTCAAAAATATCCTGCAAGTCACGAAACAGCTTCTCATATTTGCTGGGGAGCTTCTCCCATGTGCCCCGAAGCCGGGCCACTGGGGCAAGGTTCAAGCCACTGAAACACAAAGCCAGAGAGACAGACGCACCGAAAACTCAATTTCAGACAATGGAAATAACAATCACTTAAACAGAATTTATTTCCAACACTGTCCTTTTAATCTAGAGCACTGATGGTCCAGAAGATCATCTGTTTCTGCACAGTTTGCGTTGGTCATCCTCTAGTCCTTCATCGGTGCTCACAGGACGCTGCCCACAGGACGCTGTCGGCTGGATTTATCTGGTCGGTGGACTGTTCTCGGTCCAGCAGTGACACTGAGGGGTTTAAACACTCCAGCAGCACTGCTGTGTCTGATCCACTCGTACCAGCACCACACACACTAACACACCACCACCATGTCAGTGTGACTGCAGTGCTGAGAATGACCCACCACCCACATAATAGCTGCTCTGTGGTGGTCTGTGGGGTCCTGAGCATTGAAGATCGGGGTGAGAGGAGGAGAATAAAGTATGCAGAGAAACAGATGGACGACTGAACGGGTTTTACCAGGGAGAGTGGGTTTGGACTGCTGCCTGCCCGGATGCCATCCCATTAGATATGACCGCTTATACAGACACTGAACATGTGGACGTTCATGTGCCAATATCCCAGCATCTAACGGAAGACAGATGCTTCTGTACTACACGACTAAAAGGCCTGGAGGCCCAGGTCCAGTAAGAGAATCACTTCCCAGTGCTAGGCTCTCCAATTCCCTGCTCCAGGCCACATGAGAGACAGCCCCAATCTAAACATCTACTGTAAACAAGCTTCAATTCGGATGATGTCATCGTGCTCTGCAGCCGCCACATGACAATAGTAACAGGGATACTGATTGAGTGCAGCAACGGGCAACAGCCAAGCCACTTGATTCCTCCCGTACAATCAATAAAGAGGCATGAAATCATTTAGGTTTTGGACACAGTGTTTGGAGCTAAAGGACAGAGCAAGAGAGCGGGCGAGTGAGAGAGAGCTCGATAACAAATCAAAATCCTTCCACCCACCTGATGATGGCAAACATGGAGTTGAAGTTCTTGCACTCGCGGCAGTGCAGAGCGATCTTGATAAAGTGCTTAACAGTCTTCATGCGTTTCAGGGCATTGGCCTCGCGAAGGATTTCGGTGGCCACCCAGAAGGTCTCCTGATTGATGAGCTCCTCAAATTGCTTTAGGTGGCCACCGCCACCAGGGTCCAGCTTAAAGAGGTCGTCCACATACTCGGTGGACTCAATGTTCCTGAAGATGGCAAAGTCGCGCATGGAGAGCTGTGCAGCCACTTCCACAGTGCTGAGCTGGAGCAGGCTGATCTGGCTCTCCCTCAGCAGCTCCTGGGCATCCTCGTCTGAGCACAGCGTCTCTGTCTCCATGTTGTTCTTCAGGTAGTACCTGATCAAAAGAAGGTAAGCACAATCGTGAGGTTTCATGTTTCTCTTAAACAAACTTTGGGATCTAATTTCTGCAGGCAGGTAGCTCTCCAGGAGCAGGCTTGGTGACCACTGGTCTAAAGCAACCAACAGGTACAGATTTACAGCATCGTCAGAGTAAAACACATGATCAGGAAAAGATAAATGCGACAGGATAAAGCAAATGTATCCCTCAGACACAACTAATATTGATGGAATGAGAAGATTCCACAAATCAACAGAAAGTCCAGGTACAAATCACATGAAAGCCATGGAAATGCAACCTGTGAGCATGTGAGCTTACTTAGAGCAAAAGGAACCCTGAGAGGAACCACGACTCCTGGTATTTCTGCTGGAAATAAAAATGAGCTACACAGACATTCTTAGATCTTCTCACTGGGAATGAAGATGAGATCTACGTTTGGTGGTAATAGTAAGATCTATACAGGGGTCAGTGTGGATGGAGCATGCTGATGAAGTTCATGTTCCACCAGAGGAAAAGTGTCAGGAGTGATAGGTGATTTGTTAGTGATTAGAAATCATCTACTGATACACTTTCCTTGGAGAGCCTCCAGGAGGGCCACACTAAGTGCTACAGCTAATGTACTTGTAATGCGTGTCTCTCCAATGCCTCGTTTACTCCACTTCAGCGGAACTCTCGTCCAAGACTAAGGGCCTTCAGATGGAGACTGGACGGACAAGTGCATCTGCAGTGCGCATCAATAAGTTGCTGAGGCGATGGAAATGTTTCAACAGTCAAGTAGAAACAGAAAGGAGGAACGTGCCCATAAATCACGGATGTAAACCCTAGACCATGAGGTTCTGAAAGGTTCAGAACCGTACGAGCTGCAGCTATGTGAGCTGGTTGGCTTTACATCACTCCAGGTGACGCTGGGCACTATGCACAGTAATCTTAGATCTAGAGCCTTGATAGAAACCCATCACTCTCATAACCACATTATGAGCCCAGAACTGTCATAACTTCATCAGTTCACAGGCCCAAAAATACAACTCTGTATGTTCAAAACCGTTTCTGCATCAGAATTAATAGTTAAGGTATAAATATTAACAGATTCCTATAGAATAAAGTAATAGATTAAACTGTCTGATGTAAATAAATTTCACATTACAAATAATGTACATTAATGTACTGTGATATACTGAATTGAACTGTAATGTTATATACTGCACTGTAATGTTATATACTGCACTGTAATGTTATATGCTGCACTGTAATGTTATATATTGAACTGTAATGTTATATATTGAACTGTAATGTTACATATTGAACTGTAATGTTATATGCTGCACTGTAATGTTATATATTGAACTGTAATGTTATATATTGAACTGTAATGTTATATATTGAACTGTAATTACTGTAGTGTATTGTGCTGTTGTGAGTCTTTCTCAGAGCTGTAGCGCTCCACAACAGCAGTGGACACCTCTACAAACCTCACTGACGTGATCTGACTGGTTCAATAGTACTGCACAGTACATGTTTGCTCACTTGCACTATGCTTTTGCACAACCGTACAGATGTTCTCTTTCTGTAAATATCAACATCTGCAACTCTATAAACAATATTTAATATAGACCTACCTCAGGACACTGGATACACTATATTCATAAGTGTACAGTGCAGTGTTCATTCACCTCTTAGCTCATGTGCTCTTCAGTACTTTTTAACATATATTCTTTATTCTATTAATTGTTTATTGTATCTTCCTTCCTAGTGTAATGTTTGTAAATAGTCGGTGTACTTGTTACATGTCATACATGTGTTGCTCTCACCAAGCAAAACTCCTTGTATGTGTAACATACTTGGCGAAATAGAGAGATTCTGAGATATACTGTAATGTAATGTAATATAATACAATATACTAATGTACTACACTGTAATACACTGTACTGTAACATTGAACTGAAATATATTGCACTGTACTGTAATATACTGTACTGTAATGTACTGTAATATACTGTACTGTAATGTAATAGAGTACTGTAATTTAATGTACTGTACTCTACTGTACTGAAATGTAACAGAGTAGTGTAATTTAATGTATTGTACTGTACTCTACTGTACTGTAATGTATGATACTGTAATGTACTGTACTGTAATGTAATAGAGTACTGTATTTTAATGTATTGTACTGTACTCTACTGTACTGTAATGTATGATACTGTAATGTACTGTACTGTAATGTAATAGAGTACTGTATTTTAATGTATTGTACTGTACTCTACTGTACTGTAATGTATGATACTGTAATGTACTGTACTCTACTGTACTGTAATGTATGATACTGTAATATACTGTACTGTAATGTAATGTAATAGAGTACTGTATTTTAATGTATTGTACTGTACTCTACTGTACTGTAATGTATGATACTGTAATATACTGTACTGAAATGTAATAGAGTACTGTATTTTAATGTATTGTACTGCACTCTACTGTACTCTACTATACTGTAATGTATGATACTGTAATATACTGTACTGGAGTGTAATATACTGTACTGTACTGAAATATACTGTACTGTACTGCATGCCATTATCGGGCATAATTCTGGGGAAGTAGCATCAGGAGAGACGCACTGCGGGTGGTTATAGAAATTCTGGTTATCCAGTTTCTGGTGATTATTATTTCCAGCTTCATTAACGATATTTTACTGTTCGTGTAACTAAGCGACTGGATGCGTCAGGTTCCCACAGGATCAATAAAGTAACTCTGTCTGTCTGTGCGACTGAATTTATACAGCAAACCGCAAAGGGTGTGGCGGCAACACCGCTATCATTTATTGAACATTCCATAAACAGCTGAGTCCCCTGTTACTGTTTAAAGCAACAGCCATTCTGAGCAGGGGTGCCCAAACTTTTGCACACAACTGTATATAAAGTATATAATAATGTCTCAACCTTCAGAATTCCACTGTAAACAAGATCAAAAAGCAACCAGGGTTTGCTGCTGGGGGAGGGACAGCAGACATGTTGTCTACAGGGAAGCACTCAGTCGATGAAATATTCATTCTAGCTCGTTGGGAGCCAGTCTGCAGGAGAGAGGACAGAAGAGGCGTCCGTTTCTGAGCAGGGGTTGTGGACAAGGAGGGGAAGTAGAAGACAAGGGGTGAAGAAATGTCCATACAAGTAAAACGAGCAAAAGGCACGGTAAGGGTGTAAGGAAAAAATCGATACGTGAGAGTATTGTGATATTATGTTTGGTGATAGTGTATCGATTCTCAAAAACACTGCATCAATTTTTAATGAACACTTTAAACCCTACGCTCACGCTGCAGGCTGTGGTCTCTGGTACACACACCATAACACACAGGAGGGGAACACTACCCGATGCAACCAGCTTGGTGCCATCAACCTGTGCTCAACTGTCAGCGAGTAATCAAGCTTGGAAACTGGCAGATCCACTGGTTTCCAGTTGAACTAAAGCGCAGTATATCGCAATTTTGCTAAGAAAGCACTGTATCTTTCATCATGGGGTCACTGATACGAGAGAGGAAATTGTGGTATCGCGACACCATTCCATTCCTACCTGCCGTTGAGCTGGATACGGTCCGCCAGTTTGGAGAGCTGATCTGGGAGCCGCCGCTGTTTGATGACCCCTTCTGGACTGACGGACACCTCGCACAGGGAATAGGTCTCAGGTGCAGCAATGAGGCCAAACTCGTTGACCACATGCGAGACCACGTCCTTGGCCGTGGTGTCTTTACTGATGATGATGTAGCAGCTCTGTTGGTCCGCTTTGAAAACTCGGATCACTTGGTCTGGAATGTCTGTTGGGGGAAGAACAAAGAAAGGAGAGACCAGTCTGACTAACCGTGACCCTCAAAAACAGGCCGATTCCAAAATCACAAAACATCGAGCCCTCTCCGAATGCATTATCTCCGTAAATGCTTTAATAATATGCACTTAAAAGTATTTTTCATTCAATCAATCAATAAAAATGTATGCACACCAAGCAACTGGAGCTACTGGAGATTCTAAGATACTGACGCAGCTCCAGTAAATGTTTAAGCAGAACCTTTAGACACGTCGTCTAAGCTTCGATTAAACAGACACAGACAGAAATGCTGCTTTCTTACATCTCTGTGATCTGCTACAGCAGCTACGTTCGCTCAAGGTGGCCTGCATTGCAGCCGTCTACGAGAATACTGCGCGCTGTGTGCTCATGCCAAGGATCTCGCAACTGAAATCGGGCTTTGGTGCCAAATGGGTTTCAAATTTATTCCAAAACTAGGCTTAATCCATGTCCAGGATACCTGTGTCCACTGAGCTGCCACTGTTGGGCCTGTGAGCAAGTCTGAAGTACAGTAGTGGATAAAAAAAAAAAAGAATCCTGACTAAGGTTCAATTATATGGGTTATAGATCACAAGGTTGTGGGTTCAATACCCAGGTCTGCTGATCTGACGCTGTTGGGCAATTGAGCAAGTCAGGTGGAGCGTAGTGGCCATTAACTAGGGCTGTTAGCTTCCTGCTGGTCAAGCACTCCACAGCAGACCATTAAGAGTCTTTGGGCAGCATTCTCCTACCTGTGTCATGTGATTCAAACGTCCAGTAACAGTCAAAGGTTTGGAAACGCCTACAATTTTCCACCCTTAAAATAAAACCTTACATAGACGTTTGTGTCCAGTTATGTATAAACCAAATGGAAATGTTCTGTGTATATAACACATGACCTATAGGCACAATTCCTCTGGTGTGTGTGTGCGCGTGTGTGTGTGTGTGTGTGTGTGTGTGTACACACCATATTGAGGATTGCAAGCCTAAGGGTCTGTATCCTGAATGCAACAACGCTGGTACTCAAAATTTTAATATCAATCTCAAAAAGCAGCATAACAACATTTCTAACACATTCAGTCAACGTTTTAGAGGTGATGTCATTCTCTGTGGATGACAGCAGCAGCAAAACGCTGTAATTGGAATTGGAATTTCAGCTACTGTTGTGCATACAGTCTTCGGTTTTAAAATCCAAACGTATAAACCTGTCGATACGGAAAATAGATGATATGCAACTAAATGTTACCAAAACAGTTCAGAGTTGACAAAGGAGCTCGTACTCACAGTAAAAGCCAGCACCTGGAAGAGCCGGCAAAGAGGGCAGCAGTAGGGAAAGAAACGAGAGATATGTTGAAAACATGACAGAACAGAACAGAGTAGCAGGCACGGGTTTGTGCCATCATTAAGGTCACTGACTCTCACGGTCTGAATGTGTGTGGAACCAATCCAGCCTCATGCTCAGGGAGCTGATCCAGGACCTGGATCCCTCCTTGATCAGAAAGTGACTTCAAATTATGCAAAATCACTACTCAGATTGGTTCTGGAGGCAGCGCTGCCTCGGAGGCAGAAGAAACACAAATGGTTCAGAGAATAACCAATTACAATAACCAGGAGACGGCGCTTTAGAGACCGCTGCGATGACTGCAGGTCACATTTTTGCACATCTGTAGGTTAGTTATGTCTGTTTTAATATGGTTAGTGCTCAAGTCAGGGGTCTCCAACCCTGCTCCTGAAGAGCTACCTTCCTACAGATCCATTCCATCTGATCCAACTCATTACTGCCTTCAGAGCTTCTTTGGGTTGGAGTTGAAACCTGCAGGAAGGTAGCTCTCCAGGAGCACTGTTGGTGACCCCTGGTTTTAGTGCCCATCATCAGAGATGGCTTGTTTCATGAAGCAAGCTGAAAGAAGCAGCTATGGGAACTAAAGTGAGCTTAAACTGCTTAAGCTCCAGGCCTGCTAGTGTCCTGAACAGAGGCCTAACTCTGATGTTCAGCTACAGCGAGCCACTTGTTTATAGAGTCAGAGTCCGGACCCGGACACAGGACTGCAACGGTACATCAAGTACAGCACGGCTTGACCCACCATCCCTCAAGACGCAGGAATGGACTCTTCTGTCCTGGCACCAAAGTGGTGGAACGACTGAAGACCTCAACTCTTTAAAGGCTGATAATTATACAAAATCTCATGGGTATCGATGTCTAACCTGACTTTTGTTTTTGGCAGCATTTAAGCTTGAAGAACCTTTTGTAAGTCGCTCTGGATAAACTTCCAATTAACATACAAACATAACTTCTGATCCAGGGCACCCATGCTTACTCGTCCAGGGTGACACCGTTTCTACACTGATATTATGATCATCAGCTTTGTAAAGAGGTCTCTCTCTCCAACTACAGTGTAATCGGCTCAATCAAACTCAACCCTATGAATACGTTCCCATGATGGCTCAATGAGGAACCAGGGCTTTCTGTGTGCTACCATGTTTTCAGAATTTAAACGCAGCGTGGTCCTAATTGTTGGATTCCCTGTGATCATTATCATCAATCCTGGAAGTGTCATGAACAGACCTGTACAAACACTGCTTATATGTTTACAAAAACAATAAACAAACAGGTGTCCGTGTAGCTGTCCAGGGAAGACTTTCTACTGTGGACCATTGCTGTGAGGATATGACTGCATTCAGCAATGACCCCACCTCATCCCAAAAGTACTGGATGGAGATCAATCACAGCCCTGTGTTAGGGGGCTATATACCACTCTAGCCCCAAGCAAGACACAGTGCCAATCATGTTTTTTTGTTTTTTTTTTTGTTCCAGAGAGGAAGTCCAGTGACTAGACATGCTGTGTGTGCATTTGCGCATCTGTGTCAGCAATTGTTGCAGTATCTGAATGCTGAATTCGGACATTCGGACATTAGTGTATGTGAAGGGCCCTTTAAAGGAGATAAACAGTACAGAAACAGAGAAAAAGAGCATCAGCAAGAAAGGGTTAAAAGAGATGGCATAATGAAAAGGTCACGACTGGCCTCTATTCACTTAGTCCCCTGCTGCTGCTGCTGCTCCGCATGTGGGCTCGCGGTGGGAGACGGACTGGAAATCAGACTGTTGTCCTTTCTTTCCAGCATGATGCAAGGAATTTAAAAAGAAAAAGCCCAATTTCCTTGAACTGGACCTGAGCTGAAAGTGAAGGGCCTCACCCGAGGGATTGGAGAAGTCCAGCACGCTGGTGGCCGGCTGGAGCAAATCGGGGCTGCTGGACGACAGACTGCCTGGGATAGGCATGATGGCCACACTGTGTCTGCACTGCTTAGTTCCCACAATGCTGTCATCTTGAGACTGACCCACCCCTCCATCGCTGAGAGAGAGAGAGACAGAGAGAGAGAGAGAGAGAAAGAGAGAGAGAGAGAGAGAGAGAGAGAGAGAGAGATTACTTTTCCTTTAGACTTAAAGCATGCATGTGGTACACGTTTAAGTGGTCTAGGTGGGCATTCACAGAGCAGGTGGACTCGTGAATGGTCATCATGACTGGAATCATGCGTCACAAAATAACAAAAGCACAAACACACAGATAAACACAGAAAAAAAAACAACACACTCGCTGAGCACTCTATTAGGAAGAGCGAGCAGGGCCTGATTTTTCTCTCTTTTTTCCCTCCGTTCTTCACAGCCTGGATTCCACAAAGTGTTGGAAAGCTCCCTTTGATGGTGGTTCAGGACATGACTGCATCAAACAGTTCCTCAAGACTTTTCAGGAGCACTTTCATTCTGCAAATTCCTCAAATTCCTCATTCTGGCATCTCAAATGAATTCTACTGGGTTTAACTCCAAAGAGTAAGAAACACAGAAGTCGTCGTGTTCATGACTTCGGTGAGACCACCTGCACCAGCCTGGACGATTGACAGAAGGCCAATTGACAGAAGGCCAATTGCAATTCTATGGACTTATGCTCTCTGTACCAAATTCATCAAGACCAAGTTACAATTGTCCAGTCTTCAACTGTCCAATGCTGAAGAACATGCTGCCACTGCTCAGGTGGTGGTGGTGGTGGTGGTGGGGGTCTCTGTGGATTTTGTACCTTTAACCAGGAAGCTGGTTGTCTTCTTTCTTTTGTTGGACAGTTTATAGCCCCAGAAACCCCGGAAGCCCAGGTCAGGCGATGCTTTCTGAGAGGTGGAACCTGATGTGGTCACCTGCCTCAAAGTTTGTCGTGACATTTGAATCTTCCTAATAAACTGCTCGGTGAGTGTATAACACACACATTGCATCAAACAATCTTATCGACAAAGGAGGACAAGACTTTCATGCGTGACTCTTAAAGAAAAAGCTGTAGTTCTGTCTTCTTCAGGAGGAATCAGAGCTCTGCCTCTTAACTCTGTCGTGGCAGTTTGGTGGACTACACAGACTGTCACCTTGGGAAAACTGGGGCATGCTACAGGCAGATTCTGGGGGAGTCGGGAAGATACACCCGAAACTGATCACTGAGCTTCACCATGTGATATCTACTGATCAATACCAAAAACAGGAGTAAACAAACAAACAAACAAATGATAAATAAATCCAAATAATGTAGCATTAAAACATATTAATAAAATTAAACATGTACAAAAATAGTTACCTTTTCATTAGTCATATCAAACTATTTATATCTATGTATTCATTCATTTATTTAACTGAAAAAAGTCATTATTAAAAATATTTAGAAGAAAAAAAAACACCTCCAGCCTGACTAACGTTAAATGTGAATTAAAGGACATTAAAGCTGGACAAGAGATGTGTTTCAAAACAAGGGAAAACCTTTCAGATCATACTTCAAGACCTTACGATGTGGGTCATATTTCATTATATATCGCAGAGTGAGCGCTGCATCTTCCGTCATGTAGAGTCAATAACTACAGCACTCCTATAGGAGGCGCCGTAGTGTCCACCACTGACCACTTTTTTAATAAAACGAGGTCTACTGTGGTCATTAGCCTGACGTCTATGGCGAAACTGGGCCTCACAAAGGTCCTTCGTGGTCTTCGTGGCTATAACGTACTGAATGCACAATCTAGAACATATTTACAGCACCTCGTTACCAACTTATAATAAAAATGAGAAATTCATTCTATATCTGATCCATTAGAAATCTATATCTGTGCTCTGGAGATTTGGCTTAAATCAGGCCACTGCTGAACGGATTGGAGAAGAGATTACGATTCCCACACAAATTAACAGAGGGAAAGTGACGGTAACACCTCAGATGTTCTTAGAAGAAGAGAGAGAGAGAGAGAGAGAGAGAGAGAGAGAGAGAGAGAGAGAGACACAGAACAAGAGCGAGCTGATGGAGGGCATCTCTTACCCAAACAGTCCTCTGTGCAGGTGAAGCAGTTGTAAAGACAGGAGACAAAGTAAAGACAAAGTGACAGTGAGCAAATAAAAAGGAAACAAGCAGGCGTTAAGCAAAACGCTGAGCACGCAAACACACAGAGACACGGCGACTCCACAGCTCAGCTCCTCCACCACAGCAGTGCGGTGTGCTCAGCACAACTCCATCACACAGACTTGCACAGGGACTGGGAATGATGAATGAAGGCTGGACTGGTTGTGATGTGTTTCTGCTTCTATGTAATGGTTTAGATGGGAGAGGATGGTACAGAAATGGAGAGTCTCGCCATGAAACGGGGAGGTTTGTGTCCGCGGTGTTTAAGGAGATGCATTGCGCCCAGCGTCCCGGAGCGTAATGCTGTTCATTCCAAACGACTACACCTTAAAGCGTAGCACATTATTTTACTACATGACCATTTTCAGACACCTACGGAGACAAACAGGACATCCTGCATCTATCTTTTAATCAAAGCTCTGTTTTCGTGGGGTTATTTTGTCACTGTCAGGCAAAAATCTTGTGTCTCCGTTTTTACTGTAATAACATAATTTGATTTTGGACGTGGTTCTTTACATCATAGATCAATGAATGACTCACAACGTCTTCTTTCACACTGACTTCCAATGAAACTTAAGGTGTTTTCACATTTGGAGATGCATGACAGTCACGATAAGTTCATCAGGTTGATCTGGGGGCTGACTGCTCTGTGAGCTCCAGCCACTGCAGAGAACTGTTCAGTTCCACCAGCAGCTCACCAAATGTATCTATGGTTTTGTATTGAATTTTGCCTGCTACCCAAAGTCATTGGCTTACAGTTTATATTCAGCAGTTTTACTGATAAATCTAAAAATAAACACTGTGAGAAAAGCTTCAAATAGGTTTTGATCCTTAAAAATCTATTAAAATGTTCTAATATTTGGAGATTCTGGATTTCAGCCTTTCATGTGCTATAAGCCAAAATGATCAACAGCAAAATTTGTGTAATAAATATAAAAATACAACAGTTTACTTTTTGGACTGAAATTGTTTTCAAAAATAAAGCTTTTCAACAATATTCTATTTTTTTGAGATGCACAAATATGTGATCATTGATATTTTCTGCTCTGCTCCTGGGCTCCCTCTACAGTCAGGAAACGTAATTAACTTTTACTCCATGGTAGTAAATACAAATCACACGGAGTGTCCCTTCATGGGCAGCAGTAAACGTGCATTTTTGACGAGCTGAGATACAGAACTGGCATCTGAAATGAAAGCAGTGTGGTGGAGAAGGACTGAGGTGGTGCAGTGATACTACGCAGCCTGATTGTGAAGCCATGGTATAAATAGCTGAATGTCTTTATTGTCCACGTAATTCCCTAATAATTGTTATACTAAGACCTATGCTTTATGCTTTACTGTTGATCGTTACAGCTTATAGATCATGAAATTTATCAGTTTAATTTTTTTTTATTAAATTCTCAACAAACAACTTGTGATTTTCTATTTTAGATAAAATTGAGCAGAGCATCTACAGGGGTTAGACAGTGAAACTGAAACACCTGGTTTTAGACAACAATAATTGATTAGTATGATGTACTAGGGCCTCCTTTTGCAGCCAGTACAGCGTCAATTCATTACCCTGGATACCGTGGCTCTACATCACAAAGACTTGCTGTCTTGGTCACAGATGCGCCAGCAAGACGTGCACCAACAGTTTGTCCTCTTTTGAACTCTGGTATGTCCCCCATAATGTTGTGTGCATTGCAATATTTTGAGCATAACTGTGCTCTTACCTGCTAATAGAACCTTCACACTCTGCTCTTACTGGTGCAGTTAATGAAGATTGGCCACTAAAATGACAGCTGTTTCAGTTTCATTGTCCAACTGTATAAGTAGCTTCAGCAGCTCCAGATGAAGGTTATCTAGATTTGACATTTTGCAAGAAGGCTGCATTTCCTACCGTTCATGCTTGAAAACTGCTTAGACACCCACAGCACTCACAAAACAGACCCAATGCTTTTAGCACTTTTGAAATGTAACAGACGTGAGTAGAGAAGTGTAGTGATTAGTGTCATGTGATGTACGTAATGAGTATAATATCAAATGGGCTTAAGATGATTTCATATGATTGGCCCAGAGCAAGGGCCAAAATAACCAGTTCTGTTGGACAGTATGTTGTAGAGCAGTCCTGGAAGAACCCCTGGAAGTCCCTTCAGGACTGGTATATTAACTGATCAGCTGGGTCAGGTGGGTTGGGAGCAGGGTAAACACTACAATGTGCAGAGCCAGGAGGTCCTGAAGGACCTGGGATAGGCATGAATGATGCAGAGCATCAGAAACCACATAAGTAAGCCAGGATATTTAAGATGTAAATACATCCTCTGATGTGGTTGGGGGCAGGTGTTCAGGGGGAACTAGATTGTGTATAATGTTTTGAGCAATTCTGCCTTTTATCACTGAAGACAAGAGGAGACCTTTCCTTTCTTCCTTCTTAGAATGAAGGACAAAATGAGAGGATGTGGACCGAGTAAATGTAAAGCATTCAGACAGCCATCTGGCCATTCTCTGTTACACCGCTCATAGCCGGGGGGGTCTGCTAAACAGACCCCAACGTGGCGGCCTCTTCTGTGCCAATTTCAGCTCAATGCTACACCACAATAGTTGCTGATGAAGCTTGATGTGCTCAATCAGAGCTGTTCAAAAAGCTGGAAAACGGTCCTCCATTTCCTGTGGAAAGCACTGAGGAAACGGGGACTGATGCAGAATACAGTGAGATGTAAATGGAGGTGGGAGAGTCGGGAGAATTTGAGGTGGTAACGTACAGTTGCAAGCAAAAGTAAGTGAACCCTCTAAAACATTAATGAATTCGTTTCTGTATTCATTACTAAACAATGTGGTTCGATCGATAAGTAATTCACAGTGATTTAAAACCCAACATAACTAAACAAAAAATGACAGTTATACGTGAGTCCACATCCATATTGCAGGCTAGAAAAAGTAAATGAACCTCTGTGCTTATGACATCAACTGCTAATCCACAAAAAGTGTTTCAAGAAAGGCAACGGGATTGGAAGCGCTTTCGCTGCTGCTTTGCATATTAAATAAAGCACACAAACCTTCTCGAGAACGTTCTGTTAGAGGAAACCATGCCTCAATGCAAGTACCTTTCAGAACACCTCAGAACATGTGTTACACAAACACATGATGCTGAAAAATGCCTGGGTGTACAAAAATCCACAGACAAGTGAGAAATTCCAGGACTGTCGCTACTCTCCCAAGGAAAATGCATCTAGTTTAGGTTCCACGAGGAGCTCTATGGACAATCCTGAAAGATGAAAAGCATAAAAGACAGACGGAAGACATTCGAGAGTGTTTGTGGAAGAACAACCACAAGGACACTCAAAGTAGAAAGCTCCACGATGGTGTACGGAAAAGGATTTATGGAGGTACACAGGGTTCACTTGCTTTTTTTTTTTTGCGACTGTGAAAAATCCCTGTGTGTGTCATATTTCTGTGTGCGCTGAGCATCCTGACCAATTCCGACGACAGAATGAAGCTAAACTAGTGAGACATGAGAAGAATGAGAATGGTATTGTCTACGTTCTGGGCTCCAGCAGTGTAGAGATGAATGCTTTCCATCTGCGCTGAAGTCACACAGGGCTTCCTAATTGTGTAAAACGGTGTGCCTGCAGTGTTTAATCCTGTCAGGACGTCAGCACATCAAATATAAAAAGACCTGGACAATTAAGCTGTAATTCCAATAAAACACTAAAACAGCTGTATGAACACAGAATGAAGTACGGGATCACTACGCGGGACCTTCGGAAAGCAGAGCTGTTTCACTAAAGTGCACCAGCAGTCCATAATAAGACCTGCTGAACAGTGTGAGCTCGGCTCTCTTCTTACCTGAAGGGTTTCGGGGGCAGGATGCTGAACCTGGTCTTTTCCAACATCTTCCGGATCTTGTTGCGACCACCGGACACAGTGTTGGCCTTCATCTTCTTGTGGCTCTTGTTATCAGTGGGGAACTCCAAATCTCCCGGCAGTTCAGCAATGGAAAAGCGGTTACCCTTCTTCTCCTGGATTTTCGGAATGTGGAGGCCGCCATTCTTCTTCTCGTGTTTTAGGCGGTTCTGGAGCTCTTTGAACACTGGAAAGGGACGTTTTCACATATAACCCTAATGTGCTTAAAAGCGCCTCCTAATATGCTGAACTGATGTGAGGATTTAACCATCTCTGTTATCTACCACATAATTAATAATGTGATGGAAAACCGAGGACGGGAATGTTCGTAGTGGTTCATTCTTCAGACCGAGCTGTGATTATTCGATTCATTTCATAGCAGAGTCTGAATAATAAGACATTAGTAATAATTACTGAGTTCTAATTGAATATAAGTAGATACTGAGTCATTAGAAGGCACCAAATAATTCATACTTATTGAATAGTTAATAGATACAGAATAATTAGTACTTACTGAATAGCAGGTTAATCATTCATTGGTACATAACTATTAGTAAGCACTAAAAATTAAGAAGTATTAAAACTCAAACATAAGAGTGGGTTTAAAAGGGGTCAGAATGGAATTTGAATGAAGACAAATTATCAGGAATGTATCCAGTCACAGCAGAATCTGTTCAAATCTACTGTTATTGGATTTGGAAGTCAACATACCAAAGATATTGGTCTTTACAGTGAGGGAGAGGTGAGTGTTGTTCTTCAAGATATCCATAGCTTTGGTGTAGGAGATATTCTCAAAGTTCTGTCCATTGATCTCCATTATCTGAGAGAGAGAGAGAGAGAGAGAGAGAGAGAGACAAGCATGGGGAGAAGACCTTCACAAGCCAAATAAAGAGACCCAGCTCAGTGACCACTACGCTGTATTGTCCCCTGCGGCTACGTCTTACTTGTTCCCATTTCGTCAGTCAGCGAGAGCTGGTGCAGAAGAGGACATTACCTGATCGCCACGCTTCAGGCCGGCCTCTGCAGCTTTGCTGCCCACCTCCACTGTTTCCACAAAAATGCCGAAGCCCCTTTCACTGCCACCCTGCAGGCTGAAGTGCAGCGGCGACTCCCTGGACGGCTTCTGCAGCGTGACTTGCCGCCACTTGGCTTTAGCTGCGCAGGCGATGTTCAGCAGCCGCAAGTGTCCCTTCATTTTCTGAGCATGACAGAGGAACATATGAACATACTGCCCAAAACCAAGATTTGTATATGTGGTGGTATATGAAGACACCTCATATATGTTTTTGCATTTGTTTACTTTGTGAAAGCGTATGACAGTTTTAAAATGGTACTATATATATATATATATTCACACGTTTTCTTTTGTTACAGCTTTATATCAAAATGTTTCAAATTCATTTTTTTCTCCTCAAAATTCGACCCACAATATCACATGTAATTCGAATTCTTTGCAAATTTATAAAAGTTCAAGTCTGGGTTCTGGCTGGGCCACTGAAGAACATTCAGAGGGTTCTTCTTTGTTATCTTGGCTGTGTGTTTAGGCTCGTGGTCCTGTTGGAAGATAATCCTTCATTTTGAGGAGTCATGAATTTTGAGTGTCATGGGAACCAAATAAAAATGGTTCAATTTGGAACCAAATAAAATCCTTTTCATAATATTAGATTTTTTTGGACGATATGTTCATCATTTTGTTAAACACTGCCTGTACAATATACGTCTTTTGGGACAGCAATGGAAATGACTATGGAGGCACATTCAGCAGAAAACGACACTCTAGGACTGTCTTCAGTAAAATCAGTTTACATTGATGTAAAGTAAGATTGACAGTTGTGTTCTTAGATTAACAATGTGTGTGTTACAATTCGCTGAGTCTTACCGCTTCATCCAACAACTTCTCAAAGTTCTCCAGGAACTGTGTCATTGAGGGGTTTCCTTCGAAGTCGTTAAAATGATTGTTCACCCATAACAACACTATCCGTGTTACCTGCATAAAAAAAAAAAATGTTTAATTTAAACTGTCAGTCCAGTTATGAAGCCTGGTTGTTTTTGTTGGTCTATACCACCTGCCTAAACTCTTAACTGGTTTACACGTCTAGACTTACTGGATTTCACCTTCATCCTTTCATTTCCTTTCTCCAGTAGCTGCTGGGTGCATGGGTGAGTAGTAGTCAACGTTGTCATATCATCCATGTACACCCTAATTGGCGGGAGCCGGGTACAACTAGGACTCACTTCGTGGCCCTAATGATTACCTCCATCGCCACCATAAAGGCTCATGGTGAAGTCGTGCGCTGCGCCGTGATACCTATTTCTACCCTTTACTGAGATGCAACATGCTTCCCTGTATTAAAGCAGAACTCGATGTGCTAAAAATAAGTATTACCCAACCTTGGCACCCTGTTTGGCACCTGAAAAAACTGCCTCTGCTCTCTGAATCTGATGCCAACTCATACTAATGTGCTCTAAACAACCTGCAAAACCTGAAATCTGACCTTCTTCAGTTGTAGGCAGGGCTTCTCTGTGCAACTGCACTTTGCTTCCACACTATAGCCACCATTTTCCATAAAAACCTCAAGACGTCAGGTGCACTTTTATACACTTGATACGGAACTCCATTGGGCCCTGGTGCCGAGCCTGCTTTTGCACACCACCCCACATCCTGTAGCTCACTCCTAGAGAAATTTACATTCGTTTGGCCTTCTATGTCACCCACTGGTGGAATATCTTCCTTCCCAACTGCCTTCTACTAGCCTACTGAACATCATCATCCTCCTTCATATTTCCATGCTTACCTTTGCCTCCATAGGACCACAGGTACTGAAATCCTGTGAACTGTGGTGCGTAACCTGCTGCTGGACTTCAGCCGACTGAGTAGAACAATTCTGTAAAGCACTGCTCCACTGTAAACCCCTTGCCTCTATGCTTAATCGTAGTCAAGATGAAAGACTATAAAAGTGATTTCTGAGTAACAGCTTAACGTTAACACAACATGATGCAAATTTTAACAACTAACTTTACTTTGATCCCAGTTGACTCAAGCAGACAAGCAGGAAAATAATCTAGAATAATTTAGAAATGAATAAAGCATTCATTTGTGTACATTCTTGGTAACAAATAACAAACAAACAAACAAACAAAAGATTACTATTTCTTCATTTTACCACAAGAGATGAAAAGTTTGTTTCGTAAACAAACGCACCGTGTCTCTGAAGCTGTCCACTTTAAACCATTCCAGTAGCTTCTTTCCCACTTCCATGGGACTAGATAGGAAAGTGCGGTAAGTAAGAAGGAAGTCCTCTATGTAGGTCGGGTCCACCACCGAAGGCTCCTCCACTAGATGCATGATCAGCCTCTCTGGAGTGCCCTAAACCGAACCAAAGCAAAACAAAAGAGAGTGTAAATAATGAATCACTCACTGATCTTCACTGACGCAACAACAAAAGACTGGCGTGCTTTTCTTTCAAAACATCTACTTTGTTCACAAGAATGTTTCATCCACAGAAATCAAAGTATAACAAATGCTTCAGTCTTCTGCAAAAACACCTGCTGCAAAAGCCAGTATCTCAATCGGTACACAGCCATGGTGCGAAGTTTTGGACCTGAATTAAAAAGCTCTTCATCAGGGCAGGTTTTTAGTTACTCTGATATTTGAATAAATACAGATTAACATTCATAGAGAAGGTGGTGGTTTTCCATCACTGGTTTCAAAACATCTCCGCAGATCTCCTGATGGGAGTCTTGCATCCCTGACCCACCTGACATGCCCCTCGACTGTGTGGTAAACAGAAACCATAGTTGCTTTCAGCTACAGTGTTCAACTAGTGCTGCAAGATGTGAAGGGTGAGCTGGGGGGGGAATTCAGCCCTTACAGAACTGAGAAGTTCATGGAGAGGGGAAGGGTTCATACGGTTTCATTACTACTGTTCAGACTTGAACAATGTATGCTTCATTTGCATACCACCACATGACTGTAGGTTAACTCCAACATTTCCAACAGGAACTTTGCAACCTGAGTTTCTGGTTGGACACTTATTTCACAGAAACTTGGGGATCAGAATCAGACCAGAATCAGCCAAATACAGGAACAAAGGCCAGCAGGAGAAAAACATATAAGCACAGTACGGGCACTCAATGCTGAGGAACATTTAGTCCAAAGCAAAGGGTTCTGCTAGAGTATTAAACCTCACCACTGAGATCACGGCAGGGTACTTCCCACCGACAGTAAAGCAATCCATCAACCAGTGTGAGTGTGAAGCACTTTTGTGTGAAGGTGGGTAAGAAACAGGTCCAGGCCATGGCTGAAATCCTATCTTTAATCCTTATAGTGGTCAAGAATTTTAAAAAGGCCATGGTTTGACCTTCCCACACAGTCTTTGCTCCAACCTCTGTTGAACTTTTGACTGGTTTTGTTCCTTCAAAAGACGAAATTTGCCACGTTCTTTATTTATCACAGCCCTGTAGCAGATGACCAACTAACACTGAAATCTCCTCATGGTTTCTGTTAATGAGGCCCACGAGACAAGGCTGACCCGTCTCACCCCTTTTGTTTGCACTGGTTTTGTGAAATTATGCCTCTTAATTTGGTGGTTTTAGAAAAAAAAAGTGGTTCTGATCATTTCTATTAATACTGCAGTTTGACGAACAATTCAATTATTATTATTATTATTATTATTATTATTATTATTATTATTATTATTATTATTATTATTATTTAAAACAACCCTTTTCTATTTATGGTAGAATCAAACTAAAGTGCCTCACCTTGATGACAATGTGGCCCTTACGGGTCCCGCTGCGGTCCAGCTCACGGTGTTCCTTAACCATGACGATCTCGCCCTCCTCTTCCACCTTGTGAGTGTTCTTCTCGACATGGTTGAGGATCCGCCAGTAGTCCTCTTGGGCAATGCACACAAACTGGTCCACAACAACATGAGGCAGGCGGGTGAATTTACGGTACAGCAGCACGTTGCTCTGCACCACGCATGGCCACTCAAACAGTAGCACAGTGGAGTCGTGGTGGCACAGCATCGAGAGGCTTTGCACAGAGATCTGCCCTCGCAGGCTTAACTAAGACACTGACACTGCAATCTGGGCCAGGAGGATGTTGTTAGAGGAAGTGAAGGCTTGCATTATGGAAGCAGATGGGTCACAGAAGCCAAGTTACTGCCCGAAACCTCTGCGTCCACAGCCACCTTCCGTATGTCTATATTAGGACAACTACTAGTCTATCTCAAAATATTAGAATACAGTGGAAATGGGTTTTGATAATATAACTCAAAAAATAAACTGTCAAATACTGTATTTATTTTTCTATATATTAGTAATTTACTCAAATTTGAATTACATCTATTAGCCTAACTGATCAACAGTAAAATAAAAAGTGGCACTTTTACATGTAACGAATATAAAATATGACATTATCCTTTGTGAATGAAACTAAAGGTGGTTAAATGAGCTTAACCATATTCTAATTTTTTGAGATGCACTAGTATATTGCCATTCTTCACCCGACTAGCAACTGGGGGCATTTATATTTGATTGTAATTATGAAAACCAATGAATGCTTCATGAAATCTCAAATTTCACTACGAACCAATGAATAAAAGTGGGTTGAACTATTTACTCAATGGAAAAAATAAATACAATATTGTTTTTTAGGTTTGAAAACTGAATTCTAGACCTGTCACTAATATTACTCCTAAAACTGCATTTTCATACTGACTCCAGTTATCTGGATGAAACCAAATATAAAACAGGACTAAAGAAAACATCAGTGGAGTCATAGGTCGTAATATTGAAAGACTAACAAAATCAATACATAAAATAAAAACGTAATAATAAAATACAAAATAAAAATGTACAGAATAAGAGAGAGATCAGGTCATTTTGAAAACCATGCATCTCCATTTTTGTCCATTCCATAGCTTGAACAACAGTTCTGTACACTGTGTAAACATTTCTGGATGAACAGATCAATAGAAATACTCTAAAATTACTGGTCATTACTCTTAATTTAAATTTCACTTCCATTTCAAGTTAAAAGCACGTTTGTCTTCTCGTGTAAAGTTGCTATTTTGGATATTGGACAGCAACAATATAAAGATTAATTAACTATAATGTTTAAAAGGCCAGTCATTCTGCTTTATTCAAGCTGTTCATCTGTTGAGTGGTCAATTGGTCAATTCGAGCTTGTGCTAGTAGATGCATATAATGGAAACAAGAGCTTTACCTGGCAGTCGTCCCCTTTGGTGCGAACCTCTCCGTTCATGAACTGCTTGTCCAGGGAGGCTGAAATACCAAAACTATTTCCCATACAGAGGATCTCTGTCCGGCTATCTCTGTGACCGATCTCCACGGCACCATTCAAAATCACATACCACTGGTCCAACTGAAAATACAAGACAATTGGTTCTAAACATGTTATTTTTTAATCTTATTATAAAACCAAAGTAAGAGCAGATCAATATTTTTGGTACTGTTTGTACCTGGAATGTACTGTGTAAATATCATGATTATATTTAATATCTGTTACATACTTTTAAAGTACATAGTAACCAATGTCAAAACATAAGTCATAACATAAACAGGAACATAAGTCAATAATTACAGGTCAGAAATGAATCAGAATTTAATCAGTTATTTAGTACACAGATCTACAGTATTACAGACAAGTAACTGAAAAGGCTACTTATTAAGTACTCACTTGTACGCAACTTACTATTAATGCACATTTGTGAGACACATTTAGCTGTGCATGGATGCTCTACTATTTCACAGTACTATATAACAGTATAATCCCTCCTCAGGACTTTTATTCTGAAATCTGAACATTGTTTATGCAAAGAAAGAGAGCAAACAGCCCCTCCTGTCTCATTTTCATTTATAACCCAATATCTGGATCTGTGACGTCCTCAGCCCCGCCCCCTCTCTCTGATCAGTCAGAGTCTGTATGCGGGTTGAGCATCAGCCCCGCCCCCTCTCTCTGATCAGTCAGAGTCTGTAAGCGGGTTGAGCATGTACACATGGACAGAGCAGTAAACATGCACTGGAAGAGCAATTATTGCATTTAAATTGGTTTTCTGAGCTGAATTACTCACGGATTATTCTTCTCAAAAATAATGAGACCACCATGGTTAGGTGGGGTCTTGTAGGTTATGATTTGTCTGTAGGCTACTCTGATCCTGAGTTTCGAAGCCTAGAAAATGGCATGCAACTGTACTGCACTGTCATACACAACATATCTTTAGATACAGGCCGTGTAACGAATACCCTCAGAGCTCTCTGTTAGATTGTGTGTGTGTGTGTGTGTGTGTGTGTGTGTGTGTGTGTGTGTGTGTGTGTGTGTGTGCGCGTCTGTGTGTGTGTGTGTGCGCGCGTGTGAATGTGAGAAAAGGTCTTAACCTTTCCTCCTAATCCGTCACACACTTTCTTTACAGTGTCTTGTTGGTGTGGAGTCGTCACTGACTCTGCTGACCTTCTCTGAAAGCACACAGACACAATCTGCCAGGCCTGCTAATGTGTCCATCACACGTCTGGAGTGATGGAGTGATGGGTCCAGCTCTGCATTCAACAGCCAACAAGCATGAACCTCAGTGCTCTGTTATAACAATGAAAACTGGGTTTGGGTGTGTGTTTGTGTGTGTGTGTGTGTGGGTGTGTGTTTTTGGGGGGGTGGGGGGCTGCTTCGCCTAACCTATTACGTCATGACTCGCAGACTTCACTGGGCAGCGGCTGGTGGATTTCATTTTGCTCTGGCATATAACTCAATTAATTAACCTCCTTCAGGACTGACTGCACAGGGCGCAACGCTGCTGCTCTGAAAGGCTCGACGGAGGACGACGATGCGAGATGGCTTTATTTACAAAGCGCACACGCTTCACAAAAGACGAGAACTAAGTTTGGGCACCTCCCGACAAAACATCTGTTGGAGTGAAAAGCGAGGGTGAGCCGATATCGAAAAGGTGTGAGGGGTAACAAAAAACCATAAGACTAAGGTCTGAGGACCCTACATGATCAGCGCTTAGCAGCACCTCCTTCCGGGAGCGTAACAATGCAACTCTTTCATGCAAAAGGCTTGTAGTTCTGGGAGATTCTTAGCTCGTCTTGCTGCACCTCTCTTTTGTGGTCTGTCCTGTGATTTTTTTATGATGTTAAGGTCAGTGGATTACGAGCGCCTTGGCAAACCCTTCAGCTCTGGACTGCTTCTAGTCCAGTATGGATTTTGAGGTGCGTTCAGAATCGTTATCCTGCAGTAGACACTTTTTCGTATTCAGCTTTTCTTCTTACAGATGCTTTGAGGTTTCCTTCGAAAATGTATTTTTAAAACCAATATGTTCTTCCCTCCAGCTGTGAAATGTTCTCCAACTCCAACTCAAGCCCAAAGCATGATCCGTCCACCCCCATGTTTAACAGTTAGAGGGGTGTTCTTTTTGTGAAATAGAGATAAGACGTTCCTTTCTTTCTAATCCTCCGGCAGTGGGGAAACTCTGCTCACTGTGGACTAAAAGACTTGGTGGTAAGGACGCACCACTAGCTGCTAACAAGTCCTAACAAGCTCATTAAGCTAATTAAGAGGTCTGAGATGTCGGCAAGTTATTTAAGCACGGTGCTCTTTTCCATTCTTACTGCAAACGTGCTGAAATCTCGTTTCTTTATGTGAGAACAGTGACGACAAAGGACTTTGTTCAATCCTTACCTCCTGCTTATCCTGCAGGATGACCGTGCCGGCCTGCTCAACCACCTCAAACACCATTACCGTACACAGCTCTCTCCTCACAGACATGGTCATGTTGGCAAAGGCAGGGAGCTGATGCATGAACTCCAGGAGTTGCTCTATAACAGAAATAAACAGCCAATCAGCAAATTACAGTAAAGTAATTCATTATTCAATTCAACAAAATTTCTCTCCTAGTGATTCATCAAGAAAGCGTAAAGCGAAAGCTGACCGATGTCGTCATCGTTGCGATGAGCTGGTTCTTTCTCCAGGCACTCCCGCACCAAATCCCTTCCCAGCAAAGGATCTGAAGCACGCTCGATATCTTCATCCTCCTCTTCCTCATCCTCAGAGTCAACAGGGGCCTCGGGGAGCCCAGACAAGTCTACATCGCCCATTTCACTCTCAGTAGCCTGTAAAGATAAAGGCGTTATTGGCATTTTGTGTCCACTCATTAAGAACCATCGATTATAAGATTAAATCTAGGATACGGTTAAGGTGGGTCACTTCAGCTTAAATGTAAATAATATTAAACATGAATGTAACACACACCAGGGGGCAGTGAGCACACATGCCCGGAGGGGTGGGCAGCCCTATCCACAGTGCCCAGGGAGCAGCTGGGGAGTTCAGTGCCTCGCTCAAGAGCACTTCAGTCATGTTCCGCCAGTTCAGGGAATCAAACCAGCAACTTTCCAGTCACAAAGCTGGTTCCAGAACCACCCACTAATAAGCCAAAGTTTGATATTTCACATATGAGAGAGGATAAGGACTGAACCAGAGTGAACCTGACCCAAGTTACGCAATGTATTATTTGTGTTTTCAATTATGTGGTTTGGGTTTTCTCCTGTCCCCCTCCACCAGGTGCACACTGCCGGTAGAACAGGGTATAATGGTTAAACTGGGTCAGGAAAAGAGCTAGTAAGAGCTACTACTCTTCCTTAAACTTGATCTGATGACATCCTTGGTCCAGATCATTTAGACACATACACAGTTCATTGGTCAAGTTTGAGAGACTTCCATTTGTTTATTTATTAGACCTAATTAATGTTTTCAATTCTATATTGAACCACCACCAGCCTGCACAGTGCCTTGTTGACAACAGGGGTCCGAGGCTTCATGGGGTCTGTGCTACACATGAACCAAAACAATTAATACGGTGACTCATCGGACCATGGCACATGTCAGCAATCTAGAGTCCAGTTAGTGACCTCACGAACCTTCCCATATCCATGGTAGCTAAAGGAAGCTGCACTGAGCTGTGGGATATGAATGTGGTGCTCCCGCATTCAACGTCGGTCACCATCGCTAAGCAGTGCACTGTCCACTGTGGGTGGTAATGCCTTCTATGACATATTCCCGGTGCACGGGACACTATGAATCCAGGAATGTTAAATCCTGCACAAATTTGGAAAAGGAATCCCATCCATGACTTGCCCTGAGCACGGTGGCTGGTGTTCCCAATTCACATACTGCTTTCCCTTTACTTTTGGCATTTATGGACAGTTGGCACATACATACATTTTTTAGGTTTTGCAGCCAGAAGCCTTAAATGTTCAGGTCTAGTCGGGGCACTGCCAAATCAAATTCCGCCGCACACTATTTCCATCAATATGTATCTAAACATGCGGGTTCAGCAGCAAGTGAAATTGCAAAGATGGACTTCTGAGCCTACAATAATATAAAGGTTTGGAAGAGTTTAGGAAAGAAGTACCTGGTAGATATCTGACAGGCTGCTGCTCCCTGAATCACTGGCGATGCTGCATCCCGACTGGCTAGGTGGCATGTGCATCACCTGCTGATGGGGGTGATCTGTCAAGTGCATCTTGCTGAGGTCTCCAGGCAGCTGTTGAAACAGGAAAGGAGATGGTTGGGTGGTGTTTATTACCAAAACTGCCTTAAAATTGGTCTTTGCTGCTGTTGATATTGACCGACGTGTTTAATAATAGCATTACACTCTACAGCACCATCGTTTTTAAGAGTGTAGTTATATCTTGGATTGATGGATCACAGTGGGGATGGGTAACTTCAATAGGAGCTATGAACGTCTAAGAATGATTCAGGTCCAAACATCTATATTTCTTGCCGGGTTGGAATATAAAAGCATTTTATGCTTGACGAGTGACCTCTGAGGGCTGCGCAGCTCCCATTGGGATCCGTGACAGTAAATCTGAGAAGCTGCGAGGTCTTGCTGCTCAATCTTTATTACCCTAAATGCTCCTCTGTCTGTCGTATCTCAAGGAGCGCTGATGCACAGCTATGATACCGGCCCCATCAAAATGACAGCAGGGGATTTTGTCAGAAGACTTACTGCAGCCTGTTCTCTAAACATGAAAAACAGGGAGTGGTGGGCTGCTTTTTCAAAAAGGCTACAGGTACACAGTGTTGCAGTTGAAATAATAAAGTGCTACAAAGGGTCACCAAACCTGCGCCTGGAGAGCTACCTTCCTGCAGACTTCAACAAATTCAACAAATCCAACCTTCTGAAGCTCCTGATGAGCGTTAGATTTGGGTTGGAGTTCAAACCTGCAGGAAGGTAGTTCTCCAGGAGCAGGGTTGGGGACCCCTGCTACAGAGGAACCAAGATCTTTACACAGTGTAGAAGATCCTATACCAATACACAGTATGTGGGTATTTCAAATTTACAGAGACATATTCAGGCACTATTCAGGATGTATCCAGTGAAATGTGTGATTTATGAGATCTTTGAGATTAAAAAGCAGTGTCCTGAACTCACTATGGGTGCACTGCACTCTAGGAGCCCAGTCTACAATCTAGAACAATGGATTTATCCAACACACAATCCAAAAGCAAAGTTCAAGTCTACATATTAGCCACGCAAACATCTCTGATGGACCACAAAGACATTCCAAGCCAAAAAGCCAAGCAGCGAAGGATGAGGCACAAGTTCTTACCAGTCCAAACTGTCCAACAGAGGCTCTCCTTGGACATGGCATCCTAAAGCCGACCTCCTCCATCACCAACATCTGTCAGGCTGGCGGACAAGCAAGGCAGTAGCATTGGAACCCCCGGGTGCCCATGCAATATTAAATGTGTTCAGTCTACGGGCGTTACTACTAAACCCTCCCCCACTGTGATGCTGAAAGAGTTGAAGGACAGGGCATTCCCCTCTTTGATTCCACCTTTTGTCCTTTGCTGAAGCAGTGCCAGCTTCACAAAACCCACTTCAATCACCAGGCTCTAAGGAAAGCTACTGGTAGAGTCTAGACAAGGACGTCTGCAGTCTGCTGAGCACTGGTAGCTCATACTTCCAAACTGAACCACGCTGTGTAGCCAAGACTGTAAATCAACTGGGGGTGAGGCGGAGAAGATCAGAGAACATCAGTCCATGTCCATCATAGGGCTTGATGACCTCCAGTCAAGAAGCCCTGGACTCTACCCCACTTCTACTAGTAACTAGAGATGAGATGTGCTGATCGGAGATATGCTTCTGCTATTGCAATCGACTGTAATTACGCACTTTTCGGGGTGTACCGTGGGTGTCAACCGTACAACTAGGAAATTCCGGCGATCCCGAACAGGCAGACAGAGAGCTCGAACCTCATGCCATGTAAAGAAACTGCTTGAAAAATGTTTGACCTTATAATCTTGCCAGATGTTCCAGACACAAAATTGTTCAGACTACAACTAGGAAAATATGACTAGGCTTATGAAATCATCTCTCAATCTTACTTACATATATACAGAGGTTGGACAAAGAAACTGAAACACCTGGTTTTAGACCACAATAATTGATTAGTATGGTGAACTACGGCCTCCTTTTGCGGCCAATACAGCGTCAATTCCTCGTGGGAATGACATTTTTTGGATACAGTCCGGATTAACACCCGAACATCCCTTTCAGACAGCTTCGTCTTGCGTCCACAGTTAATCCTGTTGGATGTGGTTGGTCCTTCTTGGTGGTGCTGACATTACTCACTCTTACTTACAGATGTACATCGGAGTATACTAGCCTCGGAGATGATCGTTAAGCTCGGCCGGCCTTATTGACCGTTGCACAGAGGACGTATAGCTGTAAGTAAGATTCAGAAGCATGTGTGCAATATATGATACTAACACACACATGTAAAACACATCTACATACAGTGCCAGTCAAACGTTTGGACACACTTGACTGAATGTACTGAATTTTGTCGTGATATTAAAATGTTGAGTACCAGCCATAAACACGACGAGCTGGAGCTCTTCGCTGAGGATCTGAACTGAAGTGTTGGGCTGCAGACAGGCTCAGATGCTCCGAATCCTCAGTACAGTCTGGCCTGGTGGTTCGGGAACCAGTCTTGTGACTGGAAGGTTCGAATCCCTGTACTGGGAGGGCATGACTGAAGTGCCCTTGAGGAAGGCCCCAGCGGCTTCCTCGGTGTCGTGGATATGGCAACCCACCGCTCTGGGCACAAAATCCACACAAGTAAAGCATTGTTGCCTACTGCTCACCTGTTCTTAATCACACAACACGTGTGGTTTATATAGAACTGGACAGACGCATTTTTTTTAAGGTTGTCCTGCAACATTGTGTCCAAATGATTCTGAAATCCTTAATGATGCATGTGCGTCTATATCAGATCTCTGTACGGGCATCGCTGCACACCGGACCTTCCGACCGCATCTCTTATTGCAGTCAAACATGGCGACCATCGTAAGTAGGTTCCAGAGACTTGCTTTGTGAACCTGAGATGAGTGCAATGCCACTGCGAGCTGATGTCATCCTTTCATCCTGTGAGTGAACTCCTGGTGTCCCAGATGCTCCCATGGTTCTTAATGAAGGCATTAGAGTGAAGAGTGGCAAAAGGGAAGGCCCTGCTAATTGCTGTGGTCTCACTGTGCTAATTTGTGCTGCCGACTTAATTGTCGTCAGCTCGGCACTCCCCCTCGGGCTGCGGGGCTCTCCCCCTCGCGGCATGAATTAATGATTATGGCGGACCATTAAATATGAATGCATGCTCCCTTCTGCCGTATGACTCTATAACATCAACAAGCCCCGCATGGGCCTGCAGCTCGGGTCTCCTCCCAGCAAATGGGGTCTGCATTCGCAAACAGCAGCGTGTGGCCTGTAAAGCTGTTTTACTCACAGGCTCGTACGTCAAACTAGTTCACTAATCGAGTGCCCACAGTTCACGACGGCCAGCAGGACCAGACATTTTGGATGCTTTCCCTGAGCGGTGACACAAAGTGCTAGGGAAGCAGGCTCGTTGGTGGGTCCTAATAAGCCCAGAATAGACTGGCTGCTCAGTAGCACAGCAGGATTGCCATCATTAAATTATGCCAAGGTCTCTCTGTTACGAGCCGACTCGGAGCCTCCTGAAGCCTCGTTGAAGAGCCAGAGACTGTGCTTCAGGAGGCCATACACTTTAACAGGTTGGCTGCGGCTTTGTATAATGCATAACTACCTCTCAGCAGCTTCTGCTCCGCCATCTCTACATTATGTCGTCTTCATGCTGTGTCTAATGCCCCTCCACGGTGTGAAACAGAAGGTCATTTAATAGCTTTGAAACTATAAACAATATATAATCAATATCTCCTCAGCCCATATCCTGCTCTGTTTATATCCATGAATATCTCTGTAAAGTTTTTAGAATTTATTTTTAAGGGCTTTTGTAGATCTTAATATTACTGATTTGTATGAAATTTTGTAAAATTCAGATCTGGATGCATTTTAGAAGCATTTGTGTTGTTCTACATAAAACTTTACGACCAAGACTGTATATATGGGGTGGGTGAGGCAATTGTAAACATTCTAATGATACTAAAATTCTTTCCTTTAAAGAATCAGGCAGGAAAAGTTTCATTTTCCTTCTAACACTGACCACTGATTTCTAGTGAATGTTAATTTCTATTTACCAGAGATCAACATTTCAGGTCCAGCAAGTCAAGCATTGCTCCAGGATTTTGTTCTGACTGCCTTGGAGCAAAGTCCAACACAATCCTGGGGCACATCTGGACTTGCTTGACCCGACTCTGTCATTTATTCAAATCAAATCGTAATTACAGTATTTTTTCCAGTATTTCTGTTCATGTCTTTTCTTGATACAGGACTATGATGCTCCACTGCCTCAAAACGCAGTATAACAGTAACAGAAAGATGGATGTATGAGGATCTGTGGATTATCAGTGGCAGAATCACCCTGAGCCAGGTGTACCCATAAGAACTGCCGTGGGGGGGGGGGTTTGCATTATTCATATGGCCAGATGTTCCCCCATCCAGTGTCATTTACACAGCTAGACAAATATTCGTCAAGCCCAGCGTTGACTCCAGTGTACAACCACGGAGAATTGAACTGCGGCTCCATCAATCACACCATAGTGACGGTAACACCGCGTTGACCAATAAACGGTTAGGAGCACAGACGCTCCAGACACTCCGGACGCTCCAGACGGAGTGTTCATTAGGAGAAAGCTGAATCAGACGCATGCTACATGCACTACACTCTCGTTCACGGCTCACGCTCATAAATCACAAGCCTGGCTGTGGGAGAGAAAAACAGAGTATTGATATACGGAAGCTTTCAGCAGCCCCAGTGTACCACGCAGCACTCCTAACACCCAGGGCAATTAGGATAACTGCAACACAATCAGTGTACCAACTAACTGTCCTCTCCATTTTGAGCTGATACCTGAATAAAGGGTGTTCACAGATTTTACCAACGGTGAAAGACACACACAGAGGAAGAAATGCCTTTTAAAGCATGCAACTAATAGAAATGACATTTTCTTGTGAGTATAAAGTGACATGACATTAGTTGGGTTTGCTCTTGATTGTTGACGTGAGTGGGATCACCATGGCCAGATCCAAAGAGCTCTCTATAGATGCGGATGAGTCTGAGAAGGGACGGAAACCATCAGACTTTCTACTGGGGGGGGTGTAAAGAGTGTGATATGTTTATATGGCTATAATACAATGTTTTCCAACAACATTCGTTCACCTGCAGACGTCAGCCCTGTAAAACGAAGGAATTTTGTTTTCTTGACAAAAACGTCCCTGCCTGGCTGATCCCAGATCAGGTATGGAATCAACAAGGCAGAGTGCTCTCATTAATTTGATTTACAGCAGCTGTAATGCCTTGATATACAGCAGAGAGCATCAACATGGAAACGACAGAAGTAGAATGAACAGGGAAGGGGTGTGCTGGGGTGGCGGGTAAAAAAAACCAAAAAAAAAACCCACTCCTTTGGACACATCATCCTCTTACTAAGCCAAAGAAGTGGTCTCTGCCAATTAGCTTCCAGTACAGACACAAAGAACTCATGAGATGTCAGACTAGTGAGCATCAGACGTGGCTTCCCCCCGCCTGTTGCTGTAGTTCAATGGCAATGGACTTCCAAAATTAGCCCTACAGTGCCTGGCTTTGATCAATGGAGTCCAGCATCTGTCTGATCTTAACAGTATTAGAGGAGAAGCAGTGTCTCCACTACCTTACATTAAACTCCAGCTGAACCAGGGATGAGTGTGTGCATAGGCCTGTCCTGATGATAATATCATCAATGTATCGTACGATAGTGTGCACGGACTTCCCGAATTAACCAAAATACAATCATAAAAAAAAAAACCCCACCTGGACTATCTTTACAATCTGGCAGAAAATAGGGTCTCCACTACACCTCAAATGGATGAAGTGAAGCCAGTCAGCAATAGAGAGATATAACGAATTGAGTTTGGAAGTGGAGGTGACAGGTGTGAAGACAAGGTAGCAGAGATAGATATTGAAGAGAAGGGTGAGAGGAAAGACAGGGCAGCAGGATCCATCCAGACAGGCAGTGTCCCAGAGGAGACCATCACCTAATTGTTACAAACACTGTTAAAAACACACACTCCACAAGACTGGGTCAGAACATCTCCAGAAGATCGTCCAGCCATCACAGTCTGCTTCTCGTCCAAGTGTCTCATATGCTTATGCTGGAAACACATGCAGAAGCCCAAACGTGCTCCTTTGGAGTTCAAGAACAATTCACCTGCATTAAGTACTGGCTGAAGCGCTGGTCAAACACTGGTCTGTTAATAATGAATTTGATACCATCACGTGTTCCTTTTCAGAACGACTAACACAACGAAACCACAAAAAGCATCCAGACTTAACTGGGGCCCAAAACTAACGGACAGGGACCACCGGCATGTTTCGCGGCTTGTGAATGAAAATCGCTTCCCGGCAAGAACTGCTTGTGGACATCAGGACTGGTCCCACAACCAGCTTCTCTGTAGGGAACTGCAGACCATCAGCATATGTAGCAAAGTGGCTTGCAAGAGGCCATTGGGCGGTTTGGTCTTCGGGACACGAGGAGAACGTCCTGTAGACTGGGATTTCTGCCACTGCCGGTAGACAAGTATGAGCAACACTTCCATACGCCTGCAATTCAGGTCCTTTCTTCACACTATGACCTTTGGCCGACATTTTCCACAAGCCCGACAAGACATTCTCCGAACCGTCACACACTCTGCAGGTATTTATAGCCTGATCATCTGCTCCAGGATGATGCTGCATTAAGCTACTGCCACCTTAAATAGGCAAGGTGACCATCTTTGGAATATTAGATTCGATTAGATAGATATATTAACCCGAACTATTGTTTATTATAGTTCTAAGTGCTTTAAAACTGGTATAAATGGTTGTACAGCACATATACACTCGCACACACACACACACACACACACACACACACACACACACACACACACACACACACACACACACACACAATATAAAAGGCTTTACTCACGATTGCCATCACAGTCACAGGCTGAACTTCTGACAATCTCAACCTGCCGGCCGGCAGAGATTTGCAGTATGGTTGCTGTGCACGTTCCGCAGTGATGAGCTGCTCACTTGTGTAAGGACAATGACATGCAGGAAATGATGTTGTATAAACAGAAGCTCAGGCTTTGCTTAATTATATAAAGAGAAAGGTCAGAGGAAACGGTCCTGGTGAAATCAGGTCACATTTCAAACACCTTGACTGTGTGTGAAAAAAATGGACTGCTGCGGGGTTCAACAAGAAATACCGACCGCAGCCTCTATAAATGTCTCCCGAACCTCTGAACCAATAAAAAACAACAACCAGTACAGACACAACCCACAAGGACACAAATGGAAAGCACTCGCTGCACAGCTCACAGACAGGCCTAGAGAAAGTGCGTCTGTCTCAAGTTTGAATATTCATGAAGTGTAGTGAGGGCGACCTGCAGCGGGCAGGCTGCTCTGGCACATCTCCCATCTGCAAGAAAGCCAGGACCAGAGAGAACAGCTGCAACAGATAGTTAGAAAGGCTTCCCAAACTGGTCTGATGATGGCTGACCGCCGTACTGAAAGATAACTGGTCAGCAGAGGCATCTGCTTCAACAGATTTCACAGATACACATTTTACTCGCTTGTCTATATCTGGTGGTGAGGCCATCAAAGGGAGAACAGATGAAACTGGCCAGTGTGGACGTTCTATAACAATGTGTCCTACATTCTCCAACAGTCTCAGCCAGGGAGACAATGCCTGAAGTACTGCTGCAAACTGGGAATTCCAAAAGATTAGTGCAAAATAAATACATCGAAAGGTACACCAATCAGCAAAGGAGTACACCACACACACTAAAAATCCCCCGACTGATGGGCCGGGGGCAGTGCAGGTACAGCAAGAAGCCATTGCTCACTTTCTTCAGCAATGAAGCCATTCCAAGGAAAATCATGAAATCCGGCAGCTGTAACAACCTGGTTCCAACCCCACACACCTCGCACTAATTTCTAGTTGCTGGGTAGAAAGAAAGGGCTTCTCCTATGTCTTAGTTTGTTTTGATGTTTAACATTTTTTACATGAAATAAAACATTTTATTTGAGAATTTCAATATTTGTGTAGGCTGTCAAAATCAGAATCAGCAGGTCAGATTTCTAAAAGAGATCAGAAATTGGAATCAGCCAAGAAAATTGCAATTGGTGCAAATCCAAAAGCTCAACAAAGGTCTCAAAATAAACCAGAGACCACCAAAATAGTGGGAAAGTGTACGCCAAAGGACACGCCAAGAGGACACGAGACAGGACCAGGATAAACTCTCTTCATCAACACCAAGATCAACTGTTTGTCCAGAAGACCTGCTGTCACGGTACAGGCATTTTAACAGCTCAGCATTATGTTAATGAGGTTCTGCAACCAGTCGTTCTACCTTTTCTGAACACACACTCCGGTGCTCTATTCCAACAGAATGATGCTCGTCCACACACTGCTGCCGTCTCAAGTTCTCGTCTTGAAGACACAGATACTCTCCTCCAGACCTGTCCCTGTTTGAAAATGTGTGGGATGCTATTGGACGCTCTATCAACACTCCACCCCTACTGCACCATCTGCAGAACTGAGTGAGAACATTCAAGCTGCATGGGATGATTCATCACAGGACAATTATGAACCTCTACAGCTCCATGCAGAGACGTCTGGCATGTTGCGTTAAACCCGATGCCGTTCTGAGAGACACCACTTCTGTATGTGTAGATCAAACTACAGTTCAGACTACAGTTATAATCAGTTATTGGGGACAAATGATAGAATCTCAGGACATTTCAGATCCTCATTCACAATCCTAATCTGAGGAATATTTATCTGAAGAATTTTTTTATTACGAAAGCATTAAGTCTATCACGTTACTCTGAGCTAAATGGTACCTGAACTGGTGACTGAGGTTGCGAGCAGGAACCGGCGGCTGTGGTCAGTGAGAGACAAACAGGATGCTGCAGGTTGCGCCGTTTGGCCAGCATGCTCAGGAAGCAGGGCCAGGGCCAGCTTGGCCATGCTGAGAAACGCAGTGGAGGCTAAACGCTCGGCCTGGCTGAGGTGCCTGAGCTCACAGATGCTTCCTGCCAAGTCTTCGCAGCTGCCGTGAGCCACGGGACAGTTATGAAAAGGGGACATCCACTCGGGGCCGTGGCCCACCCATTATACCACATTTATGGCCATTCACTCGGCCCCTGGGGACACATGTTTACTTCAGCTCTCGATATGGTGGTCGCCTCGAGTGGCATGGAACACGGTCGTACTGGCGCTGCCGTGATTTCGGGAAGCGTGGCCTCAGGATGTCCGAGGTCTTGCTTCGCCCATCCTTCCCTTCGCTAGACTGTGTGGGGTTTTATGCTCCTCCCCCCCCATTAAGGTGGAGAAACTATTCAAAACAAACAATGGAGAGACTTCAACAACCTAAAAGGGAAAACTGGCCCGCTGCACGGTGGATTTATGGACGCCCGTGACAATCCATAAAGGCTCTTTGCCTATAAAAGACTGGATAATCGATGTCAAGGTAATGGAGATATCTGGCTGAACGGCCGTGAAGCAAGGCTGAAACATTAGCTCAATGACTGAAGCAGAAGCGAGTAATTAGATGGTGAATAATGGCATTGCAATGATATGGAAGGGGGAAGGGGTAATAGGATCCCACTGTTGTGATAGTGACTGGGTTCTCTGTTACTGCTGCTAATCACTAAGGATGCATCCTACACCACGTTTCACAGAAACGTGTCCGATTATTTCAAAACGGGGTTTTATAGGTCGACTAAAACCATTTCCCCGAGCTCCGACCTTTTAGAGGGGGGTTATAAATAAGTCATAATCAAATCAAATTTGTTTACATTAATAAACTACATCTCATTTTAAATAACCACAACAACAACAACAACAACAACAACAACAACAACACTACTAAGACAAACAAAAACAACACATACATTATTTAACCCTGGCTCTTAACATCTCGATATTGGACAAACAAGGTTTGAGTGGTTTTAGTTGCCCTGCCCTGGGAGGGTTTGGGTGTCATCTGGACAGGAAACCGAAGCGATAAGGATCAATACGCTGTGCATTAGCCCCGACACATTCCCCCTCGGACTTTAAAATTATGAATCTTCGGAGCGAAAGCTGGGCTGCAGTCGATGAGCCTGCAGAAGCAGCTTACCTTCGGCTGGGAAGGGGGGGTCTGTTCACTTCTGGTGCTGAGTGAATGGAAATCTATAAGCTGAATCCTGAGGACTGGCATTACACAACTGCAACGAAAGGTCAGATCCTGAGCACAAGTGGCCCAGGGCGAAGACTCGAGTCTAAACAAGTCAATCAAGATGCCCAGTTCCTGATTTTGCAGAACAATCGCCACAGGCTGCTGAGGGACTTCAGGATGATACAATAATCTTTCAACTGTAGAACCAAGAGAGATGAATCAAATGAAGCCGCAGCAGACTCTGAATGTACACATCAAAACTTCTGACTAAAGGTCCAGCAAACAAAACCATTAACACTAGACTAAAGGTTAAGCCTGGTGTTAAGCCTGGTGACCACATGTTTCACTTTAACAGCTTCACTGCCCACTGGAGTGCCCACTGTCGGTCAAAAAGCATTTATATTTGGTGAGCATCCTGATCCAAACTCCAAATGTGGGATGTGTTTATATCCCGATATAAATATAAATATCTATACATCGCTCAGCCCGTATCCCGCTCTGTTTACATCCCGATACAGATATAAATATCGATACATCGCTCAGCCCGTATCCCGCTCTGTTTATATCCCGATTTAAATATAAATATCTATACATCGCTCAGCCCGTATCCCGCTCTGTTTATATCCCAATTCAGATATAAATATCGATATCACTCAGCCCATATCCCGCTCTGTTTACATCCCGATATAGATATAAATATCGATACATCGCTCAGCCCGTATCCTGCTCTGTTTATATCCCGATATAAATATAAATATCCATACATCGCTCAGCCCGTATCCTGCTCTGTTTATATCCCGATATAAATATAAATATCCATATATCGCTCAGCCCGTATCCCGCTCTGTTTACATCCCGATACAGATATAAATATCGATACATCGCTCAGCCCGTATCCCGCTCTGTTTATATCCCGATTCAGATATAAATATCGATATCACTCAGCCCGTATACCGCTCTGTTTACATCCCGATACAGATACAAATATCAATATATCGCTCAGCCCGTATCCCGCTCTGTTTATATCCCGATATAGATATAAATATCAATATATCGCTCAGCCCGTATCCCGCTCTGTTTATATCCCGATATAGATATAAATATCAATATATCGCTCAGCCAGGATCCTGCTCTGTTTATATCCCAATATAGATATAAATATCCATATATCGCTCAGCCCGTATCCCGCCCTGTCAGTATTCTGATTCTGATTCAAAGCCTGAAAGTTGGAATCATTCACAGCAGAAAGTGTATATGACTGACTGAATGTCCACTGATGACAGAGTTGCTCATCTAAAAATCACCTGACAGCTGTGATTGGACCGGAGACAGAACGTCAGGCAGCAACCGTGAAGAAAACAATGGGAAATGTTTCAGGAGATGAGGCTGACTTAGCAAAAGTCAAGTCACAGTTTTTCTGACATCCAGACAGTAAACAAGGAGAATAGATGCTAATGGCTTTCAGAGTAGCATTAACAACACTGCCAGGATGTTTGTTGCAATGCCAAGTTTGAAGATGGCTGGTCACCAGAAAATAAATGGAGATGTGGAAGTGCAGCGGCACATGCAGCAACCGGGTAAGCATGCTGAAGACCCATTATTGGCTGCTGAATTATGGATGAGGGTGGTCCGGGCCTCAGGCTCATACCCATCGCAATGTGTCACATGACCGAAAGCACAGAACTCCTGATTAGACGACTTCTGAGTGTAGAATGGAGCGTCAAATTCAAATTCAGGTCGGTGGAGTCTTTCGGAATAAACCCAGATGGGAATCAGTAGAAGCTTGCAGGAGCTGAAACATGTATTTAATTTTAAACAACATGAATGATCCTGCCTTTACTGCAAATGTCCTCAAACCAGTGGTAAGGATTCCATTGCTGCCAGTATGTACACTGGGAGCTGCCATGCTTGTATTTTCAAAATGTCAACTTTTCGGCAAGGAATAAAGCATTTCTATTGGTTCATTCATCACAAAAATTAATGCAGTATTAAAAATAAATATTCAACAAAGGTCCTGCAGGACAGTAAAGATGTGCAAACTCATGCATAAATTTACCAAAAGTACCAACAGCAGATCACTAGATTCCTGTGAGGAGGTAAACAAAGACTTTGCTAATGCAAACACCTACACAGAGAAGACAACCACATCCACCGCACCTTACAGCTCTCCCCAACACACAGCCCTGAGCGAGTCTTCTGGGAGCCTGCAAAAAAAGTAGGTCTGTACAAATGAACTCGATGGGACTCATCTACATATCTATGTTCAGAAGTGCTTCGTATCACGCAGGAAACACGATTGGTCAAAGGTTTATCATTAAACATCTCGGCACAGCTGGAAAGGAGTTCACGAGGACATCAGCAGAACTTAAGGAACAAGCAGAACCTGAAGTTGAATGTTTCATACAAAGGAATTTAACGATTCCAACGATGCTGGGAGATCAAGAGAGCATCACTGAGCCTCTTTAATCACACACTGAACACAAAGATTACAGTATAATCAGTCTGGAGAGCCCTTTTCCACGCACAGCTGTTTCACTGGCAAATGAAAAATGAAAGAGGCAATTCCATGGATGTATCAAGATTCCAATTAACTAAATGGATAAGACCAAGTTGGTCAAAGTGGTTTGGTGTGAAACTGTGTGAATGGTAAACAAAACCAAATGTGCAAAGCACTGAACACTGAAAGCTACCACAGCAGGGTTGCAGCAGTGTACTGGTTTCATCTGTACTGGGGTACGTAAATGGATGGTCATCATAAGGCTACGTATAATATTGAATAACCAAATACATCTCACCAATTTCACAATCCATCCATTAATGTAGGAGGTGAAAACATCAGAAACGAGAAACGTATTCAGCTCATTTTCAGCTTTAGGGAGAAGTCAGAAGTCACACACAGCCATGTCGGGAGAGTAGGGAGCCTGAAGAAGCACAGGTGTGTGTTTGGTCAGGAAAGTATCAAATGTGAAGAATGGACGGGTGCGTTATTGTAACGGAGCTGCCAACGGCCCGCCACCCACAGGTCCAGCCGTTTGCGAACTGTTTCCACTTTGGAATCGCCAACCTTTACACCAAATATTATGCCAAAGGTATAAACTCACCGGTAGTCTGCTGCATTTGGATCGCCTACATACCTGCACCAAACCAAGCCTCCCTAGATTCATTTCTTAATGCACAAAAAAATGATGGGCGTTTACTTTTTGAACACACCTCGATTATGAAAATAATCGACCTGGATCCAAATAGTTCATAAGAGCTCCACCTCATGTGAGCCTGTGTACAGACAGACTGTGTCCCTTATTAATGAATGCATTAGTCTAGTTAAGGTGCACCAACTGCTGACACAGTGGAGCAGATTTGCATGGCCTAACTGCCAGTAATCCGTCGCCACTGCTGTGGAGCTTGTCCACTTTTGTGATCTGCGAGCTGGTTCTAGATCTGCTGTGACAGGAAATTAACAGCAGTGCAGTGCAACGAACTATGGAGTCTAGATGGTGTCTGTTCGAACCCTAGATTCATTATTATTCAGTTCATTAATGCAGAAACTGGCTGGTTTAGTTCATGCTGGAGTTCCACAGGGTTCTACTGTAGGGCCTTTGAAACTATAGTTCTGTAGTGTTTCTGAAGTCGTCTGATCTGGTACCACCATTTGGGAAGCACTGGATTAGTTGATGAAAAAGTTACTGGCCCTAAATGGTTTTGATTGATTCATCAACAGAATAAGGTCACGTTTATGCTCCAAGCCCTGTAAGAAGAACTCCTCGCAGCTGGTCACTCCGGCCTGGTATAAAGGACGGCTTCCACTGACCTGCGGGAGGGAGCGCAGCTGCTTCACGGCTGCGGGATGAGCACAGACCAGCGAAGCATCCAGCCAAGAACTCAACCTTCAGATCTGATCATAATGTTTCATAACAGTAATTTGGACATTTTAGAGAAAGACAGGAAAGGAGTGAAGGTGGTGGAGTGTATAACACTCTTTAAAAGGTTCTTTGAGAGGTGCCACAGTAGAACCACTCTGGATTATATGAAGAACCATGTACTAAGCCAGGGGTTGCAAAGTGGATACACACAAAGACACAGAAAAAGCAGACTCCCACCTGGTTAAAGAACCACAGACCTGCATGAAGGTCAGGAACCTACTAACTAAACTAAACGAAACACTATGTAAACATGAACGGATCATTTCTATTAATATCACAGAAATAACACCGGACTCATGAACTTAAACAGCGCAGCCTGACGCAGATTATTACATAACCAGAGATGAAGATTACGCTTTTGTAGATTTTATACAAAGAAATCGTTGGCTGTTTACTCTGTCAGGTGTTTATTCTGTCGGGCTGTTATTTCGTCAGGTGTTCACCGTGTCTGGAGGTTTACCGTGTCGGGGTATATATTCTGTCGGGTGTTCACCGTGTCGGGGTGTTCACCGTGTCGGGGTGTTCACCGTGTCAGGTATTTATTCTGTCAGGTGTTCACTGTAATGGGGTGTTTACTGTGTCAGGGTATTTATTCTGCCAGGTGTTCAGTGTCAGGGTGTTCACCGTGTCTGGGTATTTATTCCGTCAGGTGTTTACTGTGTTGGGGTGTTTATTCTGTCAGGTGTTCACCATGTTGAGTGTTTACTTTGTCGGGTGTTTACTGTCAGGGTGTTTATTTTGTCAGGTGTTCACCGTGTCGGGGTGTTTACTGTGTCAGGGTGTTTATTTTGTCAGGTGTTCACTGTGTTGGGGTGTTTATTTTGTCATGTGTTCACCGTGTCGGGGTGTTTACTGTGTCGGGGTGTTTACTGTGTCGGGGTGTTTATTCTGTCAGGTCTTCACCGTGTCGGGGTGTTTACTGTGTCAGGGTGTTTATTCTGTCAGGGTGTTTGGCTCATTGGACAGAATGTGTGGTGAACATCTTTTAGAAATCAGCATCAAGTTGTGAAAATCTATCAACACTGAGAAAAAGGAAAGAATGTTGTAATGAACGTTGCAGATTTACGAGATGAGAATGAAATGCAGAAAACAAAAAGCTCAGAGTATCATCACCACACGCCTTGATGCACCACCGAGAAGATACAGGAGAATTACTCGTTTACAGTTCAACACTCACTTTGAACTGTGCACTGCTGACACTGAAGGAACAGATCTACACAAAGGGTTCTTTAAGTGCCAGAGAAGAACCATTTCTGCTTTCATAAAGAACCATTTGTGTAAAACAGACAGGAGCGTGAAGAACCGTTTAAATGTTTGAAGAAGTAGATATGAAGGTTCTTTACTAGTTTAAAGGTTCCTCACACTTGCAAAAATGGTTCTTCGATGGTGTCACTCAAATAACCCTTTGTAGCACCTTTAGTACAACAGCTGCATTTTGAAACAGCTGCATAGTTCACACCCAAATAAAACACACTGTACACACACACACACACACACACACACACACACACACACACACACACACACACACACTCTCCATCTCTAACTCTCCACATCTTCACTTAGCTGAGCCAGATACTGAAGCATTACAACATCACTTACTTTGGAGGACCATGGCTGCAAGCAGTTGGCATAGCAACGGACGAGGAAAGACATTTCCCAAGCTGCAAGGGAAACTTCTTTCCCCCTTTCACCAGACAGAGACGGAAGACACCAAAAGAAAAGACCGGCCTGATCTAAGCTGGTTCTTCTGCAAAGGAACCTTTCACTGAAACAAGACTCGTAGTCTTTGGGAGATGAAACTGTCTCATCAAACAGTTCCAGAAAACATTCCAGGCTTTAGAAGTCGTGGAAGGAGTTAAGCACTCATCCGTTTGCGTTGCAATTCGTCATTAAAATGAAATCCGGTGTTCTCTTTCCTGAACCATCTCAACAACTGCAGAGATCAGAGACCAGATGAGATGCAGCACATGAGGTTTTTGGGTTTGTATTCCCTAATCCTAATGAACAAAACTGTCCCTCCTGTTCAAACTCCAAACTCCAGGCTGAGGTGCGGAAAAGTCAGCCGGCACTACCCGGATCCCAGTGGTGTTCCCGGATTCCCCTTCTGCTGCCGCTTCTCTCCAGTCTCTAACAAAAGGAGCAGACATGTATGTCTGTCCTCCTCCTGGGCCACCAGTCTTCCTGCTGCTGTGCCTGGACTCCCTGTGTGCGCATCCCCAAGTGCAGTGCACTGCCGGCTCCCTCAGGAGCAGCTTCCATCGATTGGATGCTCCGCCGGCAAAAACGGAGCATCTAATGGGGAGAGAGAGGCAGAAGGGAGGGAGGGGAGGGGAGGTGGGGCTAGCAGAAAAAGAATGACATCACCTGTGTAGGGCGCACAAGGGAGGGAGGGAGGGAGGGAATGAGGGAGCACCAGGGTGGGGTGAGGCGGTGGAGGTGGTGGTGGGGGGGGACTGCATTAGAGCTATTGGCTATAAGCTTGAAGAGGAGAGGGGGAAAAACAGAGGGGACGAAAAGTAGCATCTTTATTGACCCAACAGTAAAACGTAGCGACTCCGTTAACCGCTGCTCTACAGGAATTGCACGCACAGATCCCAGTGACGGAGTTTGCACTGCATCTGAAAACATGATTAAAATGCATACTGAGGAAATGTATTCCCATTTACACAAAGCCCCGTCCCGTCCGGCGTTCATTTGTTACCATGACAAAGGCACGCTTCTCCACAGGCGGGGAAAATGACTAAATACAGATTCCCTTTGAAACACGGACATACGCATTCCCAACAAAGTGTCACCACTTATGAGCCAGTTCATGGAAGAGCAAGCGAGCTTCCCTCGCTCCTCTGTTAACCGCTCTGAACGAACAGCTCAGGCAGTGGCGGTAGGTTCCTCTCCGTCTAAACCAGGCCAGTAATGTGAAGTGAACAGTATTCCCAGGCTTTTGCCTCTAATGCAAAAAAAAAAAAGGAGAGAAAAAAGTATGACATCATCTTTTTCCAAGCCAGCCAATGGCAGCCCAGCACATGGAGCTTTCCAAGGATTGTTGTGGAAGCTGATACAAGGAGCGTGACGTGTTCAGTGAAGAGAGCAGGAGCAGAGAGGGAGAAAAAGTGATAGAGAGAGACAGAGAGATGAGACACAGATGAAAAACACAGAGACAGCGAGATGAGAGACAAATAAAAAGATAGAGGGATAGAGAGATGAAAGAAAGAAGAATGAGAGAAAAAATGACAGCTGAGAAAGCAGAGAGAGAGAGAGAGAGAGAGAGTGTAAAAGAGATGAGAGCAGAAGAGTGAGGGAGGGGGAGACTGGCTCCACAGTTGTTGGAGAATCCCCGTAGCTTCCAGTGAAAAGGAGAACTGCAGTCCTCTCTGTGTAAATGGAGGAGGGCATCTTTCTGTGCTCTAACATTTGGGGTGTAGAAGGAGAAGAAAGAAAGGGAGGCAGAATTCAGGAAGAAGAAGGCATAACACAATGCCAAATGAATTCAAAGTTGTCACCAATTTTTTCACTGACATAATATTACGACTGAGGCGATATAGCGATATTTATATCTGTATCGGGATATAAACAGATCGGGATACGGGCTGAGCAATATATCAATATTTATATCTATATCAGGATAAAAACAGGGCGGGATACGGGCTGAGTGTTGTATCGATATTTATATCTATATCGGGATATAGACAGGGATACGGGCTGAGTGATATATCGATATTTATATCTGTATCAGGATACGGGCTGAGCGATATATCAATATTTATATCTATATCAGGATATAAACAGAGCGGGATAGATATAATCTTTTGTAAAACTTTTCTGCTCCCTCACTGTACTCTGCTCCCCATGTTCTCACGTGCACACAATTGAGGAAGCATAAGAGAAATGAAAGGGGCATAAAAAGAAATGAAGATCGAATGAGTCGATTTGAATACAGTACAAATGATGGAAGGATTTGATGGGGTGTCCTAATTTGTAATATTTTAAAATATCCTAAATTAGTAATGCAAATATAAGATAAAACCATTTTCAAACATCGTAGATACACCAGATCCTTCATGTTCACATGTTGCTCAGGGAAATGATAGCATAGATGACCCCAAAATCAGCTACATTAACTGTGGTCACGTCTATTTTTGTTGTAGAATAAGTCACTAACAGTTTTTGTGAGCGGCTGGAAGATCTTGCCCAACTGTTTCTTGCACTATAATACATATATACACACGCAGTATCGTGTTTAACACTACAGTATTATAAAATCAATACTTATTTAATTTTAGAACTTTTAATTTTCAGTTACTGATCCTCAATCTGGTTCAGAAACTGCCATCTGTTTTCACAACGCTTAACACTATGTTGGTTTGCTAAGTGCACCTGAAACTGTGCAACACTCAGGATGAGAAAGAAACGCAGCAGGTCTACCAGACACCATACACAGCTGACAGACCGGATGTACATCCTGAGTATATATAGATGTGTGTGTGTGTGTGTGTGTGTGTGTGTGTGTGTGTGTGTGTGTGTGTGTGTGTGTGTGTGTGTGTGTGTGTGTGGTGTGTGTGTGTGTGTGTGTGTGTGTGTGTGTGTGTGTGTGTGTGTGTGTGTGTGTGTGGTTTAAATCAGTCCAGTTTTGCTCATGCACACTATATATATAGTGTTTGCTTGTGTGCTACTATTGATAATGTTTGAGACTGTGGTCCCAGCTCTCTTCAGGTCAGGGTCCTCCCGTGTAGTTCTGGGCTGATTCCTGACCTTTTTCAGAATCATCCTTACCCTACGAGGTGAGGTCTCGCATGGAGCCACAGAGTGACTGACAGTCATCATGTGTTTGTACAATCAAAGCCAGTGGGCTTCAAGCCATACAGGCTCAACAGTAAACCAAACAAGTTATGAAACAATTATTATGAGTGAGGTTTTTTTCTCATGATGAAAATAAAACCTGTTTTTTTGTGTGAAATTATGAACACTAACTTTTCCATAATATTTTTTGGAGATGCAGTAGATGCAAAACTACAGAAGAGAATCATTTATGACCTGAGCTCAACCCTTCTGAACATATGTGCACTATATCAAGTCCAGCCCCGAAAACCAACAAAGAGAAAGATTAGTTATTGATGGCTACTAAAAGTTTATGGTCAAGGTGCCACTAAAGGACATTGAACCAGATGTCAGCTGTGTTGTATTTCTATATTTCATTCTTTAAGTATCATTTAGACCAGAAAACCCAAACATTAACACACAACTCTAAAAAGAACAGTTGAAGGAAATCACTGAAAGCCCAATATTCCCACAACATTCATGTGCACTGACCACAGCTCTAGATCCCTCGATAGTGATCCCCACTATAATCACAGACAGACATAATAATAAAGGATGTACAGAGTCAGACTGGAGCTTCTAAAGCCTAGAGCTAAAACTGCTGCTTCCCTGAACGAGCCCTGAGCGAGTATGAACCTGCACTCGTTTCTGTTTGCAAACTGTGAAAGTCTGCTTTTTGGCAAAATCAAAAATCCACACACAACATCAGCTTTACTGCAAATCCAAAGTGTGATACGGACTGAAAGAGTGACCATTAGAACCAGCACTGCACACACAGGGTGTTTTGAGTGACCCAACAAGAGAACCACTTATGTAACAGGGATTCACAAGTGTGAGGAACCTTTAAAATGAGGATTTAAAGAGCTTTCACTCGAGTAAACATTCTTCTCAGACACTAAAATGGTTCTATAGCACTGGTTCTCAAACTGTAGTTAGATTAAAACCTATAAATATTTCATAAAAGAACGTGTTTTGTTCGTCAGATCACAATTCAGGTCTTCACTCTACAGTATCAAAGAACCCTATGGAACTCCAACATCTACGAAACCAACCTTTTCTCCAATTCTCGCTAGTTTCTGGATTATGGTTAACAGCTGAATAATCAACCTAGGGTTCAAGGGGACACCAATAATATCTGTAGGTCCTGCTTCACTAAACAGGCTGGTGGTACATGAACTAAAAAGTTTGAGAACCACTGCTTACAGAACCCTCTGCAGGACCCTTAATGCATGTCTTTGTTTGAGATGAGGTGTGAAGCAATTCTACAGCAAGAGAGATCTAATAAGGTTTAATATGACTGCTGAACCTGGGCAGTGAGACAGCAGCAGAAGAAAGAAGCAGTCCAGCGCTGATCCCATAGCTGATTAATGGGGTGGTGATGGTGACTAATGAGAGTACAAAGGAGGCAGTAGTGGAAACCCAGAGAAAAATGGGGATTGTGGTGAAGGAGCAAGTGGGGGGCTGGGAGAAAGGGGTTGTCCCTGGGGTCTTATTGTCCCCTCTGCATGGTGGAAAGTGACAGTGATGAGACAGCGGGGTTGGAGAGGGGGCGGCAAGTCCCATGCAACAGCCCACTGAGAACAGAACAATACCACACGTGGCCAATGAGGCCCGAGCACGGGAGGGGCAGTGGCTCTGGCGCTCCTGACTAATCAATCTCGCAATGCTAATTAAGAACATGGCGGGGACAGCCTTCCTCAGAAAAAAAGAAAAAAATTCAATAATACTGGATTTGTTAAACGCTTTACTGCTCCCCGATGAACACAAGCTTCCTTCTGACAGAAAAAAGAATCTACAAGCACCGAGATCACCTTCTGGAATAACCCCCCGGCCACTCAGAGTCATGAAGATTGATCTTCAAGGTGTCTGTAGACCAGTGGTCACCAAATCCTGCTCTCGGAATACGTTCCTGCATAACTAAACCGCGGCCCAGATTCATAAATTCGTAAATAGATCTCCAGGATTAGGATGGGACAGAAGCATCAAACCAATAGACACAGCGTTTCAGAGGTCTCCCTTCCAGACACACTTCTTAAACAAGCCACTGGTCATTGATTCACCTATCCTGCCCACTAACTTAACCAAGAAAATGACCAAGAGCCAAGTCCGATGGTCACTTCACATGGTTATCCCTGTACACATCCTACCTTTTATAAAATCCAAATTAATAATTCAGCTTGGTGGTTAAAGCTCTGGGTTATTGATCAAATGGCCGTTGGTTCAATACTCACTTCAACTGAGCTGGTAGTCTTGGGCCCTTGAGCAAGGCCCTAGACCCTTTTTGCTCCAGGAACTGGTGTATATCAAGAGAACAGTTCTGAAGTATATCCTTGCTGTCACACACTAAACCTCACACCTATAAAACAGCAACTTTTGGACTTTGATTGCAAGACATTCTGGAGCCCTCTCCTGCCCGAATCTTCAGAAAACCTTACACACCTAACTGCACTGACACTTCACAGAGTTAAACTGACGTTAGGACATCCGACAGAACGACGACAATTACAGGGAGTGTAATAAATGATGTTTACTGATGCAGGCCAGTGGACTGGTCACAACAGGCAACGGAGCCTGCTGTTTTTCCTGTTCCGATTAAGAGAACAATCCTAAACAGCAAAGGCATCACGGCTTTAGCAATTCAACTTGCGCTGCAGGAATTCCTGCCATTTTTTTCCACAGTCTTCACATGCCTGCTTCCTCAGAAACGCAGCAGAAATGCTGTGCTTTGTTTTGAAGCTCGAGACCAAGAGGGCAGCCCTCAGAGGAAGGGCAACACTTGACCACCATATGGTCAGTCAGCCATCCCATATGAAGCTGCATGTAAGTGCAGAAAACACAGGCTGCTTGCAAGAATGGGAGAGATCCATAGCTCTAAGTGGAATGAAAATGTGAGCTCCCCTGAGGCAGAAGGGAGGGAGGGAGGGAGCAGCGAGGTTGTCATCTCGGCGGCCATGATGTAATCCCCTAAAATTAGCCTTCCAGCGGCACAGCAGCAGCTACACCACCACCAGCAGCAGCAGCAGAATGAGAACTACTGCATAAATAAGACTCGCAGTGACTCTAATTTAAAGAAATGGTCGACTCTTTATCCCAAGTGCAGTTGAAGTGAGAAGACTAATGTCTAAATCTGGGAATTGGCCATTAGTGGTCTCCTCTAAGTGTGGTTAGCTGTTTAATGATGCTTCAATAATAGCAGTTCAAATAGAAGTAGTTAGAGAGCTTGAGTGTGACTCTGATGAAGCATCATTCTAACAGGGCGCCTGGTCCACTGCTGATCCATCCACTCACACCTATGGGCAATTCAGCAAAGTCAAATCACCTACCGCGCTTGGGGGTTTTCTGTGAGGTGGGAGGAAACGAATGAAACTGGAGGACCCAAAGGAAAGCCAAGCAGACATGGGGAGACATGGACCACCACAGAGCAGCTATTATGTGGGTGGTGGGTCATCCTGAGCACTGCAGTCACTGGTGGTGTTAGTGTGTGTTGCACTGGTACGAGTGGATCAGACACAGCAGTGATGCTGGAGTGTTTAAACCCTGTGTCCAGTGTCCACTCTACTGGACACTCCTACCTAGTGTCTCCACATTGTAGATGTAACGTCAGAGACAGAAGCTCATCTGTTTCTGCACAGTTTGTGTTGGTCATCCTCTAGTCCTTCATCAGTGCTCACAGGACCCTGCCCACAGGACGCTGTTCTAAGTACAGCAGTCACACAGAGTTTAGGTTGAAAAACAACCAAGAACCATGTCTGAAGTTCCTGTACACATCCTTACCTTTCATATCATTCAGATGTGGCAGTTCGGTGGTTAAAGGTCTGGGTTAGGGTAAGGAGGGTAAGGAGACGACTCACTTGCTCAAACCATTAATCAACTCTCACGCGAGAAGGGTTTTTCAACTCACAAGGGCACTAAAATTGAACCTGGAGTAAATGTTGGGTTGCAGGAATATCCTCACTTAAACAAGGGCAGCACTGACACAAGTGGTTGACTGTAAATAAGATCTACAACTTGAAGCAAACACCATCAATTCTGAAAGTGATCTTTGCTTTCCCTGGTGCCTCAAACCCCCTACACACTGCACTAAAACATGAACACTTAGGTCACTGTAGGGAACAACCTTGTAAGGGTCACCTCTGATGAATCAGGATGACATTCTGGAAATGAGCAAGATGTAATTTATGTCTAGATGATTCAAAGGTGAATCACCTGGCGAATATATCACAATTCTGTGTGCCCATCATCTCTACCATGATGGCAAAAGCCGTGGCAATGAGAAGTCAGAATGAGACTTCACAATCGAGAATTTCTCAGCTCAAACCAAACTTCTGGTCCTCTCAAAGACGGAGATGAACGTGTCTCCAGACTGCTTCTGAAGATGATCTGTTCTTTCTCCATTTGACACTTACACTTAATATCTATCCAATCACGAGCACTCACACCGAGCCGGAAATGTCTCAAGGGGAGGAAGCAAGTGGACCCAGACATCTTGCAGACTGACAGGAAACACAACACCACAGACAACGTTTCAGCCTGGGTCATCTCCTTCTTTCACACACAAACCAAGCAACGTCTTCAGCAGCAGCTCAAGCAAAGTCCAGTGGTTTCATCATCTATTCCATCGAACCGTTGCGAAACAAAAGTGAAGTCAGCAAGTCCGGAGGATGCAGGTTGCTGCAAACGTGGACGTCAAGGCTGGACAGTCACGAATTGTAAAGAAGAATTGTAAAGAACTTAGCCAATTTAGGAGACCTAGAGGAGTCAAAACCTATGGTCAACAAGCTTCATTTCAAGCGATACCATCAAGTGGAGTTCTCCTAGGAGCGGCAGAGCCTTTAGCTGTCCTTTAAGACATGATCACTTCAAGCAAACACATTCCTCTGCTGGACAAGTCAGCAGCACCGAAGATATGAAAAATTTGAAGCAAGGATTCCCAACTTGTTTCTACACATTAGAAGTTCTTCCTCAAATTTCCCCCAAATTTACAGATTCTTGAGTAAAATCCCTGTAGGCCAAAGATGGCAAACCCCAGTCAGAACAAGGACAGGCTATAGTCTAGTCTGTAATCATTTTTGAAGATCTGCACGTTTCAATGAAATAAATGAAATTTCAAAACGATATTGGTTGATATTAAATCACCCTGAACAGTTCATGGGTTTTTGAGTATTTAAGTGAAGGAACTGACCCTCTATGAGTGGTGCAGACGAACAGGGCAATCTGAGGGGAATTCACCCGGTGACTTTAACACTTGAGAATTTGGTTCTCATTTTAGGATCACTTCTCTATTAGGTATCAGACAATACAGACAGTAAGCTGTATACAGAACTGCTCTTGTGATCATATGTAAATAAAGAAATAAAGAAATTCAAAGAAAGCTGGTTTTGGAACTCAATCAATGACTCATGATCCTTAATCAAGTACCACTCTGTAGATCTTAAACACTAAGTCTACAGTACAGCATGGAATTATATATTATACTACACGTCTCAACTCAAAATCAAGAGCAAGAAGGCAAGACGCAGTAACATACGAGAAGTTATGTTAATCTAAGGCAGACGTCCAGTCATTCATTATAGCTTAATGGGAAAAAAAGTGATTCTAGTCTCCACTATAGACACACCACTGTTTTACACACAGCTGATTTCAGTTCATTTGCGCCATCACAGGTAAATACTATCTCTTCAAAGTGCAGGAATGAACTTTTTTTTTTAATGATTATAAAAAAGTATATATGTGTTTGAGGAAGAACAGGAATACCTAGAAGACCTTTGTCTTATCAGGCTTGAGTTGGAAAAAGCTGGAAAAAGGAACCTTTTATAAATAAACGGTCCTTCCAGTGACGCCACAGAGGAATCCTTCAGACCCGCATCTCTATTTACTAACACCGTTCTTTACAGAACCGGAAGTGATTCTTCCATGGCATCATTCCATCTGTCGGTTTAAGCACCCTAATGTTTGTGTGTAGAGCAGATCCAGAGCAATCTTCAGAAGTTTTCATTCTGAACTCCTGGATGCCCTGTTAAATGTGGTGTGCTGCTGATGGAATTGAACATCAAGTATTGATTTACCAAAGCAGATGTTGGATGAAAACTATAAATAATTCTAGACTCCCATGAGGAGAACTTTGGAGGGGTTTGATGAACCGAGTGAAGGAAAACCATCACTTTCTGTAGGAATGTTTTTAGTGATTATTCTAATATTAGTGTTTTAATAAACATTACATTCTGCTTTAGACAGAGGATTACAGTCTTTACACAATACTGTACATTTGAACAATCTTACACACAAAGTTGGACCAGATGTGTGATGGCAACTTGCCTCACACTTCAGAGAGCTAGACTGGGGGTGGCGTAAGTAGGTGGAACAAACTAACTGTCACTCAGAACCCGGGGGAACACAGATTACTAAGAACTGTAACTGACACTCAAAATGGATGCTATCAGCAGGCGGGAACTTTCCCCAATGTGCACCGCCTTCGTTATGAGTTAATATTGTAATAACATTAGAAAAACATACAGCCTGAGAAACTGGACGCGACTCGTCATCTGAGCTGTCTAGAGCCGAATCAAATCAAAAACACAAAGGAACATTATTTAACCCTTTCATGCATGAATTAGAACAACATGGATCAGGATTTTCCCCAAGCCATTGGATTCTCCTTTCAGGCTCAAACTAGTGAACTGTGTGCGTCTGTAGGCCTTTTGTGTAATCGTGAAAGAGTTCACAGTGTGTTCACTCAGGTGCATTAATGCATTACCAGCCCAATGAAGGAATAAATCATTACAAATAAATGAATGAAATGGACATTTTAATGCTGCACCAGTCATGAACCACAGTCCACTGCCCTGTTTTCAAATAAACCAACAAAACGGTGAGAGTGATTGTGCACAAGAGCATCAGCAAAATGCCATAAATGTAAATGTAAATGTTGGGAGTGAGCGAGTGAGCTAATGAGTGAGTGTGAATGAGTGAGGAAGTTAGTGAGAGTGAATGAGTGAGGAAGCGAGTGAGTGAGTCTCCAGAAAAGAAAAAAAAACACACACAGAAACTAAAGACTTTCATATATCTGTCCACTGTAGTGACCATCATGTGTGAAAGAGCTACAGAAGCTCCACAATGTGATACCTGGCACTGACACTGACACTGGTGCAACAGGATTAGAGCCAAACCTTTAAAGTCATAGTTGTTTTAATAGAATTTGCTGATAATACACCTTGTATCCCATATGAAAATCTAATATACAGCCATATATGTATTTCCATAATAAAGGACTGGGTACACATTTCAAAAATGCATGTGTGCATTGCATATATAATATATATATATATATATACAAATGCACAATACATCAATCAAACATATCGTTGCAGTCCGATTAAAAACAAGCATCTCCAAAATGGCAACTTTACAGAAGAAGGAAAACAAATGCTCTAAACTTTGATTACAAGCAAATGTAAACAAAATGCTTGTTTTACTCATTTTAGAGCAGAAATATTGATACAGTGTACAGAGCTTCAGGGCTTGAACCATGATGCAAACAAAAAATGAAGAAAAATGGAGAAACTTGGTTTTCATTGGACAGCAGCAAAATATGTTGGATTGGTTGGTAAATTTGCTTATTTTGTATGTAAAATATGTAGCTGCATATACAAGTAGTAACCCTCTATTTGAACTCATACAAGTTACATAATATTTCTATCATAAATGTTAAATACATGTTATTTGTAAGTGTTTGCACAAATCGTTCATATATAAATAAATCATTTTTTAATCTTTACACTGTCATGTTTCAGACGTCCAGACGGGAAAGTGGTAACAGTAATTAAAGTCCAGGTCACTTACTGTAGCTGAGCTGGCCAGGTCCTGGTCATCTGTGATCAGCTCGCGCTCCCCTCGTGGGTTGACTTTGTGAAAGCGTCGGCGCGAGTGGCGCTGGGAGCCATCGGTCTGCGGAGCCGCTTCCTCGCCATCGCTCGCATTCTCCACCTGCAAGGTTCCAGAGTCAGTCAGGTTCTGTGAGTCCTGGTTGAACATCCAGGTTTTCCATATTACTGAAAGTCTGTGCAAGTGCAGCCAACTCATGGGGAAGGCATTGGTACACTCAGATAAGCGAAGGAAAAAACGAGATGAACAGAATAGAAAACGAGGCACTGCGTCTCAGCTGTTGTTGGTAGCAGACAGTCATTTTCCTTTTTGAGAGGCAGTTGACAGACCTTGCAGTGAGGCCACCGTTTCCTGCAGGAAGCCACACACACGCGCGCACACACACACACACACACACACACACAAATATCCTCTGAAAGAAGAGGCTTTGAAAACTGCAGATTTGGGCTTTTCAATGGAAATACCAAACTAGCACTGCTCCATTGTTAACGCTTTGTTATTGGCAGAATGTTTGTTTCTTTTACATAATAAAAGTCTAAAAAAACATGATCTAATGTGTTCAGACAACAACAAACAAAACAAAGCAAAACAAACCAAAACATAATATTTCCTAAATCAAATGACACATAACGTGTGTGAGCTGTTTGAAACAGTGCATCCAGAAAGTCTTCACATTTTATGTTACAGCCTTACTTCAAAATGGACTACATTCATTTTCACACACGACACCACGATGACAAAATGAGAAAAGTTTGTTTGAAATCTTTGCAAATTAATGAAAAATAAAACACAGAAATAGAACATGTTCATACGTTTTCACAGCCTTTGCTCAATACATTGAAGCACTTTCGGCAGCAATTACAGCCTCAAGTCTTTTTGAGTTTGATCCTAAAGCTTCTTTGATCCTAAAGGTTCTTCTTTTCAGAACCTCTCAAGCTCCATCAGATTGGATGGGGAGCGTCGGTGCACAACCATTTTTAGGTGCCTCCAGAAATGTTCAATCGGGTTCAAGTCTGGACTCTGTCTGGGACACTCAAGGACATTTACAGAGTTGTCCTGAAGACACTCATCTGTTATCTTGTCTGTGTGCTTAGGATTGTTGTTCTGTTGGAAGATGAACCTTTGTCCCAGTCTCCAGAGCGCTCTGGAGCAGGTTATCATCAAAGATGTCTCTGTACATCACTGCAGTCATCTTTCCCTCAACCCTGATTAGACCAGTTCCTGCTGCAGAAAAACACCCCACAGCATGATGCTGCCACCACCATGCTTCACTGTAGGAATGGTATTGGCTAGGTGAGGAGCAGTGCCTGGTTTCCTCCAGACATGATGCTTGGCATTCAGTCCAAAAGGTTCAATCGTTTTGTTTCTCATGATCTGAGAGTCCTTTAGGTGTCTTTTGTTAAACTCCAGACAGGAGGGGCTTCTGTCTGTCCGCTCTACCATACAGGCCTGATTGGTGGAATTCAGAACCACAGAAACAGGATTCCTTCTGTAAGGTTCTCCTCTCTCCACAGAGTAATGCTGAAGTTCTGTCGGACTGAACTTCCAGTCAGCCAGCTCTATGAAGAGTCCTGGTGGTTCCAAACCTCTTCCATTGACAGATGATGGAGGCCAATGTGCTCATTATGGATCTTCAATGCAGCAGAAATGTTTCTGTACCTTCCTCAGATCTGTGTCTCAGCACAATCCTGTCTCAGAGGTCTACAGACAGTTCCTTAGACTTCATGTCTTGGTTTGTGCCCTGACCTGCACTGTCTACTATAAACAGGTGTGTCTTTCCACATCATGTACAACCAACTGAATTTAACACAGGTATCCAATAAGGCTGTAGAAACATCTGAAGGATGATCAGTGGAAATAAGACCTGAGCTCAATTTTGAGTGTCGTGTTAAAGGTTGTGAATACTTATGTACATTTAATACTTTTGTCTTATTTGTAATATATTAGCAAAAAAAATCATTTTCCAATAAGGCTGTAACATAAAAAGTGAAGTGCTATAGTCCAAAGAAAAACAAAAAACTACCTAAATATCCTTCATTATGTTTATTATTTTTGTATGTATCAGTATTTTCCCTTCTCTGGACTTTTATTCTGAAATTTGCACACTGCGTGAGCAAAGACAGGGAGCAAACAGCCCCTCCCTTCTTATTTTCCTCTACAGCCCAAGTTGTTTAACCATTTTCCGAGTCAGATTACTTCCTAATAATTCATCACAGAATGATGTCTGTAGGTTACTCTGATCCTGACTTACAAAGCCTAGAAAATGGCATCTAACTACCTGCAAAATGTGACCTCAGCTGAACAGTAAGACGGCTGTAATAATTTTATCATTTTATACGATCAAATGTAGTGTGAATATGGTTCCATTTGTCGACAGCATCATACAGAAATAAGATCTATAGTTTTGAAGTGTGGGGCAGCGAAGGCGGCCTCCCTGACGGCAAACCAGCAAGACGAGGGCTGAACAGGATGTGAAGCCAAATGAAGAGAAAACATCTGGGCCTAAACTGCAACTCACTCGCGCCTCCCCCACCCACTCTACGGCAACACTCACAAATCTCTGCCAACTCAAACCAACTTTTTCCACTGTCTTCGTTTTACAAATCACTGCTGAACAACATGTGGAGGTGAACACTGAACTGCTGCCACACTCACTGGGCTGCTGCTTGTACCTGGAGCACTTTCATCATAATACAGTGAACCCTTTAAGCCCTAAAGGCCTTGGGGTGGTCCCATGACTCAAACCCATTACCCTCAAACACGTAACATTGTAGTTTCTGAACATGAAGTACTGAATCTGTTATACCAGTTACTCAATTATTTACAGTCTTTACTGCATTTTTTCTAGTAATTTCTTAATCATTTGTAGCAACTGTTGAATCATTTCTAGCAGTTACTGAATCATTTATCAGTAAATTAGACATTTACAGTCATTATTCAATCCTTTATACCAGCAACTGAATCACTTAAAGTAGTTAATGAACCATTTCTAGCAGTTAATGAATCATTTATTGCAGTTACTCAACCATTTACAGTGGTTAATCAAATATTCAGATCGTATTGAATCACTTAGTTACCGAATCATTTATGTAACTCACTGAACAAACTGTTACTGATTCATTTAGGAGTTCTTGCTGAATCATTTATAGTAGTTACAGAATCATTTAAAGCAGGTACTGAATCATTTACAGCAGTCGCTGAATCATTTATAGTGGATACTCCTCCATTTAAAGTCTGAATCATCAATATGTTACTGAATCATTTAAAGATGTTACTGAATAAAAGGATTTGGATTTGGGTTTGGGAAAGGAGTTCCCGATCCGTGTGAAGAACACAGGGAATGGGAATCGTGGTGCTGTGGAGGCAATATAAGGAAGAGGGCTCTTTTCTGAGGAGCTGTCATATCAAAGCCGTAGAACCATCCATCAGGGGGGGACGGATCAGGAAGAGGGAGGGGACGGGAGACAAATGACAGGAGCAGCTCTTTCCTCATTCAACCATCCATCAGTAGAGTACCAGTGTATCTCAGCCAACGCCACCATATGTAGGTGTAGAGTGGGGCAAGGCAGAGAGAGCGAGGCAGGCATGGACACTAGCGGTCAAAGGTCTTGCTCATCGATTGCTCATTCCATATATATACGAAAAAAGACACAAGAGTCCTGTTCACCACCATTGGTGAAGATGCATGAGATCTCCCGACAGAACTGCGTAATGCTACATAATCCCGAGTCAAACCCAGTTAGATGACTCTACTACCTCAGTTCTGTGTCTCTCAGATTGTCCACAAAGGCTTGTAAACAATATGTCCATAACAGAGTACTCCAAGTGTGATTTTTATTTATCGTTGTGGATCAATTCAACTCCTTACCTGTAGGGGGGGCAATATAAAGCATATAGCAGTATAAAGTCTTAACCATTTAAATAATGAAAACATAATTGTCTAAAAAAATTTAAGTGTTAATTTGAGCTTCTGATCAAATATTTTAAAATATATATAATTAAATAACACTTACATACATAACAACATACAAACAACAAACTTAACAACATATAAACGCTGTGTCCAAATATTTGTGGACAGCTCTTTGAATGAATGTACGTTAAGTTGCACACTGGACAATAAAGACTAACAGGATAAAATCATTTTTAAATTAAGGATTTTACTCAAGAAAATAGAAATCTGTACGTATTTATTGTTTGTACGTATTTACTGGTGCTTGCGGTGCCTGATCCCATTTTTACTTTACGCAATTTTACGCATTTTTATTTATTGAATTTATTTCAAGTTCTTTACTCATTTATAATTATTATTAAATTATCACAATGATTAAAAAAAGTCCAAAATAGAATATAATGGTTCTTAAAAGGGTCAATAGCAATGTGTTAAATAGGCTTAACCATTAGAGCCCTGGGCCAATTTTGAGGGGTGTTTTCATAATTTGAGGTATTTTTATTTGACAAAAAAAATGAATTTATTGGAGACAATACCACATATCAGATCTTCATTTGAGGTGTAAATATTAACAGAATTTGTATACTTTTACCTTATACATAATGTCATAAGGACTAAAAACACCATCTCTAAAAATACCAGAAAAAATTGTCTTATTTTTATTATTTATGTAATATTATGATCCCTTCTCGGGACTTTTATTTAGAAACTTGAACACTATGAGCAGAAAAAAGAGCAAACAGTCCCTTATCATTTTCCTCTATAACCCAATGTCAAAGTCAGTGATGTCATCAGCCCCACCCCCTCTCTCTGATCAGTCAGAGTCTGTAAGCAGGTTGATCATGTTCACGTGGCCAGAGCAGTAAACATGCACTGGAAGCTCCTTTGGCTTCTAAACTGGGATTTAATTCAGTTGGAAACGAGTTTGGATTACTTGCTGATAATTCACTGTCTGTGGGGATGTGTGTATCATGTCTGTGGGGATGTGTGTTTCATGTCTGTGGGGATGTGTGTATCATGTTTGTGGGGATGTGTGTATCATGTCTGTGGGGATGTGTGTATCATGTCTGTGGGGATGTGTGTATCATGTCTGTGGGGATGTGTGTATCATGTCTGTAGGGATGTGTGTATCATGTCTGACGGTTGTTTTGGTCCTGAGACAGGAATGTAACCAGCATTTAACTGTGTGTTAAGTGCAGATATCGCATTGTAAGTGTGAAACAACATATGAATATTTCTCACATACTATTCATACATCAACCACCAATTTTAGGGCATCTTTAATGACATTATGAAAAGAAAGTTGTTTTTAGACTTAATGTATGACCATGAAAATTATTACGAAATGAATGTTTGCGTTATTAATTGTCATAAACACAGTGCTGATGTTTAATTAATAGCTAATATGTAAAAATAAAGAGTGGTTGTGTTTAAACGCCAAGCACCAGATCGCAGTGCTGTATCAGATCCCAGTGTTCTGATTGGATAAAAAGTCAACTTTTATTTAGTGCTGCTTCGTACAAAATTATAAACTTTATAATACATAACAATGCGTACAGTTTCACAATAAACAGGACTGTGTCCGCAATCGTATTGAGGGCACTTCTTAAGTGTACAGAGTCACAGAGTCGAGTTTTTGTGGTTCGTTGGTTCACGTGAGCAGCTGTAGCTAGGTTACCACTCAGAGGAAGGTCATCCAAGATCAAGAGATTTGGAGATTCTGCTCTGTTCATTTCCTCTTGTGCAACAGAGGACAGCATGCCTTGTTGTTTTAAAGAGCTAGAAGAAGCAGGTGCTTAGGAGAGGAGTTGTGTCTGGGTGGTCTTTGAGAGAAGTCACCCTCTAACGTACCAACGTGACACAGAAACCATAAACCCTACTTTAAGCACCAGGTTCTTCTCCTCGGTCTACTTCTATCTGAGCAGCTGTGAGAGGTCTGGTGCCCAAAGCTTCTTCAGCTTGCCAGAGAAAACAAACAATGGAGGACTATAAGAGCAGCTACAATGTATAGTGCAGTGTTTCCCAACCCTGTTCCTGGAGGCACACCTGCCCTACACATTTCAGCTTTAACACACCCCTTGCAACTCTGAAGGGCTTGTTGATGAGCTGATGAGTTGAATCAGGTGTGTGGGGAGCAGGGTAAGCTCTAAAAAATGCAGAGCAGGTGTGCCTCCAGGAACAGGGTTGGGAAATACTGGTGTACAGTGTATCTTCTGGTTGACCAGCATGGTCTTTGCAGTTGACCAGCATTACCAGCATGAACATGGATGATACAGCATGTGTTCACCTGGATAAGCAGTATTTCAACCACCAACCATAAAAAAACAGCTTAAACCATCTGAAACCAGCTACCAGCAAACCAGCATTAGTTTGGTTTGCTCTTGATTGTTAAACTGAGAGGGATCATCATGGTGAGATCCAAAAATTTACTTTTAGGAACCACATTCTCAACTTTCACCCTTGCTGCTGCAGGTTCTGGAGATCTCTCCATCATAGAAACCACTATGAGATCTTGGATCAGAGGGGGCTTGAGGGGAACCATAGTGGCAGTTCTAAAGGGGTAGTTTACTTCACAGGTATATAGGAGGAGGCATGTGCTAGTGCGGTTGGGGAATTAACACTTCCGAAATGGGGGGACAAATCTGTTAAATGGTAAATCTGTTCATTAATCACCACACTTTCACACGGTGTGAACAGCTGCTGTGATCGACTACTAAACTACACCGTTAAGCAACAAGAAAGGAGATGTTCTGTCAAATTATGACTGTTAAACAAACCTACTGACTGGTCCAGACTGGATCACTGTTTACATGACTGGGAGCTTGTTTGGTGGGCTGAAGGGTGAGACGTGGATGAAAATCACGATGGCCAACAACAAGTTTACATAACCAAATTTCCTGACGTGCTGTTCTTCAGGCATTCTAAGAACGCTAATCAGCAGCTTGATCAAAATATTGGGCATTCAGTTTCTTCCAGCGCCGTTCATGTGCACAGCGATAGCAATCACAAAACAAATTACACTGCACTTCTCCTTAACCCCCCCCAGCCTGTTCCCTAACCCCTCCCGACTCACTCCCTAACCCCCCCCGCCTGTTCCCTAACCCCCCCCCCCCCCCCCCCCCCCCCCCCCCCCAACCTCCACTCACCTCCCCAACCCCAGCCTGTTCCCTAACACCCCGACTCACCTCAACCCCAGCCTGTTCTCTAACCCTCCGACTCTCACTCCCCTAACCCCAGCCTGTTCCCAACACCCCAACTCACTCCCCAACCCCTCCAGCCTGTTCCCAACACTCGACTCACCTCCCAACCCCCAGCCTGTTCCCCTAACCCTCCACTCACTCCCTAACCCAGCCTGTTCTCAACACCTCCTAACTCACTCCCTAACCCCAGCCTGTTCCCCTAACCCTCCCGACTCACTCCCTAACCCCCCAGCTCCTGTTCCCTAACCTCTCCGACCACTCCCCAACCCCCCCCCCCCAGCTCACTCCCTAACACCCCCCAACCCCAAGCTCCCTGCAGGTGAACAGAAATACAGGAAAGAAAAAAGTAGTTGAGATCTTCTGATTCAGTTCCATCAGCAGCACACCTTGTTTAATGAACTCAGTGATGGAGAAGCTCCACTTTCTATAGGGATGTTATTAGTGTTTATTCTGATATTAGTGAGGAAATAAACTCTCACTGCCCAGATAAGCTTTACGCTCCCATTTACACGGGGGACTAAAACTTTTGCACAGTACTGTCGCAGCCAAACGCATCAACCGAAAGAACGTTGTTTAGAAAATGTTTCTCCTGAAATTTAATTCTGCAGAAGTAAACTGAGACCACTTCAGAGCTTCACCTGTTTACTAAACTCCTCCACCGTCATTCCTAAGCTGCTGCATTCTGATGTTCCAAGGAACATTTTGCTGGCATGCATAACAACAGGTTCCACCATGGTGGGGCTGCTGAGGCTCAAAACAGGTTCTGCTGGACTAATGTTAACATCAGTGTCTTTACATCATGTTATCTAAAGAATGCACCTCGTCCCAGCTGATCTGCTGCCTGATCCGCTGAACAGCATTACTTTTCGCACTTCTCTCAAACGATGGAAGGATCTACTCACCACAATCATCTCTGATGGTTCCAAAGTGATGCATTCACAGCCTCGTCTGCCCCCTCGCTGCCTGCCAAAGCTAGAAAGAGAGAGAAGGACGGTGAACAGGCATCGAACCCAACGGGTCATGGTGAACAGCATGCTGCTGTTTTCTGTCTGTAGTGATAAAGTATATTTTTTTATTTTCTCCAATTGAGACTGTACACCTATCAAACACTCAGATCACAAGTTACAGACCAGTTAACAACAATGTAAGCACGTCCCCTTGTCCCCATCACTCTGTTTATTAGGGGACACTTCTACAGTCAACCCAACATGTTTCTTGTGGCACCAGGAAAACCATCCTAAAGACCTGGAAAACGAAAGCAAACATCAATAATGGAAAAATCCATTGATTGATCATCTATGAGTCTAAAACCTCAACACCAGCTGTGCTTCACTCCATCATTCAGCCAAACACTGCATTCCTATACATTTTCCCATGCGTACAAATACAGACACAGATTAAATACTCATAACAGAAACAGTTAATGGTGCTAAAATTTACAAAAAAAAGGCTGATTTTTTTTTCATCTTATTGCTAACTGATTAAAAATAATATATCAGTTAAAAACCTGTGCAGTGCTTTTTAGCTGATCTTGAACTTCTCATTTCACAAACCATCAATAAACTTAAGGGTTATAAACGTATAACATGCTCCGAATGGCTCAGTGGTCTAAAGCATTACCGCTTGCCATTGTCAGAGCGAAATTGTTGTCTCAATGTGATGCTGTTCGGCACAGGCGTCTGTTAGCCACTGCATCAGAGCTGGGGACCTGGCACTTTCCTCAGAGTTAGTTGGCTGTCCAGCGAGGGTACAAATGGCGGCAGTTTTGAAAAGAGGCGGTAGGCTAGTGTCACGTGTGCTCATCATCTCCCCCCTAATGTCGGGAGAATCACGTGATGGGGGAGAACTATAATGGGGTTGGGGAATTGGCATGTCTAAATCCACTGGAAAAAATTGGGTAAAAAATAAACCCAAAAAATAATGAGAAAAGTGTCTAAATCAGATCCGATTTGTTTAAATTAACTCAGTTCACCTCATTTTAGTATGCCGTGGGTGGGGCTAAGCTGCTGTTGGAGAAACATCTGTGACTTAATTAGTGTTACGTGCAAGAGAACGAAGATGAAGAAAACTTTTTATTAAAGATCTATAAAACTCATAGCTACTAAATTAACCTGTTAACCAAATTCATTTGACGATTGGGTTCTCCTTCACCAGCCACACCCTCGCATAATTACTTCCAGACCTGCTGAATCTGAACATCACAGAAACAGAACCTGTCTGGAAGTCTGAAGCAGCACATATCACATCACACTCTTAACAGATTCAAATCCAGAGGTACAAAAAGTCAGTTCCTGCACCTACCTACCAAAATATCACCAAGAGCGCATCAATGATTCATCCAAAAAGTTCACAAAAGGACTGCCGAACATCTCAAGATCTGCAGGCCTCGCTCACCTCAACATCTAGATCAGGGTTTCTCAACCTCTTCCAGCTCACAGACCCCATGACAACAATCCGTCTACTATCACAGCATATCTGATGTAGTCTGGGTCGTACAGGCGGGTGATTGTTTGTGGTTTCAGAGAAACAGACGCCGGGATGCACCATCTCAGACAGATAACGCTTAAATTGCTCCGCAATGTTTTTATTTGTGCATTTCTGTTAACGATTACAATGTTTACAGTTTGAACATCATCTCTGAATTTTTACTTATACTAACATTTGTTTATAGTTGTTATGATTTAAAGTGGAGGTACCGGCCCACTATGGACTACAGCCTCCGTCCGAGGATGGGCCTGCAGACCACTGCTTGTCTCCAGCCCACAGGTTGAGCAATTTTTGTTCTGGACTTGGACTCATTCAATGCAGTTGGTAAGAGGGTCCAGTTATTAGGATTATGGAGGCAATTACGTTTTTGCGTGGGTGACGAAGTTTAGAAGAACTCTTCAATCAACAAAATGATCTTTTAAAGCTGCACTGCATGTTTACCTGTGTTTACCTCTGTCTCATATTATAATGGAACACGCAAACAGATGAAATACTAAATGTAAATTAATCTAGAAAAACGTTAGCGGACATAAGAACTCAAAGACGATTAAACCTACAGTGATTGAATATCTGGAGCTGCTGTTCTACAAATAATTAGAGAGTCCGATTTTACTGCATGAAAAAACACGTCACATTAATATATTACTACGTGAATATTTGTAGTCCAGAACTGACAGGTTCAAACATTAACATGAGCAGTAACATGTTGACTAAAATTCGGGAGGTTAAAAGAAACGTAGAACCGAACAGAGACGAAAGGATACGGAATGACGCAGAGCCATTTCTGAAAGTTGGTCTCAAAGCGTCCTCATCTGATTGTGGCCAAAGCCTCAAAAACTACTGCCCTCAGTTTCCCCACCCTGAGCACAGAAGGCAAAAAGGAGTGCTTGGTGAGAAAAGATCGTAAGGGTGAGTCACTTTAAATAAATAAATAAAACATCAAATCCTGGTGACCAATGCAGTCAGTTCAACAACCAGCACTTATTGAACACAGCCCACGTGCAGTTGATAGTAGTTGATAGTAGTTGATAGTAGTTGACACCGTCACTATGATTTCATTTTCCTATTCAGCAGCGATGGTAGCAAGCAAATCAGTCAGGATGCCATAAAGGTAAGGTCTCACAGGTCTCACAGCCTGGAAAACTGTACCATGACAGTGTGTGTATAATCACAAGAGGAGGCTTGCTTTTCATTCTTCAGGAACAGAGGAATGACATCAGAAGGTGACACAAATTCCTTCACTCCATTAATTTCACAAACACAAATGCTTAGAGACTAATTCTGGGAACAGGTTCAGCTGCATTGGTGTGGAAGGTCCCACAACGATCCGTGCTTTGATTTTGGTGCCGAGGGCAGCTGTGACGCCATGAAAAATACCAAAGCATTCATTAAATTTGCATAATAATCCCAGGTTCTTTCCAGCAGGCCATACAGCAGCACACATACCCTCCTCGCTGACCTCAGCGCACACCCTTGAGAAAGCCCAACCAAAGCTGTGCTGGGAATGACAGCATCTTTAATGATCCAGTCTGGGCCACGGAAGGAGAAGTGCTCTGTTCCTCAGAACAGGAGGGATGATATTCGCATACCACAGAGTATTAATTTCCCCTTCAGAATTCCGGAGAACGTGTCGCACAGACTTGTCCTCGTTCTGTTTGGCGGCATTTGCAGGAGGTTGCCCGAGTCTGCCAGGTCAGGCTGGCACTTTGACAACGCTTCACACTTCACTGAGGCCGGCCCCCGGCTGTCAGCGGAAGGAGAGGAGATGCTGCCAAGCGTTTTCTGCACGTTTTCCCGACAGGAGCTAATGTACTCCCCACTCGCCTGTCTCCTGTCCAGAGCACCCCCAGACTGTACACAGACACAGTCTGCGATAGATCTGCCTTGGGTCTTCCAGCAGTAAGGACAACAATCAGCAACAATTCTTCACACTTACAGAGAAGTGTAGTGTAAACGGTGTGATGTGGCCCAGGTTCTACCAGGCAGAGGGCAGGTAACTAACAGTGTTTTACACAATCAGGTTCAGAAGACCAGAAGGACCTTATATGTGAAGCTGATGTTAAATGAAGCGATGAACGTGAAACAAACCCTGATCAAGCTTAAGACCTCAAGGAGCTACACCCTGGACTGTGCTTCACCACTCTTCCTGTAGACTCTAGGAGTCCTTCATCGGTGCTCACTGGACGGCTGGAGATTTCTGGTCGGTGGACTGTTCTCAGTCCAGCAGTGACACTGAGGGGTTTACACACTCCAGCAGCACTGCTGTGTCTGATCCACTCGTACCAGCACAACACACACTAACACACCACCATGTCAGTGTGACTGCAGTGCTGAGAATGACCCACCACCCACATAATAGCTGCTCTGTGGTGGTCCTGTGGGGTCCTGACCATTGAAGATGGTCTACTCTAGAAAAGTCAAATATTATTAGGAAGGAGCTGCAGACTGTAGAGGAAATGGCCAGTTCAGGGATTTTGTAGCTTCATTCGCATCAAATCGACCTTGGCAGTAGCAGACGGTTTCCTTCCTAAAAGCAAACTTCCCCCGAGAAACGAGGACCAGGCTAATCAAAGCCATAGCAGGGCAAAAACTGTATGAAAGGAGAAGTGAAACAGCTGAGCCGAAGTTCCTCCTGCAGTCAATAATGTAAATTGGGACGTTCGTCATGTTGGGGAGGCTCGGTTGAGCTGCTTTGTTTAATGGCTTTTCCTCCAAAGCAACACAGACTGCTGACAAAACCACAAACCATAATCTGCATGTTATTGTATGTTCAGCTCAGCTTGCATGTCTGTGCATCACATTTCTGACGGCTGCTCTTCAGCTGAAGACACAGAACCCTGCTGCTGTAGAGAACGGCGTGGAGTGAATGGCACGTGTTCACCTGCTTTGGCTGTTTATATCGCGATATAGATATAAATATCAAAATATCGCTCAGCCCATATCCCGCTCTGTTTATATCCCGATATAGATATAAATATCGAAATATCGCTCAGCCTGTATCCCGCTCTGTTTATATCCCGATATAGATATAAATATCAAAATATCGCTCAGTCCGTATCCCGCTCTGTTTATGTCCCGATATAGATATAAATATCGAAATATCGCTCAGCCCGTATCCCGCTCTGTTTATATCCCGATATAGATATAAATATCGATATATCACTCAGCCCGTATCCCGCTCTGTTTATATCCCGATACAAGATATAAATACTGATATATCGCCCAAACCTATGCCACATATATTGTAAAAATGTTCATGTTGAATTAAAACCAAATCAATTAAGAACCGTGCGAAGTCAGGCTCAGGAAACGCCAGATCCACAAGAAGATCAGAAGAAATCTTAACACAGGAAAACAGCTGTGGTTTCAGATGTCAAAACATAGCACAGCAAACAGATGAGGGTTGCTAGAAAGGCATGAATTACTCACTGTTTGGCTCCACATACTGAGTTCGGACAACAGGTGTACTCTAAGAGTAAAAGCGAGTAAAGGGTAACCGAATGTTCTTACGCTACAATCCTGTGGCCAAGGCATGAGGTCGTCTACGGTGAGAGTCCCACTCGTCAAGTCAAGTCATTCAAACACCACTGCGTTCTTGCCCTGTTCTCTAGACACGACAGCAATGTTGCCCGACCAGTTGTGAGGAATTCAAAGATCATCCGAAAGATTCATGTCTTCACAAGCCAGAGTGTCAGTTCTGTCAAAACCTCCAAAACAAAGACTGAAAACAGCCCGAAACTCCACAAACACAAGCCAGAAAGAGGGGAAAGTTCTCCTGGAACGGTAATGATCCACGCTGCCCGATTTTCCCGGCCTTTCTCCCGTCCTCAGTCAGTGTGTATCCGGTGGGTTTGCAGGGCTGTGGAGGGAGAGCGCTCATTTCCTGCCTGGATGTGCTCATGGGCTCCAGCTGCTTACAGAACACATGGCCGAGTAACTGTTCAACCAGGAGTTCCGCATTCCAGACCGCCCACTGACCCTGCCCCCCACTCCAAACACCAAAACAGCCCTGTGGCAAGAACCTCCACCCCCCAGTCACCAGAAACAACACCGTTTACCACTCCAGGCACTGGTGCTTGCTTGACCCCCTTCACTTCAACTCAATATGAAACAGGCAGAGCTGGCTTTTTGGCAGTTTCTTCTGCTCTTTTAACCACTCCTAAACACAAACTGGAACGTCTACTATAACGGAGAACTTTCACAGAACCTACAGGAGAACCATGGTTGCCAAAGAACTATGATAAGTCTCTGATTTAGAATAAATAACAGAATATTAAACCTGATTGCTGATTATTATTCATCTATTTGTTGGACTTGTGCTTTGCAAAATACCACTTTCACACAAAGTGGGATTTTTTTCTGCTATTTCTTTAAATTGTGTCCGAAATTCATGACGAATGGACCAATAAAAACGCTTCTAAAGAACTTTTAACTTTTCAAGAAACAGTACAAAATTGTGCACTGTAGGCAGTTTACAGTCACTATTACAGAAGCCACAATTCCACTTATATCAGTGGAATTCCCAAACCAGAACTGGTCGGCTAATCGAAGACACACCCTTCCATTATACGGAAATTTTAGGAACCTCTACTGGAGCATCCGAGACGTTCCCAAGACATCTGTACTCAATAAAACCACACACTCCTCACAATTGGCTGCGAGCGTTATGAGGTGTCACATGACAGGAATGGAATCTAACCCATCTGAGGGAACAGGACGCTCTACGCTGGCGGGTTTCTATCGCCTTCCCTTTCGTTTGCAACTGTGTTCTGATTGCATGCGACCCAGTGACGCAACGAGGCATTTGCTCTACTTGTGATGAATGAAAAGCAGCCTTGATCCAAGCACAACACCGCCACTGCATAATACGACACCTTGAAGGAAAATTACGCCACCAAACCCTTTCAGACTGGTGTTTTACAAGAACTACGGTTTCTTTTCAGTGGTGGTGGCGGGAACCAGGGGTTGTGACGTCCACGGCTCAAAAGGGACCCGAGAAAATGGACTTACAAAGGATTTATATCTCGCTGCCCTGAATATATCAGAAACGGGTTTTATTGGAGAAGAATTTTTGCACAAAGGAGGAAATTTGACTTTGGTTACACACTCAGCAGTTCCCAGACCAAGTCTGGAATACAAGATGTCTTCCACACACCAGCACAGTTTAGAAACCGAATTTCAGCGTAAGGCCAACATCATAAATCTACTGCATTTCTTAATGAGAGCTGACTTACAGTGGCATGTAAATGTTTAAAATGGTTAAAATGACAATGCGAATGGTTAAGCGAGTTGAAGATGAAATGATCTCCAAAAGGTATAAAGTTAGATTGTTATATATATATATATATATATATATATATATATATATATATATATATCTGTCTCTTATACACATCTTAGGAAGACAAGCATTTGTCACGCCGCTTTAGAGGCTCATGCTAACATTTGTCAAGCGACCGTGCGGGGAGTGAAAGCAATGCCTCACTCCTTCACTGTTTGGCTGTGTGGACCGTCCATTACTGACTGACCAACCAACCAGCCAATCTCCAACCTCCCCCCCACTTCCCCATCGCAACTCACCCCCCACCACTTCTCTATCACTCGACCTCCCACCCTGTGTGAAGCCCTTCCTCCAGCCTGTCCTTAAATAGCCACTCCAGAAGAAATTGGTGATAATGATCTTTAGACAATAAAGCAAAGCTCAGTTCTGAGTGGAACATCTTTCGTAATTCATGGAAAAATTGAATTCAAATTGTTGTTTTTTTTAATAAAATAAAAAATGCATCAAAATGTCCTTCAGTTTATTGTTGAAAGAGTATCTTCTCACAACAGATGTTTCCCTGGAATATGGGCTGTGTGTGTGTGGTGTTACAGGAAAACAAGCTTCCTCACTGTGTTAATTGGATGGGGCAGTTTTTTAGCTCTCACCTTTTTTCCCCTCTCCTTAAAGCTGTCAAGTTAGGAAACAATGATATGCTTGAATTGGCTGCCCCTTGATCTACATCTATCCCTCTAGCACCCAGCCAGTAGTGTACTGAGCTGCTTCTTAAGCTTTATCTTCACCCCTTTGGTTTACTCAGTCATGTATTATTATGTTTGATGGTTTCAACAGACAGCCTATGCATCCATCAATGAAATATATAAATATATAAAAGCATTAAAGCATAAAGGGAATTTTCAGATGAAGGAAATTAAACTTGGTAAGAACAGTGAATGCCTGCACTATGCCTCAATCTTCCCCAAACTTGACTCTTCAATATGTGTGTATCCACGTGCGTGTGTAAATAAAAACCTTACATCTACATTCTTGCATTTTTTTTTTTTTACTTCGTTTTTCAAGTTTTTGACATGGGAATCTGGTTGTTTGTTCAATTTTGTGGAAATTACACAAGGATTGGATCATTAAAATGCTCCATCATAAATTGTACTAATAATAAAAGATGTTTTCTTTGACTTTTTTACCCTTTTATTTCCTCCTGTAAAGTTGCCATTGTGGAGTTACTAGGTTTTTGAATGACAGTAACAGTGGCAATATATAATATAAATAGATCCAGTGCTGCTGCTTTGTCTCACAAGGTGCGATTTGCCTCAACCCTCTCTTCCTTGCCATCTCCATCTAAAGTAATGTGGCTTCAGGGCTGTCCTGTGGCCATCTTAGGATGTTCAGTTGTGACACGAAGTTGTGTTCTTTAATGCGTCACCTTTTCTTGCAAGAGCATTTGTGGGATGGAAGTTTACCCCACCTCACAAAAAAAAACCCTCTCTAAAGGTCAAATTAGTTTTCTCTTTTTTCTTCACATTATATCCGAGGGGCTAATTCTGGCTATTGCTTAGCTTTTTAATTTTAGAGCGCAAGTGTCAAAGCGCCACATGATTCTTCATGAAAATCACTGTGGGCGATTTTATCACTAACTGGTTCAACATAAGTCACTTCAGAAGCTAGAATGTCATGCTGGTCTAATGCATCTGGCCAGATAAAGTAATAGGAAAGTAATATTCTTATATTTTGAAGATGGTTAATGCTAATTTAATCTCTTTACATGTGATCTAATTACACCTCTCTCATTTAGCTGATAACACCGTCTGTTTTCTATATTAGACACATCGTCACTGTCTAATGAAAAACATCCACTTTACAGAAGAAGGCAACAATGTTTGTAACTTTGAGAAATTAGAGAAATTAAAATTGTTTTAGAACGTTTCTATTGGTCTATTCACAGAAGACCTATAGGGTTCAAACTGTGCAGAAAACTAAAAATGGACAAAAATGCAGAAACACATTTTTCACTGGACAGCAGTGATGAAACCTGGTAGGTTGGTTGCACTTGTAGAAAATGATTTGTTTTAATGAATGTTACAATTTTCACTTAATCCCTGTTTTTCTTTTGTTGTATAATAGAAGCAACTGCAGTCTGAAGTCCCTACAGTCTCTGTAGACATGGGCTACAACACCTTATCCAATTTTCACATTGAGAAGAAGATTGGCAGGGGCCAGTTCAGTGAGGTCTATCGAGCAACATACTTGATAAACAACACTGCAGTAGCTTTGAAAAAAGTACAGGTAAGTCGATCCATCTTACTAAACAAAATCTTGAACTGTCTAAAAGTTGATTGGGACTGTAAAGCTTAAAGTAAATGATCAGCTCTCATTTAAAATGTTTTGAGCTTAACATGTTGCTTTATTTTTATAAACCACAACATGTCAAATATCACTCTGTGTTGCACATAATGATACACTGAAGTCTTTGAAATACTCAAAATACAGTTTATATGTCTGCAGTGTGGAATAAATTCATCTAATACTATTGAGAACTCTTCAGTTAAAGCTGAGAAACTGGTTATAAGAGCTGGTTATTTATTGAACATGAAAAACCAATAGAAATGACCAATATGGACAGGATTACATAGGTTAAGAGGTTCTGAAGGTTGGTTCATTTCCCTGCCCTTAATTCAGATCAATGTAGTACACATTATGGGATTATATTAGTTATTAATTTGTGGATTGTCGGTTCAGTTGATGTAGTTAATTCAATTTCCTGTCTGAAAGCAAAAGATTCAGTACTACAACCGAACAAGAAAACGAATGTAGTAAAATCGGTACAGTTTGTAGCTTACAGAATTGATTTAATCCATTCTCCTCGACAGTAGAGAATGTTTGGCTGTTCAAGACAAATTCCAATATTTGCAAATTTCTCCAAGTATTTTTTGTTGTGAATTAAATGTTTTATCAAATAGTAATAATGTAGGTATGGATTTACTGTCGTCAAACGTCAGCTTATGTCATAAACATGCTCTCAGTGCTCATATTGGGCTGTTGAGGCAATATTTCAGTTACATAACCTTTACAAAATTTANTATATATATATATATATATATATAAAAAATTTTTTCATCTTTAACATTTTCAAAATAAACCAGGAAAAAGGCCTGAAGCAAACCTTGCATGGTTAGTACCTAGCAGCGCCCCAAGCATCACAGCTTGTAAACACGCTTTGTCTTCCAGTTCTTGTTTGAGGGATTTTCATCCATTCTTCCTGACAGTCTTCCAGTTCTGTCAGATTCCGGGGCTCTTTTGAGGTCTATCTACAGATTTTCAAAGGTGCTCAGATCAGGGGACTGTAATGAAGTGAACTTTGTCATTCAGACATGAGATATAGATATTAAAAATATGAAATAATTGCATGTCAGTAGTAATGTCATGTCCCAGTCAGTAAACCACAGTGAACAGAAAGTGCTTAGTGATAAGGATACGTTAATACATCATTAATTGCATCATCACTGCTTCCAGAATTTGCTGGAATTTCATTGAATCCATTCTTCCCTCTACCCGTGAAATGTTCCCCGTGCCACTGGCTGCAGCACAACCCAAAAGCATGACTGATCCAACCCCGTGCTTAACAGTTGGACAGGTGTCCTGTTCATAAAATTCGGAGCCGTTTTTTCCCTCCAAACATACCTTTGCTCACTGCAGCCAAAGAGTTTTATTTTAACTTCCATCCACAGGACAGTTTTCTGGTGAGGACGCAGGAGAGGTTTTCTTCTGATGTCTCTTCAATCACTCTAATAATACTGTTACATACATAAATAATACAAATAAAAGACATTCAGCTTGTTTTATTACTTTATTTGGAAACTATTTTGTAAAGCCTATTATTGTAATATCTTTTTCAATCTAATAATTGGAGACGATTCTTGCATTTTCACCTCAAAAACCCTCTGGGGGATCAATTTCCTACAGGATGTCAGAAATACAAAGTGTATTTTAATCTGCATAACCAAAAAGTGTCAAATTCAACTAAACGAAATTTTACAAATTTGAGTAGACCTCCTGAAGGTGATCTCCTGGTCATTTGGTCTTGGTTTCTAAAGGTTAAAAGTTTAAACGCTGCAGACGGCTGGTTCCTATCATCACTGCTGTGACAAATGTTGAGCAATCTGTGGAATTCCCCTTTGACAGTGACTGGAATATCGGCACACTGGAATACCAGTTGTGCATTGGATGACGTGCTGATTAATGTATAGAGAGTAATGCAAGCTAATTTCTAAACCAGACCCCATCAAAGCTCACTAAAACAAAGTAGGCCAAGGTTGTAATAACCACGTGGGGGTTTGTGCATATCCTGCAGTTGCACCACATGAAGTCATTTGAAATGGTACCTACCAACATCGCGCCAAGTACATGTGCTCCTTCACAAAGACGGATCCCGAGAGCAGAATGTACCAGCACGTGGAAATGTTATCAGGGCTGAAAGAGAGACACACGACAAGCTGTTAACTGGAGTGGTTCTCGACGTCTGGACGGCTGAATTTGTAATTGCTGCTTGAGAAACACGGCTCTCTTCCAGCCATGAAGTGGCCTCTTTTCTGAAGGCGCCTAAATGCATATCTTCAGAGCTACGGGGGGAATCTTCTCAAGCTCATTCCAGCATGTTCCTCTCAATGACATTAGGTTTTGGTGCAGGTCCTGCCTATTCAGGGAATATTGACATCCCCCATCAGAATGGAGAAACGTCTTCACAGTGCTGCTGAAAGGGGCGTGATAGTTGGAGTTCTGCAGAATGGTGTGATTAAAGAGAGGTCAGGCCACTGGTCAGACTGGTTGGAGCTGACAAAAAGGCTACGGTATCTCACAAAACCACTCCGTACAACTGTGTTGAGCAGAAGAGCAGCTCAGAATTAAATGCATTACTCCAGTTTAGGTTAAACCATCCCTTTGCAGTCGTTAAAACCTAAAACGTTTGTGAGGATTTGATTGCATTCAGCGACGAGTGCAATAATGAGCTGTACACCTCAATACTGGGGGCTTTCAACTCCTCTATCCTACACCTGGCATTAGACATGGTGCCAGTAGGTTCATGTTTGTCCTACTGTATTGGCAGTACTTCTCTACAGGGACTAGACAAGCTGTGTGTGCATTTGCACATCTGTGTCAGCAATGGGTGCAGCCAGAACCAGTATACTGCTGCAACTCATTGACTGCGCAGGCCGGTGGAGGTGCCGTAATGGTGTGTGCAACTCGCTGGGTCTGTTAATACCAACAAATGTCTTCAGTGCCACAGACTGCTTTTGTACTTGCGGTGCACCGTCAAGACCACAGCTACCTCCAGCACCTCCATCAGCTCCAGCTCCACCAGAACCTTAATGAAACGTTTCCAACATCTTCTGGAGTGCACGCCACGAACACCTGAGGCCGATTTAAGAGTACCAGCAGGCCCTAGCCAGTAGTGGTCTTCCTAATGAACTGAGTGAGTGTATATGACTGGGTTTATGGGGGTCTGAGGTGGACATAATTAACTGCAATTGTTGTTTTTGTGCACAATCCCGATCGCTTTCAAATGTTTCGCTAAAAGCTTAGAATACCTACGGCGCGGAGACGACTTTTCAGACTAATTGGTCGCGGCACGGTGCGTTCTGCTGGGCATCACCCAGGATGGCAGTTCCAGTTCAAGAAGACCAATAAAGCAGCACCGAGCTACTTATTAATCATTCTGAATAATGAAGTGAGTGCAGCAGGTCCTGAAGAGTATTAATCTCCTGCACTCACTGGAAAGCTTAGACATTGCAGCACATTACGATTCCTGGGCATTAATCAATTTCAACGCACATGCGATTAATCTTTTGGCAATAGTGATAAAGTTTGTTATGACAAATTCAATAATGGAGGTCGCTCTGCTGCAGTAAGCGTTTTAAAGCCAGGGAGAGACGGCGGCATGCAAAAGAGAGAGAGAGAGAGAGAGAGAGAGAGGGGGGGGGGGGGGGGGGTGGCTGTGAGAGAAGTATGTCATTTCCTGCCGTACTTACTAGAACAGGACGTGGTTAGCTTCATAGCGCTCGTACCTGGCAGTCGTGCACATTGACCTGCAAGCAGATCAACAAGGTTTAGGTAACGAAGAGCAGAGCATCAGCTCTTTAACAGTGGGGATGGCAGGCTGAGATGGTGCAGCTTCATCTGGAGGCCTGGCTGGTCTTATGGAGGGAAGTGCTATATGCAGCGTGTAGGCACAGAGACGAGAACTGAGAAGTGAAGAATCCCAAGCAGAACCCGTGTGCCTGGACGTGCAGGAACGTGCATATTGTACAGGCAGCTATAAGTGCATCAAGTGCATTCGATGCAAACGAGAAATCAGTTTGTAACAATGTATTAAATACATAACAATACCTAACATTAATTAACGGTAATTATGACAGTAATAAGTATGAATAAATAATTTCATAATGTGCTTCATAGAAAACAATATGCTGGTAGATTCTGTATCTGGTTAGTGCTGATTTCTGCTCCACCTTAAATGCTGTAAACGCTATGACGGATTTAAGGTGGAATGGTCAGCGCGAGACGTTTTGAGTGTAATAAGCCCCGTAAACGACGTATCGTAAGGATGAAAAGACAGCACTGAGAGAACTCATCTCACCGCAGCTGATGCTCTCTGAGGTGAGACAGGACATCCATGTGGTACAGATGACCGTAGATGCTGTTCAGATCCTGCACAGAGAAGAACATTTGTGGGTCAGTCAACGTCACACGAGACCATGAATGGCATTCTTTCCGAAACAAATGCCGTAGATTTGGATTGGGATTCATGTCCTAATGCGATTAAAGCGTGCCGGGAAAAGCATCCAGTCAAGCGACTTGAAGGATTAGTCTCAGAAAATCCTGTCTCTCTAAACGGACCTGCGACAAGGCTGCCGGCGCTATTTAAAGGGATGTGCTGGTGTCGGAATGTGGACGAATTCTTATTCACAAAACCTGCTTTCAAATGATGTCCATCAACAGCACCTGCTCAAACACTGAGCGGAGAACACTGTGAGAATGCCTGCCTACACAGAACCACATGTTAGAGCAGCACAGAGACCCATTCAGCCCACAGCCAAGCAGCACCAACAGGTGACACCGAGTACGACTTCCTCAAGGCATTAACTACATAACTACTCTGTGTGTGTGTGTGTGTGTGTGTGTGTGTGTGTGTGTGTGTGTGTGTGTGTGTGTTTGTGTGTGTGTGTGTGTGTGTGTGTGCCAGAGATGTTACTGTTCTGATTTTATTGCGTAACTGCTTTCTACTAGATTTCAGAGCACTGCTATGAGGATATAACTTTAGGCCCTGTGCCAATATTTATTTTTTATCAATGAGTCCTATTCTATTGGCAGTACTTCAGTGTCTGGATAATGAAATGACTCTTATTGTCCCTCGAGTCCAGAGTCAAACACTGACTCGAGTGCCCTTCTCTGTGTGTATGTGACATGAGAGACAGAGAGAGTAAGAGACGACATTAGGTAGCAAATACAAAAATAGACGAATGAGAATAAACTCTGAAATAAAGGGTTCGGGGGGAGGAGCAACGGAAAGGGGCGGGGCATCATTAGGAACCTCTACAACTCCATGACGAGACGCCGTACTGAGAGACACGACTTCTGGATGCGTAGATCAATAAATATCGATCATATCAGCCTAAACATACAATCAGTTATTGTTCCTTTTAACCTTTGTCTTCCTTCCCAACAGAACTGCAATCCCACACATCCTTCTGGGTGCAACTATTTTTTATGAATGAGAAAAGATGGCATTGATTTCTACGATTAATATACTGTAATTTGATAACTGTTGTAAAATATTAAAGGTAAGGCATCAAATTTTTCTACATGCTCCACATTTTGCTTGATTTGTTTGTTTATTTATTTATTTATTTATTTATTTATTCATTCATTCATGGGGGGGTTGGTTTCTGGGGCAACAGTCCGGAACAGCAGATTGGGGTTATACCCCCTGCCCGCCTGCTGTCAATGAGCTCTTCCCGAGGGGCTCCAGTGAGCATCCTTCCTACGGGAGCCTGCTGTGTGTGTGTGTGTGTGTGTGTGTGTGTGTGTGTGGGGGGGGTGAGGGGGGGGGGGGGATTATTGACGTTTGTGGTAAAAACAGTTATAATTAATTAATGATTAAATGCAGTCTGAGGCAAGTATTGGCAGGTCTTTCATGATAAGATTTTTTGGGGACAATAAACTGTCCTTGAAATAATTGCGATGAATGATAATATTGTCATTTTACAAGCATTTAAACTGTACGATCAAATACATTTCAAAAAGATTACATCATAGCTTATAAAACGGTTAAATATCATCCAGTTGTGGAAGTAACACATTAAAAACACGGAAATCGAAGTGATAAGAAATCGTTGTTGTACTTAAAGTAATAAAAACAGTATCCATGAGTCCGTGACTCGTCAAACTGCAGGACGGATCGCTCTGCTCCGTGTGTACGGAGGAACCCACTGCACTAGTTTCCTACACAACAGATGGCGCTCTTTTCAGACTGAAATTTAATCTTCTGCCCCTTCATTCTGTACAGTGCTGTGAAAAAGTATCCCCCTCCCATCTTATCAGAAGATGATAACCTGAAAAAAATAGAAAATGCAGTTTTTAAATGATAATTTCTTTGCACACAGGAGAAAAGCTATCCAAACCAACCTGGCCCTGTGTGACAAAAAAAACTGCCCCCTAAATCTAACAATGGCACCATCAGAAGCAACAAATGCAATCAAGTGTTCATGATCGCCTCAGCCCGTATCCCGCTCTGTTTATATCCCGATATAGATATAAATATCGATATCACTCAGCCCGTATCCCGCTCTGTTTATATCCCGATATAGATATAAATATCGATCTCACTCAGCCCGTATCCCGCTCTGTTTATATCCCGACATAGATATAAATATCGATCTCACTCAGCCCGTATCCCGCTCTGTTTATATCCCGATATAGATATAAATATCCATATCACTCAGCCCGTATCCCGCTCTGTTTATATCCCGATATAGATATAAATATCCATATATCGCTCAGCCTGTATCCCGCTCTGTTTATATCCCGATATACATATAAATATCGATATCACTCAGCCCGTATCCCGCTCTGTTTACATCCTGTCATAGATATATCAACATCAATCAAAGCCTGAAATCTAATTTACTCTTTCCATATGTGAATAAAAAACCTACAGCATTCTCTACACTCATGATCTCTCAAATCAAGGACAGCTACAGTGATGCTGCCACCTTCTGGCATATGTTCCACAATTGCTGGACCATAAGGCAAAGAAGAAAAAGACCCATTCTTCTACCCACTACAGCAGCGTGACCTTCTCTTGCAAAGTTCAAAGTTCTGCATTCCAACAGACAGCACTTTTACAGAGTGCACATTGTCCGTGCTAAAATAAACCAGCTATTGAACGCCTAGGACTGCTGAACAAAGAGCTTTATGGATGGAGAAGAAACACATTTAAACTCAGAATAAACACTGCAGAGTACCTTTATCCAGACCTCTCTCAGCAACACTGAGACACACCTCTCATGTACGGGGAATCAGCAGAAGTTGCATAACATCTTATGACACTGACACACACACACACACACACACACACACACACACACACACACACTGATTAAATGATTAAAGGTCATTTCATTTATTAATCTTTAAACATTCGTTTGCAGAACAAAAAGTGTGCTTAGGGTCGTGGTCTTGCTGCATGTCCTACGTTCTTACACAGATGAGAGAAGGTTTTTATGCTGAAATGCTTCTCATTTAACCCAAAAATTTCTAATTTGCTCTCAACCATCTACAAAACAGTGTTCCAGGAGTCTCCGGGCTTGTCCATGTGATGTTTATCAAACAGTAATGTTCTTTCTGGACAGCAGCAGCTTTCTCCTTCTAACCCTGCCATGCTCACCCATGTTGTTCAGTGTTCTCCTGATATTCTGACATTTTCCTCCATAAATAAAAAAGTGTAATATTTGTATCATATTTGTTTGATTTGGTTCTCCTTATCTTCAAAGCTTTTAGAAAGGGTTCCCAAACTTTCCAGCACCAGCATATTTGATACCCAAATGGGATTCCCCAAGCTGGGCAAGTACACCAAGCAACACCAGTACGAGTGCTTTTGCATGCCACAGGCCTAATTTCATTTTTAGTGTTAAGATTAAGTGTTTCCCCTCACGTCCCTCTGCTTGGCATTAATGTAGTTACTGCTCCATTTGTTTGCTTATTTTTATGGTTATTATTAATAAACCGTGTCTGACCATGTCATTCCTGTCAAGAGCTAAAGCAAAAGAAAGATCCTGAGCTAGAAATCAAACATGAAATCATCTACAGGAAGCTGAAGCTATAAAAAGAGCCAGCAGAGTGTGTGGAAATTCAGAAGGGTAGGGGCTGTGCCACACTCGTTGCCATTTCTCCACTTGGTAGGTGCCAGACCAAATACACCAGTGTTACCATGACAATGAAGGAAAATGCGACACAATCCCAGTTTAAACTGTATTCCATTTCTCACCAGACGAGTACGGACAAAAGAAACACACACCATCATACTAATAAACAAGCTGGACATGCGGCTTTAAATCCCACAGGAACTTAGACATGTAGTGGACAACCACTAAAGCAAAGTCATACAAGGAGCAAATGAAAACATGTCTGCAGGACGTCCCCTGCTCCAGAACGTCTGCAGAAAATGTTCAGGTATGCTCAGCATATGTGATCTTAAATTCCCAGATTCCTTTATTGGAATAAATCGTGTTTATCTATGAATGCTACAAAAACAGTAGTGGAGAGAAAAACTATACTACATCAGTCCTGAACTATGGAGAGACAGTTTATAGACAGGTGACACGTCCTGTGCTCACCCTAATGTTTTTCGCCTGTAAGCATTCGCCCTTAGCGAGAAAGGTTTGTTTGAAATCTTTGCCAAAAAGTAAATTAAAAATGTATTCACAGCCTTTGCCATGGCACTCAAAATTCAGCTCAGGTGCATTTTGTTTCCACTGATCATCCTACAGATGTTTCTACAGCTTGATTGGACACCTGTGGTCAATTCAATTGCTTGGACAACATTTGGAAAAACACACCTGTTTATATAAGGTCCCACAGTAGACAGTGCAGATCACACCACAAACCAAGACATGAAGTCTAAGGAACTGTCTGTAGACCTCTTGAGACCTCAGATTGTATCGAGACACAGATGTGAGGAAGGTACAGAAACATTTCTGCTGCATTGAAGGTCTCAATGAGAAGAATGGCCTCCATCATCTGTAAATGGAAGAAGTTTGGAACCACCAGAACTCTTCATAGAGCTGGCTGCCCAGCCAAACTGAGTGCAATAAGTGAAGCGCTGTGAATACTTTCCAGATGCACTTTACAGGTAACTATATGGGCTATAACATCAATGAAACCAGTTTGGTTGTGGTATTAATTTAGCAGGTCTTTATACAGGTAGACTGGTGTTAGTAGGTGTTTAAATCAGGTAACGATGTTAGATGGTGTTTATCCAGGTGTTTAAATTGTGTTGGTAGGTGTTTACCCAGGTATAGTAGTGTTAGCTGGTGTTAATACAGGTAAAGTGCTGTTAGTACGTGTTTAGGTATGTGTTTAAGCTGTGTTAATCCAGGTGTTCAAGCAGTATAAGATGATGTTTATCCAGGTAAAGAAGTGTTAGATGTGTTTATCCAGGTAAAGTGGTGTAAATTGGTGTTTATCCATGTAGTGTTAGAATTGTTAATCCAGGTGTTTAGATGATGTTTATCCAGGTAAAGTGGTGTTAGTAGGTGTTAAAGTAGTGTTAGTCTGTGTTTATCCAGGTAAAGCAGGTGTTTAGATCATGTTTATCCGGGTGGATAAGTGGTGTTAGCATGTGTTTGTGTAATATTTAGATGGTGTTAATCCAGGTAAAGTGGTGATAGTAGGTAGTAGGTTTATAGTGATTTATCCAGGTGTTTAGGCGGTGTTAGTATGCGTTTAGGTGGTGTTAGTAGGTGTTTAGGTGCTGTTAGTAGGTGTTTATCCAAATAAAGTGATGTTAGGTGGTGTTCAAGTGCTGTTAGCTGGTGTTTATCCAGGTAAAGTTGTGTTGGTAGGTGTTAGGGTGGTGTTAGATGGTGTAGGTAGGTGTTCAGATGGTGTTAGGTGGTGTTCAGGCTGTTTGTTTACCTCTGCAGTCCGTCGTGAAGGCGGTTTCTTCAGAGCTTTTTTGAAGATAAAATCCATGGACTGATGTTCCTGTGTTTGTGAAACTGCCCCAGGAAGCAGAGGGGCAGCAAGGCTGGGGTAGCAGAGTCGCAAACACAGTCCCGGCAGGACGGAGCACTGATTTATCCGCCTGGTTGTTCTCCTGTGAGCGGCACGACCGAAACTGCGGCCTGGGGTTCGGGTTCCGGACTGACTGGACCCGGACTGTCTGTCTAACTGACTGACTTACATTCTGACTGACTGACCATCTGACAGACTAACTGGACCCGGACAGACTGACTGACTGACTGACTGGACACGGACTGTCTGGATCCGGACTAACTGGACCCGGATTGACTGACTGTCTGGACCCGGACTAACTGGACCCGGATTGACTGACTGACTGACTGTCTGGATCCGGACTAACTGGACCCGGATTGACTGACTGACTGTCTGGACCCGGACTAACTGGACCCGGATTGACTGACTGACTGACTGTCTGGATCCGGACTAACTGGACCCGGATTTACTGACTGTCTGGATCCGGACTAACTGGACCCGGATTGACTGACTGTCTGGACCCGGACTAACTGTACCCGGATTGACTGACTGACTGACTGTCTGGATCCGGACTAACTGGACCCGGACTGACTGACTGACTCAAAGCAGGCTTTTACTGCATGATTTGCATTTTCAGCCTGGAGGTGAACGTTAAAGCATGTCCGAACACATGATGATCTTAAAAAGCAGCTTCATGGGAATCCTTGTGCATTTAGAACCACATTCATAATAGAGTTATGGAATAAATCATCAAATAAAATTCATTTACAAATGTTCTTCCTGCTCACGTCTCGGTGTACCTACAGCAAAAGCCAAAGGATCATTTTCAGCACCTTCATGTGTTGCAGACTGTATGTATTAAACCACACACACGTGTGTAACATTGACATTTATTGCACAATGTTCCCATAAAATTGGGAAAGAATAAAAGTCACAATGAAAGATATGTACAAATACACGGAGGAAAAACAAACACTAAGCAATATATACACAATATACATGAACGTCACATGCTGTGCTAAATAATTTAACTGTAATAGTGTAGAAAGAATTCGGTCAATAGAAATACGATGGTGGAGAAGACAAAAGGAAACAAGTTGCACATTATTCCTGCAGAAGACTAGCATCTCATTCTCTATTTTAACCAGCAAAATAAACTCTGCGAAAGCCTCTGTTCTGTTCATGCCACATGTCTATTAAGACTCGGATGCACGGCGTTACTCCCCCCCAGACAAAAATAAAAATCATCATCAGACACAACAGGCCTATTCAACAGGAGATTTAAAAAGGAGTAAAAAACACTTTTGTTCGATACCTTTGTTCATTCAAGCTGTGCAGCAGATTGATGGACAGATTTATATTGATTGACAGATTTATATTTCCACCCACCCGTGCATTCACCAATGCATCTGAGCAGTAAACACAGTAGAAAGGCCTAGAAGCTATAGAAAGTCCATTGCACGTAGATTGAAAGTTTCCATTTTAACCTCAAATGTTGCAATACGAGCGTCCCTTTTTAAGCACAGCACAACTTACAATTATTGCTATTATTAACATTAATAACAATAAGCAAATTGCCCACTTATTTGTCTGAGGTAGCGCTGTGCCGAGGGGACAGTCAACGTAAACAAAAAAAAAAAAAAATTGAAAAAATTAAAGGGAGCCAACTGGGGGGACAGTTTCTCTCCCAAAATCAGATTTCATCCAGAAACTGGGATTAATAATGGTGTAAACAAATAGAAAAATGATTTGAAAATTAATGGCGTGAGCATTTATCACGTTAAAGGATGTCCGGAAGAGCGGTGGAGCGGAGGGGCTATTCAACAACAACTGATCATGATTAAACCATATGACAAAGCTTTAGCTTCCTATGCATGATTTGTAGACGGAGCTGTGCAGTGAAGTTCATTTCCACCTGGTTTTCCTCCCCAGTACAAGTCACCGGCATATCCTCTTTGGGTTCCTAGTTCCTTTTGAGGGAGAACGGGAGAGAACAAACGATCATCTGTATACAAAAACACAATCAGAAAGTCCACAGTCCTTAAAACACTTTAAAAACAGGAAACATTCCCCAGATCATTGATTGGGAGTTCCTTGGTAATCCAATATCGCATCCTGAACTTCCGAAATGGCAACAGTGAGCTCTGGAGCCACCTTGTGGCAGGGAGTCAGTCCTGCAGCCTGTTGTTCCCTTAGGCAGTTGCTAAGGACTAGCTCTGGCCGTGAACCCCTAGGGTCTCTGATTTTTCCACCATGGGCCAGCCCAGGTCCTTTAAACAAGGAACCTATGGCCCCTGCTGGTGAAGCACTGATATGTTGTCCAGATCTCTCCTAATGGCATCTAGAGCAGGATCTGAGCCACATATGGAGAGTGCGTGCTCGCAATGGCAGCCAGTAGAGGCAGATCACTGGACTCGATCCTAAAGAAAAACACAAAAAGAATGATCATCAATAGCTGCTGAAAATGGCCGAAATCAAAACCACATGGTATCTGCTATATGCAATCATTTACAGTGTGTTTAGACAGTCAAACTGTAAACTAGGGAAGCAGATTCAACAACTATGACTGCGTGAATGTATGACTGCATGCACAGGTGTGTCCCTGTGTGCGTGCGAGACTGCAAGCATATGTATATGTGTGTGTGTGTGTGTGTGCGCGCGTGCGTCTGAATGCGAGTGAATGACGTCATGACTGAATGCATGTATGAGTGTGTGTTTCTGGAGGACTGCATGAGTGTATGCAGTGTGTGTAGGACATTATGCATTGTAGGACTGCGTTTTTGTATGAGTGTGTATTTCTGAATGCGGCCCGATTAAAAGATGTTTGTCAACATATCAGGCTCTAAGGTAGAATATAGCTTCATTTCATTTTACAGGTCACATGTAATGTCATGTACTTTAATTTCCATGAAACCTCCACCAGAGGCAGATTTTACCTGCATAATATTTCTTTTCCATCAATCATCAATACACAGAGTGAATTATAACATGTTGATCACTGATGTTTGGAGAAATATCACAAATGATCTCACCATAACAATTAATGATTAATGATTCCTAATATCATGCAGCCTTTGCTTCAACAAGGAAAACCTAAAACATTTATCTTCATTCATGTGGATTTGACAATGGGAGAATAGGGTCTTACCCTAAAACCATGCCCAGCTCTTTGACGTGCACCCTGGTCTGTCCTTTCAGGTATTCAGCGAGCATTTTACTCTTGAAATACAGCTCTTGTAGCCGGTCCTCTAGATGCATTATGCACTGCAAGCACAGAAACCCAGCAGAAGGTCACGGTTATGAACTTCAGAACAAAAAGCAGAAAAAGAAAGCATGGACAGCTGGACAGTTCAAATCTAACACCAATGAGACTCAAGACTGAATAAAAGAAGCAGAAGAAATAAGGGGACGTTAGAAAGATGTCTCACAAAATTAGGCGAAAGGTTGAGACGGTACAGCTGGTACGTAGACTGCAGCAGGTTGGAAACAAGATTGGACACAAGCACTTCTTTGCCCAGCTTGTTTTCGGTGGCCCGCCTCTGACTGCTGGCCACCTGAACCGTCCACCTGTCAGTGTCTGCGATAATGCAGACGGCCTCAGCAATAGGCTCATCCAACACTGGATGCTGTGAGGTAAGGAGAGAGGAGACGCTTGATTAATTATAATAAACAAAACAGCACTAAGCATATAACGGCACCTGCATCATAATGTAGGAATCAACAAATGGAGAGGGGAGGATGTGGGCAGAGGCGATATATCGATATATCAGAATATACAGTGAAAGTATTCACCCCTTGGCATTTCTGGTCTTACAACCCGGAATTAAAATGAATTATATGAGGAGTTCGCATGATTTCATTTCCAGCACATGTTTGAACCGAACATTTCACCTTTTATATTGTGAAGCAAACACCAGTTAAGACAAAGTAACATTAAACTATAAACAGAACTATTCTCCCCCCTAAAGTCAGTGCTTTGTAGGACCCCTTTTGCATGATGCTGTGATACTCCATTCTCTGCTTGGGAACTCTGCACCTCCTTCTCTAATTAATGCCCTCCTTGCCCGGTCTGAGAGTTTTGCTGGGCAGCCCTCTCTTGGCAGGTGGTACAAAGTTCTTCCCATTTGATGATGATGGATTTCATGGTGCTCCGGGGATTATCAGCGATGACTTGTACTTCTCAACAACTTTGTCTCTGATTTGTGTGGAGATCTGCTCAGTCTTCATGGTGTTTGGTTAGTGGTGCCTCTTGCTTAATGGTGTTGCAGCCTCTGGGGCCTTTCAGAAAAGGTGTGTATATACAATGCAAAAACATTGAAATACATCTTGTAACAAAATATGTAAAAATGTTTGTAAAACACTGTAAATAGTGCAGGAGGCAAAATAGCGAAGTTTAAATCTACATCAGGATATAAACAGCTCTCAGCACCTTCTCTACTCTATTCCACTCCACACCTAATCGTATTCTGACACACAATGGAGGGGCATAAGACAGATCTAAACTAACAATCTGAGGTCAGGATTTTTGTCCATATTGCTCATCACATCCACCCGGTGAGCCAACCAAAGGGCGACGGTGGCAAGGAAACCCCTCCCCTTCATATTTAGGTAAGGTAAGCTTAGACCTTTCAGACACAATGGCAGTTTTAGAGTGCACAGAAAAATATAAACAAAGATAGTTACACTTAGTTACTGACAAATTATAGACACATATTTACCTGGACAGCATGAGACAAATCGGACACAAGGCTCTGCCTCAGCTTGTCATCATTGGGTATCCCATGTAGAACAAAGTCAGGGACATAAGTAGGACAGTAATCCCCAAACAATGACCTGCCAAAGTTGGCGATGCTTGGTTTGGAGTAATTCTCCACTAGCTTAGCCCTGTAGATAATAGAAAAGAAATCATACCAAGTTATCAAGACAGAGTAAAAGACTTTCATGGCTGCAACATGTTAAATAAATAAATCTTTATTATGCAATTTTCAAGAACACCGTCTCAAAACTCACCCAGGGAAAGGCACCTCTAGCTCATCTTGCCATTCTGCATGCTCCTCACCGAAGAACTGTGCGTCTTGCTCTTGCCGTGGTAGCTCCTGACCTGCGTCCTCGCTTTCACTGTCCCCCAGCGCACTGTCCGAGCTTTCATTTCGTGGAATCTCCCAGTCGTTCAAAGGGGGCACCTTCTTTTGGTCTCCCATGTCTCTTTGGGATGGTACGTTCAACGAAATCCCAATGCCTTTGTCCTGCTCAGCAGAACAGCAAGAATTATATCCACCTACGTTGGTGTTGCTTGGGCTACACTTACACCGGCCCCCCTCCCTCTGGTCACACACCTGTTCGTGTTTCCCAGTTAGTGTCCCAATTAGAGATCCTTGGGGATCTTGACAGAGTTTGTCCACACTGTTCGTTGCCGTCTCGGATGGCATGTCGGACACGTCGTCGATAGTCCTGGTCTCCACCGGGTTCTCATCACTAAAATACTCGTCGAACAAGTCCATACACCCCTCTTGGGCCTCGGGGCTAATGTGAGGAATATCGCTAGCAACGCGTGCAAAAGGTCTGGCTTCCTTGCTCTCGTTGGTCCTGATTTGGTCCGCTGACCAGGGCTTAGGCAGAAGGGCTTTGGCTCTGCCCTGTTGCATACTTCTACATGGCTGTTGCTGTTCCTCCTGGAAGTGCATTCTGTGCTTATTGAACTCCTCCTCCACTTTACCTTGCCTGCTCTCCATGTCGGATTCAGGGGACATAGAGTCACCAATAAGGAAAGTGACTTTGGCAGCAGGCTCCTCTTCCTCGTCCAATAAAAAAGAGGTGGGTGCCAAGCTCTTGTCTGGTGGCTTTTTCTCCAGTGGGATCCCTGGTGACCGAAGCATTTTTATAGATAAGCTGCTAATCTCTATGTCAGGCTTATCTGGCTGTCCTTGCATGTCCAGCAGAGGGCCACTCTCCCTGGGAGAGGTAGAACCCACCTTCACCACAGTCTCCAGCCGTGCTTCTGGCCGCGGACTTCCCAATTCCCGGCAGTTTGGACCATCGATATGATCCTCTGCCTTGATTACTGGTATAACATGCTGTAGCCGCTGCTGAGTCAGTTGGTCCTCTAGAACACCAAGGCCCATTTCTGTGTCTGTGTAGGTGCTACTTTGCAGGCTGTTGCTGTCTGACGGATAGCAGTCCTCGGCTTCAGCACCTTGGGACAGGTAGTCGTGGTTGGGCTTGTGCACGGTGACCAGCACGTAGTCCGATTCTTCCACCTCCCCACGGCGTAGGGATGTGGTGATGAGCGAGCCGGGCATGACGATGGCTTCATCTTCAGCGCTCTCCAGGAGATGGGTCTCCAGGAGTTCAGAGCAACGGATGAAGTATGTGAGTATGTAGAGGAGCCTCTGCACCAGTTCTTGGCGACGGCCCACCACCACTGTGCGAGACAAACGCACAGGGGAACCAATCGCACCATACAGATCACCTAAGGAAAGCAACAAAGAAGGAAATATGAGGAGTAATTACATTGCTAATGTATGTCACTGAAGCTCATTCAGAAAGTCTAGGCTCAACCAGTTTACAGGAAGGTGGGGTCAGTTCATTACACCTGCCACTAGAGGGCATCATACCATTAGGCGTCTTTGAACAGCTCATTTATGGCATTTAGCAGATGTCCTTATCAAAAGTGCTCATTCATATTTACTTACCAAGCTGAGCCCATAGAGGGTTGTAAGGATGAGTCTTGGCCAGCATGTCCACACTCTGAGAGGAATGCTTCTCTAGGAAGATTTTAATGGGTGGCTGGCCATTGGGCATGACCGTAGGCACCCAGGCCAGATGGTTAGTGAGAACAGCTGTGAGAAGAGCTGGAAGAAACCTGACAACACAAATTTCAGAAATTAACTACTTCATTGAATGTTTGCCAAGTATCTAATGCCATCCTTTTGCTGCATCAGGTCTCCCTGTTTTTGAAGTACGAAACAGCTACTCAACTGGTTCTTCGAGGCTTGCTCCATGAGCAAGGCAAGCTCACGCATGAAGTGTCCACAGAGATGGTTCTTCTCAGGGGCACCAGACATCATGGTGAGCCAGACGGGCTCAGGCACGCGGGGCATGGTGTACAAGTTGCAGATGGTCGCCCTGCATTCACAAAAACGGACACAAAACAGCAAGGCCTTTGTCAGCAGCTGAAACAAAGAAGGCCACAGTTTCAGAGGGCTGCCCCCAGCTGGGGAAGACCTTGAGGACATAGCGGGTGTCTGGAAACTCTGTACAGACTCGGGAAAACTGTGGGCAGCTGGCCAGAGCTTAAGTCTGCAAACTGAACTAATGGCAAGAAATCAGGAAGAGAGAACTGGCCGCGGTCTAAAGATAGAAGTTTGAGCACGTGTCTTTTGAAGAATTAAAGTTGATGAGAGTTCTGGGTAACGCTGGAAACGGAACAAGCCGACGCAGTGCCATGGAAACAGACGTTTGAAAAGTAGATCTTTACTCAATAAAGCTTGAACATACAACTAACTATATGAGCAACCTACATCACTTCAGTACTCAAGGCAGTTTGTAGTGGCCTACAAAAAGCTCTGCTCTCTTTCCGTTTGTGGACAGGACAGATTTGGCTTGGCTAGGAGACAAGGCTCAGAGTGGAAATGAATGTTAAGGAGGATTGTGTCCCTTCTGCTTATGGACACTAAGTGTCCAAATGACGAGCAAATGCACACACGGCTTAGTCCCTGTAGAGAAGTACTGCCAATAGAATAGGCTTCTCCAACAGAGAGCAGATAAACATGAAGCTACTGGCACCGTGCCTATGCCAGTCATGGGCCAGAGGGGTATAAAGCCCAGGGGGTGAGGTCGGGTGGATCATCCAACGTCCTGAACTTACTAATACTCTTGTCACCAGATCAAATCCTCACAGCAAAATCAAATACAAAGCCGTCCCCGGACAGGAGACGGTCACCCCGCGACTTCATATGAATCATATGAGGGGTTAAAAATATTTGTTTGTCTGCTCCTCCTGATGGCCTCTAGCATATTATTTACTATTCTGGTCCGGTCCGACACTGTGAGAGATTGGGTTGCTGTAGCAGTGGGGTCGGGTAGCTGTGGCGGCAGGCCAACCGAGGCATATGACTGCAGATTTGAGAGCCCTAATGGGCAGTGTTGGTGGGGGACCCATGGGATCCAGCAGCAACAGCACCCTATCACCTACCCTGCGTGAATACTGGAGTATTGAAAACTGGGAGTTTGACTGGCATGAAGGAATAGTCCAGGTGTTTAACACGCTCACGTCAGGGTTGGTCCAACAGCAAAGCTTGCAGATATAGTACATATTCAACAGAACATGATCTCTCCCCTCACCCCCACCTCATTCTGCCACCTTACGATAGGCTAAGCTGGGGTGCTACCACTACGCTGCTCAAGAAAATTCAAGGGTCAGAAGGATCAGTGGTAAAAACTTCTGTTACTGCATACAATTCGGTGAGTAGAGGATAAAGCCTGAACGCTAAACACCGAACGTTCTCAACACTTTCCTGCATGAATTTTGACAATATGAATCGTGATGTGTCCCCCAATCGATTTTATGTTCCGTTCAGGCTGATACTATTGAAGTTGTGTGCGTTGATTTTTATGTAATGCTTAATTAATTAATAAAATTGAAATTATTTTATTAATGCTGTAGATCAAATATGATCAATATTATGTAACACGTCATTATTTTCCATGTGTTTTCCAATTGTTGGCCAGATCCCAAAACCCCTCACAGTAGACCTCAAAGGACAAATAGAGCCTTCATTAACAGACTCGGAAAGACTCAGCAGCTCCACAAACTGTTGAAAGCTTACCAAGGGGGTGTTAAGTACTGATCACGGGGCTCACACTTCTGCTTCAGACCCTTAAACAGGCCTGATCTTCTTTACAATATTAATGAAATGTGTCACATTTGGAAAACAGGTCACATTTCACTGTGTGGCAGGTTTGCAAAGCTTACTGCACCAAATCCAGCAGTTATAATTAGACCTTCGTCATTAACCAGGTGAAGGGTTAAGCTGTAGTCATAGTGCCGCGTGGAACTCTGTGGATCTGGAAGAACAGCACTCCTGCTCTTCAAAAACTGACCGTCCTAAATCAGCACTCTGTTACATATTGGGTTGTTGCTATTCCTGAGTTTGGCACTTTGCTCTAGGACAGAGAAACGGTGCCCTCTGATCCGAGTCCAACTCGCATCACATGAGCGGATCAAGTGTTCATTAAAAGTCTGGGAGGCCTATTGAGTGAGAGGGGCCAGCTACAAAAACACCTTGTGATCTGTCCCATCAACATTCCCGCCAAACTCAAACCGCACAACAAGCAGCGCTGGACTTCATACGTCCCGAGTCAATGCGCTCAATTTCAAATTTGGGTCAAGAAACCAACCAACCTCCAATCAAACCTTCAAACAAATTCACCTGAATTCATTGAGGCCATCCACAATGCGGCTGTGAGCCAAGACCCTCTGACTGACATCAGTGGACCGCCGGCTCATCTTCATTGCCTTGAGGATGGGAAGAATGAACACTGCTTTATCACTGATAGCTCACACACATCCAATTCAGTAAGAATATGTCACAAGAAATCCTATTTAAACAAAGCAAATTTGCTCCGATTTAATGTCGACCGACTCTAACTTCATTATCTCCAGTGTCACACTTTCAGAAACATAGAGCCTGTATGGAAAATCCAGGTTTACCTGCTCAATGGCACTTTTGAGTTTGTTCATGTGGCTCTCAAACAGAGGAAAATGGGAGAAGAAAAAGTCCTGGAACTTGCTGCTCTCCTCTTCGTTTGGTGACAGAAGGAAGATGACGCCAATGGCGATCTTCTTCTTCCTTGTTACACCGAGGCTCGGCCCACTGTTCTCGTCGGACATGTTAAAACTCTCCTCCACAGACCTTTAACAGACAGAGAACAACAAAATCATGACCCTTTGAGTCTCTGTGCAGTCAGTTGGTGAACACAGTCCATCCTTTAGAGGTTCCTCTCATTTTAGGGGCCACAGTTGTGCTTTAAAAACACAGAGATGCCTGGGAATGTCAGAACTCCATGTCCATGTCCTCTTTCTTTCTGTGGTATTTTATGCTAAAATGATGGTTTCATTTGATACTTTTTTAAACACTGAAGTTATGTTGTCTTTCTCTGTGCAAAAACTGTCTCTAAAATAGCAACTTTACAGGAGCACTTTGTGGTTCTATAATTCCAGACCGTAGTTCATCTGTTTCTCTGCAGACTTTATTCTCCTCCTTTCACCCTGATCTTCATTGATCAGGACCCCACAGGACCACAACAGAGCAGCTATTATGTGGGTGGTGGATCATTCTCAGCACTGCAGTCACACTGACATGGTGGTGGTGTGTAAGTGTGTGTTGCGCTGCTATGAGAAGATCAGACGCAGCAGTGCTGCTGGAGTGTTTAATCCCCCCAGTGTCAGTGCTGGACCGTGAACAGTCCACCAACCAGAAATACCACCAACCAGCATCCTGTGGGCAGCGTCCTGTGAGCACTGATGAAGGACTAGAAGATGATCAACACAAACTGAGCAGGAACAGACAAGCTTCTGTCTCTGACTTTACATCTACAAGGTGGAGACACTCAGTAGGATGACCCACCACCCACATAATACCTGCATCCATTTCCTGTATGTTCAGTGGAGCTGATTACATGGTCAGCGAGAATATAAACGGTGGTTTCTAAGCAACAAAACAGAAGCAGCTTCCTTTTCTGCATGTGGAAGTCAGTAGTTTCTCACTTTCTCAGATGGAAAATATGAAAAATTGACAGTTGTCAAGTCAAAGTGAATGTGTGAGCATAAACTCCCGAGCTGTGAGTGATTGTGTAAGTGTAAGCACATGACGATATGTGGCATTCGCACCATCGGGGAAAGACTCCGTTCTCCAGGCTTGTGGTTTGGCTTCGTAGCCAGCGCCGCTGATAGCTACTGGCACAGCTACTGGTGAGGGAAGAGCCCGGAGATGGGAACGGTGTGATCAGCAGACTGCTCAGAGATGCTGAGAGAAAAAAAAGAGAGAGCGAGAGAGAGAGTGAGAGAGAGAGCGAGAGAGAGAAAAGGAGGTCAGTAAGTTCAGTCATTGAGAACAGCGGAAACTCCCACAGCTCACATCCGCCCACCGTGAGCTCAACTCCTCGTGGAACGGCTGACTGCACACCTCAGATATTCAAAGCCACACACAGGCTCAGCATTTATTTATTAATTTATTTTTTACAGAAGCCTCGTTCATCTCTCCGACAGCAGGAAACGAGATCTCTCTGCTTTAGGCCTTTTCCTTCAACGTTAGAGATCGGTCAACCGTCACACACAATACCACAGCTCTAAATTCGGTTTCACCACCACGACTTCCCACCCTAAAGAGAAAACCAACCTTTCAGACATCTACCCCTGAGCTGAAGCAGAAGCAGAACCAATAGTTTCACTACTGAGATAAAACCAACATGAAAGGCTTTCGTCTTAAATTTCAAGTGAGATCCACAAAAGGTCTGCCTGATTTAAAGGTTCTCTGTATCGTGAAAGGGTTCTTCAGACCGATAAGGGTGATTAAAAGCCCGATGCCCATATTTAAAAAGCAGGGCGACGGATGGCTGATCGATATTGCCAATACAATATTTTTTTTTTCTGTTTGTATTTTACATTTATTAACAGAATAAACAATTTAGTTAATAACAATAAAAAATTTGTCTGCACTGTCTTTGCTGTTTGCTGTGCAGTTAATTTAAATTAAAATATCAACTAAATGAACGTCTACATGCAATAAATAAAACTTGCTTAGTGCTCTTAACTGCAGCATTTACACGAAGAGAGAACAAACATGCATAAACCTGCACAAATAAAAATTATACTTTGAAATCGTCCGTTTCACCAAGAGTTATTGCTGATATGGACAAAAGGGGGAGCTCTAATATCACTCCACAGCAGCCCAACTGACAGAGCTTCCTGCACAGTGGAGGCGTCGGCCGATGCTGATTATCTCAAAATGTCATTAATCGGTTGGCCGCTACTTCAGACCGATGAAGAATGTGCTTTAGACGGTTCTATAACAACAAAGAGGTTCTTTTCTAACGAGTTTAACATCATAATAGAACTACTATTGTTATGATGTCACACGTCATAATAAAATAATCTTTTAGTTGCTATATAGAACCATCTCCATTAGTCTGAAGAACCCTTTCATGATGCAGATTGTGTGTGTTCACGGTTCTATATATAAATCCATTTTCTTTACTGAAGAACTGTTGGAAAACCCTCATTTTTAAATGTGTACTTAAAAATGATTCAGACCAATTATTCAGTTCAAACTTTGACTCAATGAGCTGAAGCCTGGCATGGAGCCTAACCAAGATCAGAGCTATGGAACTGTAGATGATACAATCTTCTGTCTAATGTAATCTCCTCTGCAATGAAACATGAGTGCCAACGACAGAACCAGGCCAGAATTAGTCCTCGTCATTTACTAGTATCGACTTGCAGTTTTTGGAACTGCTATATATAATTGTCCGCATGTGACGCTGCTTAGCATTCCTTGGAAAAGTGAGATTCCAGGGATGCCCACAATGCCAGGGTCAAGCTTTCCATTGCACAAGCTTTTCCAAACCACACTGAGTGGGTTTCATGTGTAATTCTGGCCTGCATACATTATAGATCACTTTTGTCAGAGACAGTTTTGTAGTCTGAGCATGGTTTCCGTTTCATTACACTGCACCATTGTCTGCTGCAAATCTGTGGGACCACAAATGAAAAATGAGAACGAGAAGAACCTCGGTCAAAACTATAACAGGGAACATCTCAACATGAGCCTTTAACCACCTGTAGGTCTGCCAAATTGCTGACTTTGTCCATGGCGGATTGTAGAATGCATGGAGAACCAACACGGTCCATTAAAAGATAAATTAAGTTACAGTAAACTTCTACTTCAATGCTCTCACAACAACTAATACATAAACACTATCACGGATTCAGGGTTCAAGGAGCATACACACCTGATCGTGCTATCCCGCTGTCTCTCTCGTCGTACAGTCCTCGGCCAGGCATGTCCATGGGGTTACTGTGGCCTGCGTGAGGGAAGGAGTGGAGACAGTGAAAGACAGTTATGGAGCCTCAAAGAGCACAGTTTGTGAGCACCCACCACCACTGCAACTCTGAGTCAGACCACCTTCACTGATACAGTAGAGTGCTTCACCGAGATGAAGCCTACCATATGCAGTGGACATGATGAAATGTGGCGCGTGAATGATGCACAGCGTCCGTGGAAGTAGAGGTGTAAGGAAGAAGGATGAGGTGAACACTATGAGGAATCGCTGATTAGGAGAGTGCTGCACTCTACTCGAATGGACTTGATGTTCTACTCACAGATGCATTATTTTGTAGCGACGGCTGCTTTACTACTTTTATCTCCACAATTTGAAAGTGCCAGTTACTCAACTCCATCAGGTCTCTCCTCAAAGCACATCCAACGATCCGGACACTAGGAGGGTGAAGACAAGCACACGCCTCCTCCGATACATGTGAAGTCAACCACTCTTTTCAAACCTCCACCATCGTTGCTGGGCAGTCAATGTTCTTGAAGGAAAGCAGTGGGTCTCCAGCTCCGGCCAGAGAAAGCATGGGCAATTTTTTCCCTCTCAGACTCCGGAGCATGACCCGGGATTAGAGGCATGGAATGAGGCAGCAACTTCCTATGTGGGGACCTTCCATGAACACCATCCCTCTTTCACTCGATGTGCTCAAACCAAGAGGATCTGGTTGTGTGTTCTGCATCCCGTATGGATCGCACTCCAGTTGACGTTTGTCCAAAGGCTCGTTTTAATACTGGGATATCAAGACTTTCCTCCCTGTTTTTCTCTTTTCCTTGCAAGTTCTGTGACGATTTCACATGTAGCCCCATCTTCTCCAAACGGAAATTTAAACATTTTCACAGGGTTGAAAACACACGTGTGAACAAAGCCCATGTGAATTTCATCGAGTTCAAGATGAGCTTCGGATGAAGCAGACTTGGATCGGAGAGTTGAATTCAGCAGCCTATGGAAGCCTACGGAGGAGCATGACCATCCTGTGTGAGGGACGGGGCATTAAAACACATTCGGGGCACCCTCTGAAACCTTTCGGACATTCATAAATGATGGGCAGGATGGCATGTCAGTTAGCCGGGGCTCAAGCAGATAACAGGCAGGAGGGCTATTTTTAACCCCATTTATTGCTCCTCCTCCTGGCATGAGGCACCGGGACAAAGACCCACACCGAGCGAGCGAGAGTGAAAGAGAGGGAGCAAAATAAATAAAAGAGGGATGCAGGGATCATGCAGGGAGAAGACAGTGACTGACAGACGACTAATGACATAAAAAAAGGTAAAAATAAAGAAGCGTCTCTGTAGGAGGTGGAAGAAGTGACTAACAAAGCAGGCAGTGATGCTGTTCAACATCTTGTGCAAGTCATAAACCGTAGCCACATGCTGCTTCACTCACTTCCTGCAGGTGGGCAATACGGGGGTATGTTAGTGCTGGCCTAGCTGTGTGTACATGCACACCAGTGTTGCAGTATATTAGTCTGAACTCAGGGTTTCACACATTTCCAGACACCCAAACTCCAAGAGTGACCATTTTTCCAACAAGAATGTCCCTCAGATCTTCTCACACGATCTGCTCAAACAAGAGTCCAGCCCAGAACAGCCTATGCTGATCAAGAGCTAAGCTCCACCTGCTTACAGTGAGTTTTCATTTGAGTTTGATGGTTTAGCTGATTGAGCAACACCAAGCTTTTTGACCAACATGATCACCCTGACAATGCTGGTCCACCAATATTAACTGTTCGACCAGTTGGTGAACAGCTAAACCATTAAACCCAAATTAGTTAAACCTAAAACCAGTTTAAAACACTTATTATATACCCAGCTGGCTTTGAAGCATAGGGTATATTTTGTATGGATGGCCAGCTCTTCAACATCCTTCACCAACCACCAACAGTGTGGTTATATATGCATCTATACGGTGTGGATACGGGCTGAGCGATATATGGATATTTATATCGGGATAAAAACAGAGCAAGATATTTTAATATATACACACACACACACACAAACACACCCCTCTAATCCCACTAACATTCTCATATACACACATGCAAGATGTGTCTAAAGCCCCTTCCTCAAAGACAACTTTCTGTCTGAAAAGAAGAAATGAAGATCTAATTTCAGTTTGTATAAATATAGTTAAAGACATGCAGGACTTCATGGGGTGTCCTAATTTTTCTTCACATTTTATTGTTCACATGTAGTAAATTGTGTATTGCCATACAGCTTAAATATATTGGGATATGATATTTTGCTCAGCCCTAAAACTAAAGAATAGGACTTTGTTTGGGGTGAAAAATGCTTGGTCATTTTACAAGCCTTTACGAATCTGTCATTTCCCTTTTGATTCATTTTGAGTTCCAGTTTGGTTTCTACGGAGCGGAGAGACATTACATTTTACCACTTCACCAGCGTTGACCAGGACTTTCACTACTGGGCGAGGTGTGTGCAAATCAGAACAGCACGGTTTGATGTTGGTGTTTGCATTTCTTTCAGCGCATTATTAAATGTACACTGGTGTGCATGCAGGAACTAAAGACTAGTGTTTTATAGAGCTTTGTTAAACCGGACGAAGAGCCCAGCCAGGCTGGTGTCTGTGTAGATGTCCTTCATAATAATGTTCTAAAGTCCTAAAGCACAACCACACACATGCAGCGCCAACCTGAAAAGAAAGAGGCACTCTTGATGAGACGGAGCGGGCCCTGCTCGGAGAAGGCCCGGCGAGGGCTGCAGAGTTGAGAGAAACCTGCAGCAGCACAATGTCCATAGAACAGAAGGGGCGGGGCAAATGAGAGAGCAAGAGACAGAGAGGGAGAGAGAGAGGGAGAGAGAGAGAGAGACAGAGACACAAGACAACCAGGTTAGTCAAGCTAAAAGAGGAAGACATGGGAATACATCTGAAGTGGTCAGAACAACAACAACAACAACAACAACAACAGCACATTAGCGGTCATTAAAAGAGAAAAGCAATCCCACACAGAACATGTAACCGGTCACTACTGCTGATACACTTTCATTATTATTACTTATATTTGAAGTTTGTAGTAAATGTGCTGCAGGTTCTGTGGGCATGGCACAAAAATAATAAAGAAATAAAATCAGACAAAAGACACAAAACAACCACAATAACTCAAATCTTCAAAGCAGTGATGAAACATGTTGCCACAAGATGTCAGTGTGACCAGTGATGACCTCCAACCCAGACTACAGTAGGGTTAACGATTCACTGTTTTCTGACCTTTTGCACCAATATTTTAACCTTTTACCAACAATATTATATCAATATTTAATAAAATCACAATTTAAACGAATGATCATTCACCCTTTCTCCTGAAATCAGGGCTAAAATGAGTTTGTCCTGCTGTCCAGACAGTAGTACTACATTCTGGTGCATTGCTGTGAGAGTTACTAAGGTCAGATGTTGGATGATCACCACCTCACCTCATTGTTAACTCATCCTTAAAGTACTGTATGGAACCCCATCATTCCAGAGAACACAGCTCCACAGCTCAGTGCTGGGGAGCTTTATACCCGTCTAGCCCACGTCCAGCATTAGACATGGTGCCACTGGTTCATATCTGTTCATCTTCTCCAACATCTCCTATTCTATTGACAACACTCCTTTACAGCTAGACAAGCTGTGTGCATTTGCACATCTGTGTCAGCAATGGGTGCAACTAATTATCCTATTAATAACTATTCACTAACATTCAGGTAAGACTTCTGTTAAACACTTACTATAATCATTTAGTAATAAATACACATTAATCATGATGAATAACTGCAGGTTTATAGGGTTAACTCAACATGGGAGCTTTCCACCATCAGCTGACCTGAATAAACACTGCAGAAACAAACATTTGAATGTCAGAACAAAGTGGTTGTGCAAAAGAAGTGCACAAACTGGACAAAGTACACACAACTGTTCATCCATAAACACAAACTGTACAAGGCTGCACTTTCAGAATGTGAGCATGTGATCCAGTCCTGTAACGCTGACTCTGTACTCTATGCTTTCCTCAAAGCAGAGAGTGACACACACACACACACACACACACACACACACTTAAGGAAACAGTCAGGGCGGTCTGATACTTCATGTTAATATTTATTGCCCTATTTGCCTACGCCAGATGTGTGTTGGAAACACAGACCTGTAGCGAATCAATCAGAAAAACACCATCGTCAGACTCTAATGCACAGTTACTCTCGTTCAGCTTCAAACAGACCAAAATCAGCACTCGGGAACTCAGGGCTCGTCTATACACCTGCTTCAAGATCCGAAAAATAAAACAACGCCCAGAAGGCGGGATAAGGCTAGAAGATGGCACTTCAGGGGAACTGTGGAGGTTCAAGCAGAAATGAACAAGAACTGTTGTTCCCTGGTGAGACAGGCAGAAACCCCACGACAGCCTAAACCCTGCACAAAGGATTGGCTGGAGTTCTCCTTGAATTAACTGATCTCATGGCAGAATAAATGTTTAGGTCTCCTAGAAGCCAGATTAGAGTAGAGAAGCTGGGCACTGAAGAACTCTAACTGAACTCTCTGACTGCCATCAGGTAGATTTGGGGTTTGGTTGGGAACAGTGGAACTGTGAAGTGTGGGAAAATCCTGGATTAAATGCTAAACCATGTGATTTTGACATCACAGACCACGCAAAAAAAAAAAAAAAAAAAAAAAAAAAAAAAAAAAAAAAAAAAAAAAACTAAAACACTCTCTGTCCCCTGACCGAACACAGACAATTTATAAACTGAAAAATATATATCTCAGAACTCGGGGACTTAATCAATAAACACTGCTGTATAGAATACAGTGACAGTAACTGTGGATTAGGACAGAAAAAAAATATCATTTAATGCTTGATTTGCTTATATAGGCTGTGTTTACAAAGCGAGAGAGACACAGAGAGAGACTCAGAGAGAGAGAGATAGAGAGAGACTCAGAGAGAGAGAGACTCAGAGAGAGAGAGACAGAGAGAGAACTGAGAACACAGAATTGGTGTATAAGCGGAAGGATATGAGCTTTACTGCGAAACAGTCATAAGATCTTTGTGGTCTATTGTGTTTGGTAAAGATTACCTATGTTCCCCAGGAAGCCGTTGACCACAGTGCTCTGGTCTGGCCTAAGCGTGTTGGATTCTTGACTGATGAACTCCAGACTGTCTTGCAACCTGTCACAAGCAGCAAACATCAGTGTGTGTGTATTTAGACATACATGCTGTGGTCATCATCATAATAAACTGAAATGGTGAGCACTAACAGTAAAACTATTTTAACAGGGGCTCCACATTGAAAAACGGTGCAATGACCAGAAACCCTCACTACGCTGTGGTCGGTCTCGTCTCCAGACCTGTCCCTGATTGAAAATATGTGGGATGCTATTGGACACAATCAACACTCCACCCCTACCACACCATCTGCAGAACTGAGTGAGAACATTCAAGCTGCATGGGATGGATCATCATAGGATACCATTAGGAACCTCTACAGCTCCATAATGATACGTCTGGCATGTTGCGTTAAAGCCAACATCGTACTGAGAGACGCGACTTCTGTATGAGTCGATCAATAAATATCGATCAGATCAGTCTACAGTTATAATCAGTTATTGATCCTGATCACCTTTATCTTCCTTCCCAACAGAACTGCAATACCACACGTCCTTCTGGGTGCAACTGTTTCTTTGATGATGAGTATTTACTAAATCACTCAGACACTTACGTATTAAGGCTGCCGTAGACGCTGCTGCCTGTCCGTGCAGTAAACACTTTACTCAGCATTAGCTGTGGGGGGGACCTGCAACCACACAACCCAGAGTGGGTGGGTGGGGGGAGACAGAGAGAGAGAGAGAAAGAGTCAGCACTGTTCATGACTCACTGGCTGTGTGTGTGTGTGTGTGTGTGTGTGTGTGTGTGTGTGTGTGTGTTGTCAGTCAAATAATAGTCAAATGATGTCAATATGACAGTACTAATTCCTGCATTGCCCCCTCCCCCCTCCTGCTCACCGGATCTGATGTATTTTCAGGGTGGAGCCTTTGTAGCTCATGGCAACCGAGCCAAACATCATCTCCCCCAGCATGTTTGCATCTGAGGAGCAGCGTGACGTACCCTAACAGAAAAGAGAAAGAAGAAAATAAAGCATGATCAAATTCATAACCTAATAAAAAAAAAAATGATGTGCTCCTTGTTTCTCCACTCACTGTCCCTCCTATCAGCTCCTTTGATCACACAGGAGCACGTTGTAGTTCTATAATTCCAGACTGTAGTTCATCTGTTTCTCTGCAGACTTTATTCTCCTCCTTTCACCCTGATCTTCAATGATCAGGACCCCACAGGACCACCACAGAGCAGCTATTGTGTGGGTGGTGGGTCATTCTCAGCAATGCAGTCACACTGACATGGTGGTGGTGTGTTAGTGTGTGTTGTGCTGCTATGAGAGGATCAGACGCAGCAGTGCTGCTGGAGTGTTTAAACCCCTCAGTGTCAGTGCTGGACCGAGAACAGTCCACCGACCAGAAATGTCCAGCCGACAGCGTCCTGTGAGCACTGATGAAGGACTAGAGGATGATCAACACAAACTGCAGAAACAGATGAGGCTGGAGTCACAAGGTGGATACACTAGATAGGAGTGTCTGAGAGTGGACAGTGAGTGGACGCAGTGTTTAAACACTCCAGCAGCACTGCTGTGTCTGATCCACTCTAAGACAAATGTACGATTATCACTGTTTCTTTACTGCAGTACATTTTTAAAAGGTCAGTTTCCCAGACAAGAACTAAGCTTACAGGACATTGTTAGGAACGGAGATTGTCCATGATCAGATTTAAATCATCAGCTCATAAACTGACCAAAATTGGTAACACCGTTCCATCCATATATTGGAGGAGTGGTCATAAAGCAGAGTGGTCAGAAGAGGCAGCTGGCTAACCTGGAAGCGGTTGTGTTCTCTGGGCTCAGAGGCACAGGATGAGCTGCTGTCCAGGGAGCTGGAGCTGCCACCCATTGGCCTCAGCTGGCAGCACTTCCCGAACATTTTGGCCTGCGACTCGCCACACTGCTTCTGCACACAGGAAACACGGACATGTCGGCATGAAGAGACTTTGTCCCTCAAGTTGAGCCAGGGTGGGTCCGAGAACCTACAGTCAGTGACTGGTATGAAACCAGTAAAACACACTGGCACATGTGAAATCACAGCTTATACAACATCAATTATCCTTAAATAGTACCAGCGTTACTAATGTTACATGCAATGGATCATAGAAGGACATACGGCTATAAGACTGTATATTTATGTTGACTGGCTGGAAACTGTGATACCGGGCAACCTTATTTCCAGTAAGACAGACCATGTAGACTGCTCATTTGAGGTCTATCCACGGGGTTTCAGTGATGGTCAGATCAGGAGACTGTGAGGATCATGGTAAGACCTTCAGCTGCGCCTTTTGAGGTCTATTGCGGAAGTGTGTTTAGGATTATTATCCGTTTGTACAACCATCTTCATTTCAGTTTTTAACAGGTGCTGTTCTGTTTACGTCCAGAATGTGCCTTTAAATCCATTCTTCCCTCTACGTTCCCCATGCCACTGTCTGCAACACTACCCCAAAAGCATAACTGATCGTCCCATGCTAAACAGTTGGTCAGGTGTTCTTTTTATGAAATTCTGGGTCCTTTTCCTCCAATCATATCTTTGCTCATTGTGACCAAATTTCTATTTTAACCTCATCAGTCCACATGACTTGTTTCCAAGATGCATCAGGCTTGTTTAGATGTTCTTTTGTAAACTTCTAAAGCTGAAATTTGTGGTGAGGACAAAGGAGGGGTTTTCTTCTGATGACTCTTCCATGAAGACCATATTTGTGCTAGTGCTGCTGAACAGCAGAACAATGTACCATAACAGAGTCTGCTAAATTTTCTGGAAGGTCAAGCAGGGGTTCTGAATTGTCTTTCTAGCAAGCCAGAAGGTCTTCCAGACCTCATCTTGACCCTCCACTGATCCCATTTACTGCCATCTGAAGTAGATTTCGAACTGAGGAAATGGGAACCTGAAAACATTCTGCTATCTTCTTATAGCTTCTCCTGCTTTGTGGGCCTCAACTCTCTTCATTTTCAGAGCACCAGGCAGCTTCTTAGATGCTCAAGGATGCTGTTTTTTTTTGGGAACAAGGTTACAGGAGTCCTTATAAAGCTTTGAAATCAGCATCAACTGGCTTTTCTGGTGATGACTGAACAAGGCATAACTCACAAGCTAATTAAGGTCAGAGACCTCTTTCTAAATTATCTGAGCTCAAATCTCCAAGGGGTATTAAAAGGTACTCCTTTTTTCCCCACTCTAAAATTATCCAAAACAAAATAGTACACTGTAAATAAATAAATAAAATTAAAAAGTCCTCATTAAATTTGACAATTCAAGTGATTTAAAAAATTCATTTAAACTCACTTTTAATATCATTTAAATTTTAAATGAATAAATAAACAGTCTAAAAAAAGATCAGCTTGGCAAACAGTATAGAAGTCAGGCAGTGTTACATAACAGGACTGAAATAAAGCAGATCGATAGAGAAGTGGAGTTAATAAATGAAGTAGGATTGGTGGTGGGGGTAGGTTGGGGGGGGGGGTTTTGTCGCGTCTGCGCTGGGCCGAGACCATGAGAAATGCGTGCTTCCCTCTGTTTCGCCAATGGCTCCTATCACACAAGCGTCTCCTCGAGTCCTGACCAAAGCACACAAAAGCAGCCGAGCATGTGAGCTGGGTCATATGACTTCCTCAACTCGTGAGCTGGAGCTGTTTGCTTACTCTCTCGCTATCTCTCTCTCTCTCTCTCTCTCTCCAATGCCTGCAGCTGCTCGCTCTCTCACTCGCTCACTCACTCACACAAGCTCGCTCTCTGGAGGAACAACCTCCTGTGCCAAAAAGAATCATGTGATTGCAGCCACAGCAGGCCTCCAAGCTTCAGATCCCTCCCAGCCTCACCCGAACACGCGCATTAAAGCGCTGCCTCGAGCTGATCCCGCAGAACAGGGTTTGTGCACGAATTTCCCTGCCAGCTCTGTCTTAAAGGACCGTCCCTGTGACTCTGCCAGCAGCTGGAGGATGAAGGCTTCGGTTACGAGTTTGTCTTTGTTGTCAGTGAAGCATAATTTCTGAGCTTCGGTTAGCAGAGCAGTGAAACCCCCAACACTGCAGTCCTGAATAAAGCATAGAGAAAGAATATCAGGAGCCCCAGGACTGTGGAGGACAGTGATCCAAACCACCCGACTGCTACAGCCATACCTGGATATGTCCGCATTATTAGTAGTTAATTATGATCTTTGTATATCTTGTATATCTGAACCGCTGAGAAGCTCTAAAGACATTTAATAGGATCAGGATTTGTTTATATTTAGATCAACATGGCTCTGACAGTAAAGGTAAGCTGGCTGGAATCAGGGAAAATTGTGCTCAGCATAGCAGATTGCACTCGCACGCAGTTTTCCTGTTCTTGGAGTGGAACGTCCGATTCAGCGGCGGCTCTGTTCATCGTAAACGTACATCTATCATATACACAAAGTATGTTACACTACTCAGTATGTTTACCCTCACTCTGGTTGTAATCTATCATCAATAAATCTGCTGTCATACTGAATTTTGGACACAAAATAAACAAAGACGTGCCCTCCAATGTTGTCGTGGGAAACTTCGTGGACGGTCCAAAAGTATTCCAGAAACACTACTCAACCCAAGTAAACAAATAAAACAAGCACCAGTCAACAGTTTGGACGCACTTGACTGAATGTACTGGAGACGTCCCGCCTTATCTTTTGTCGGGGTGTCTGTCCCTACTGTCCGGGGAGGTCTGGACCTCTTCACTGAGGATCCGAGCTGAAGGGTTGGGGTGCAGACAGGCTCCTGTGTTTATATCCAGCACTATTAACACACTCTATGAACCAAAACACTTTAATTATAACTACAGACACAAATCTTAAAATCACCCAAAACACGTCCATTTGTTTTATGTAGAAGCAGACAGACGCAACACTAATAAGGCTGAAGAGTAAAGGAGTGTCCAAACATTTGACTGGTATTGTATATTGTGCTGAATGACTTGCCAGAAGGGAGTGTTTCAGTCAAAACACACCAGCTCACCATTAGGATCTGCCACAGATCTTTGTTTGGGTTTGCTGTTCGGAGTGTGTGAGTGCACGTGAGTGTGTTTTGGTGTGTGTGTGTGTGTGTGTGTGTGTGGGGGAGAGTTCCATCAGCCCGCAGCAGCCTCATGACAGCTGATGACAAACGGGCTGGAGACGTGAGAAAGGGAGAGAGCGCTGGCCGTCATGTGAACATTGAGGAATGCTTACACGTTCAGTGTCAGCTGATGCTATTATTACTGGAGATAAGGGCTCTGGTTCAAACCGGTCGGGACCTCCGGGTGATGCAGGCAAGCCAGGCGGCTAAAGCCTCTGACACTGCTTAACTGCTTCTGAGGAACACAGACTCAGGAGTGTAGTGAGAGTGAGTGTGTGAACATTGGAGGGTGTATGCACTCTTCCAAAGGAAGTTCATTTTTATAAATGAAAACAAACCCATGATCAGTCTCCCTTCCCCATTTAAGGGAAAATCAAGGTGAGCTACATTATTTGTTTATATTTATCTGTGAAAAAGTGCCACGATTTACATTTATATTAAATAATATTTGTGGAATTGTGCAACCGAACTAAAACTCGAGGTCCAATAAGTCTCGATGATTTGACCATGGTTTCATTTTTGTTCTGTTATATGGGGTCCATATGGGAGCTGATGGGCCCAGCTTTCAAACTGACAGGTTCTAGCTTGACCTAATTTGAGTAGGTGTCTCAGACTTGCATGAATGGATTGGGTAACATTCACATTTGAATTGACATGGTACCAGTAACTATAATTCGGTACCCCTTTAAAAAATACTTATAAAATCCGTTTGTAAATCAATGAAAACGGCCAAACAATCCTTAAATGTGCAGCAACTGTTTGAAATCTATTTAAAAATGAAACGATATAAACGTCTCGCACATATAGAAACCCAGGCCCATATATCTGTGTTCTGTTTGAGTTTTAAACTCCAGATGGTCAGGCTAGATAACCCTCCACCGTCATGAAGACAGAGTAATGGGTTTCCGTGCTGTTAACTGGAGCTGTTTAGCTCTGCGGTGTTCTGATACTCACTGCACTGGGCTGAGTGATGTTCTCTCAGATCCGAGTCTTTACTCCTCTTCCCCAAGAGTAAGAATCAGTTTCACACATATTACAGCAGCTTTGGTCAAGTTTCAGAACGATATGGTAAACACTGACCAACTGCCGCCGTGTTTTCTATGGGAATGTGCAGCAAAATCTAACCCGCATGAACCCTCAGAACCTTCCCGCAGTGTTCGTTTCGGGTTGGGCGATGCACACATGCATCCCCGGGTGGACTGTGTTTAGTCTGGCGTTGGTTTACGAGCACAATATTATGTCGAAGCTTCACCTGTGTGCTTCATCTGCAGTCGCTGCAGCACTGCTGTTGTGTGGGTGGGGCTCAGTTTTCTGATGAATTGTTTCATTACAGCTGAAAGAGAGACTCTCACCGTGACAGACGCATCTTCTGCGCTCCTCTTCTTGGTACTGGAGTCAAAGAGAACATTTCGGCCCCGTCTCTCACAGTCCTGGTAGACGATGAGGCGAATCTGGCCGGGTTCCAACTCGGGGGAGGGCCAGCTGCGGGGGGCACAAACACACACATACAGTGAATTGCAGCACACAGAGCAACATCAACTTTGATACAACTCAGCCTTCCTACCCCACCCCTCTACCCCAACTCCTCCCAAGTCAGCCTTCAGAGCAATAGAAGGTTTGAGGGACAACACAACAGCTGACCAACAGGTTTTCCTCAGCCGTCAGTGGAGAAAATGGAACAGCCAGAAGTCAGGGGGTAAAGTGTGAACATCTGGGTTATGACGTGGAACCCAAACGGATCTCTCAAGATGCCTCCATTTTCTCCAGAACCTCACACAGAATCACGAACGTTGGACTCCATAAATAAGCACATTTGGAATAGAGATGTGAGAGTGTGCAGAACCTCTACACAACCTTCATCTGAATTAATGGTTGAAATGGCAATCTTGAGATTTAATGGAAGGAGGGGGGGACGGAATGAACTCGAGGTGGCCTCGCATTGTCGAGATCTGGAGTGAAAGGAGAGGCACGGAACATCAAAATCACAGGCCAGTGTTATTTCTGGGCCCTGCGTCAGAACAGGCGAGAGAAGGGCTAGGAGCGTCATAGTGGACATGGCTGTTTACTGCCATGGGCAACAATACATTCCACACGTCTGCCCTCATTCAGCTTCTGCATCCTTCAGACTCACTGGCCAAATGAGACGTCCAGCTAGGAGCTCATTACTGTGAATAACTGATTGCATTATATTTGGCCTTATATACCGGTTTACCCACCGCCAGTGAGGAGACTCTCGTAGTTACCGATTGTTCCACAGCAGCGGACTTTCGTAAATTCATTGTTCCTAAACTGAGTGGCCAATTAAACGACACACCAAATCAGACTCACAAACATGACATTAGTGCAAAGAACTAAACAGTGATTAAATAGAACAGAGATAACACAAAAATCCAGCAAAGCCCTGCCACTCAACCTCAACAAACCCTGGCAAAGTCCACAACGTAAAGGACGTCTAAATTGGCCCCAGACACAGTCAAGTCCCATTGAGTACCTACGGTTCGTCACTCACTTTTGAAAAGCATTTCCGTAAGCTTTAAATGTCGCTGTGTACACACAATAGGACAATTAGGAACAAGCGTCAAGCTGCTCTGAGCTAAACCAACTGACCATTTAAGCGGTCAAGTTCTTACTTAAACAACAAACTAACCGAAACACTTCAAATGTTCTCATCCAGCAGGATAAATGAAAATACCAGGCTGCAGCATTTAATCAGAAATCCGCTAACCAGTCCTTCAGCAGCTGTCCACAACCTCCTCAACGTTACGCAAGACCGCCACGATTACTGCCAATTCTACAGCTCTCTAATCCAGAAACGGCTCAACGGGGCATGACATGTCTGATCAAGTCAAACACCAACCTTCACGCCAGCTCTCTACATTCATTCACCACCCCCCCACCCCCCAATTCATTCTGTACAGCCGCCACGGTTCCCACCACACCCCGTTACGGTGGTTCTAAGTCCGAACGCAAGGTGGACGGAAGCAGGGAAAGAGTGGCTGGGTACCTGGGCATCGTTGTGGATATGCCAGTGTCTCTCCACTGTTCCTTGGCCCTGCGCTCCCCCCTCTCTCTGCCAGCAAGCACTGCTAAGAATAGCACTGAACTAAATTCACAAAACAACATGAGACTGTCAGGTGACGTCCGAGTCGGGCTGGACACAGCCTGGACAAAGGCATCTCTGCGAGGGCTGGTGACTGGGTTTGATTTCAATGGTCTCACTTCTGAAACTGATGAAAGTGAAAGCTCGGGCCATTCAGGTTACAGGTGGCGAATCGGAACCTCCAAAGCTTCGATTCTTGGAAAGTAAGAGACGTCCCTGGCCTCCGAGTCCCCTCCACTGATGCGGAGCCCCAGTATTTTAAGCGGAGCGGGTAGTCATGAACAAGTGGAAGTTACGGGGTAGGCTGGAGTGAGTGAGTGTTACATAAAGAAAATATCCGGGCTGTGATGCAATTGCTGCCTGCTAGCTGGGATCATCTGCCAGTAGCAGGTATTTTTCCAGTCCATGATACAGCTGCAAGTGTGGAATACTTCGGGATGAAAATGAAACCCTGCTATGATGTGAGGAGCAACCAGCATAATCATGTTTTCAAGGGGGATGGGGGCCGACAGCTGAAGCCTGCAAGCCCCTCATTATCCACGTTGGATTAAACGTTCATATGTCATATCGTTACGGATGGGTACAGGTATTGGGCCAACATCAACATTTTTCCACCTACTCATCCATCAAATCAGCCAATTGTGAGGCAGCAGCTCAGAGCATTTAACTGCACAGACATGCAGCAAGAGCTTCAACTGATGTTCAGATCAACCAGCAGAACGGGGAAAACCAAACACGATGCTTCGGGACAAGACCGGACTGCTGAATACTGAAAATGTAGTCTGCTCGGAGGAATCTTGATTTCAGAGGTACAGACGGTAGGTCAGAAGTTGGCACCAATGGAGTGAATCCATGATCCTGACCTGTCCCACATCAACAGTCCTGGTTGTTGGAGGTGGGGTAATGGTGTGGGGAATTTGGGGACAGAAACAAACCTTGCGATTGGTTACGGATTCATTTGCATATTTCAGTCTTCTACACGGTCAGGACTGCGAAGAATGAAATTAAAGCTCATAACACAAAAAACAAACAAACCAATAAACAACAGATCAGATATCATCCATCAGTTGGTCTGATTTGGAGGGGCGGACTACGGTTGGATCCAAAGTACTCCAAAGTCTCCAGGAGCACAGCTCTATGGGCAGGGATTACACCTGGTCTTGGTCTCTGCTGTGCTTACAATAGAGAACCGTAATCCAAAATGCTGCATAGAAACAGGACAAGGCTTATCCACAGTAACACAGTAACCCAGAGTAGCTGCCAATAACCCACCGTAACCCATAATAAGCCACAGTAATGCACAACAATCCACATTAACACACAGGAACCCATAGTAACACCATAACACACAGTAAACCCATAGTAACATACAGTAACAGACAGCAACACATAGGAACCCACAGTAACACTGTAATGCACAGAAATAGACAAACCCACAGTAACATACAGTAATTGACAGCAACACAAGAACCCATAGTAACCCTCAGTAATGTACTGTAACCCATAGTAACCCCATAGTAATTCACAGTATTTCATAATAACCCAAAGTAATGCACAGTAACCCACAGTATAGTACTGCAAATCACATAGTAACACACAGTAACACATAACCCACAGGAACCCAAAGTACAATAACACAGTAGCCCATAGCAACACTATGATTTCCTGTGAGTTACTATGGGTTCCTGTGTAACACACAGTAGCCCAAAGTAACCCACAGCAGGCCCTGTTTCAGGTGATGACTGATGCATTCCAAACTCACATGATCTGCCAGTGGCAGATGAGGTCATACAGAGACATTCCAGGATGGGTCAAGCTGAAAGTACCTCAGACTAAACTAACCTGTTATGAATCACATTTTCAAGTACAGTCACAATCCACACCCTCCAGATGCTGCTACAGATGTGTTACATAAACAGAGGTGCTTTATTGACCGCGTCCGGTTGTCCAACCTTGCATTTACACTTATTTGAGTGAACGTTAACGAGGAATTACACAATTCCCAAATATTTCAGCAGTTTCTGGACTTGTGCTGTAAAAATCAGAACCCTTGATTCCCATTTCCACAATAAACTCCAAAGACAAACGAGAAACGGTTTCACCTGAAAAGCTGGAGCTGGAGGCCAACCTCAGGCTCCCCAGCCCCCCCTTCAGAGGCCAAGGTAAAGTCACTCAGAGCCCATTTCTCCTACATACAACCCCTTGATTATTCCATCCGAGGGTCTGACTGCTTGGATACTATCGAACATGTAACCCAGACTTCACCACCACCGTCACCTGTTCTATAAAAAGGTTCGTTTTTCATGCTGCCACAACTTGATGAAAGAGGCTTTGCATGTGATGGAACATGGTATTGTGAAACAGTTGCAGAGAAGCTCCTAGCGATGTCTAAACTTGGGCAACTACTGAAAAACCTTGGGATCTGAGAGAGGATGGAGATGGTCACTTCTCTCGAAGCCAGGGCTGCTGAAGTTCTTGCTTAAGCATGTTGCAAGAGTTCGCTGTAACTGTTGGAGCTTTCAAAACAATATGCAAAAAGGTCGCAGGATTCTACACTGCTTCTACACCAGCATTAAACCAAAGCTTCTCCACAGGGGAGAGGGATTAGGAACGGGTTCACACAACTCAACTTCAGCCCTGTACCTTTGATCTATTTTTGGGGTCATGTAATTTTGACATTATTGTTTTTATTCCTCTAAATTAAATGTATTTGATTTTTTTATTCATTTTATTCTCTGTTGTGTTTGATTTAAATGGCATTTTTTTATTCAAGCCTTTACATTTATCTTTTTTTTTGTTTTCAAACCCTGTAAATGTTCGACTGTATCAGAAATGAGGGTTACCCTAAATGTATCTCCGAGTGAAAATCAAGGTTGATTGATCCTATGTGATAGGCAGAGTGCGCTGACAGGGTTGGGTAATTGGCATTTCTAAACTGTGTAAAATAGGGGAAAAAAAGAAGAAGATATGAGCAGAAATTCAAGTGAATCTGCCCGTGGGAAGAAGAGATCGGAGGAGAGGGGTTCAATTCTGGATCAGAATAAAATCAGACTGGCTCACCAACGTTTGGTGGTTCCCTTTTCTATATTTGTAACCTAATCAGTGAGCTCCCAGAGCACCTCTACAGTAGAGCTGGACAATTCATCAAAAATTGTTCAAAACCTCAAATCGCCCCAAGCTCGCCCCATTGATTATTTCAATTAGTTCAATTCATTCTTTTTTAATTCTGTTAAAATTCTGTAGTGTAGTCAGGTGACTCTGCCCTGCCCAGTCTGTGACATGGAAGCAACATGGAGAACTCAAACCCCGATTCAACTGAGCAACTCGAGCAGCTCGTACAAAAGAAACATGCAGACGTTCATTAAAATGATCTTTCAATAATCAGAATCGAGGTAAAACGTTCAGCTCATCTGACGTCTTGACTTGAACGTTCAGCCCGAGTTTGAGACCGTCTTCGTTTTTAACAGCACTTGTGTCCAAACCCAAAACTCATTCCAATAAGAGAGGCAGAGTCCAAACCCAAAACTCATTCCAATAAGAGAGGCAGAGTCTTACACTTGACATCAGGCCAATGCCAGAACAGCAAGGCACACAAAAGCCTTTGGCTTGATACGAGCGATGTGCAGTATGCTGCCCTCCATCTCTCTGAGCCAAAGAAATGTGAGCAGTGCTTTGGGTTTTTCTTTGGGTGGGGTCACCTATTTAGCTGCCCTCGCTGGAATTCTCCAGTGTGGTACAACCCTGGGTCTTGATAAATAGCAATGTGGTGCTCCTTTAAGCAAACATGCAGGTATAAGTTACACAGTTATCCCCGTCTACTCCATATTTTGTCCCTGAGGAACCTATCTTAGGCCTTTTCCACCAAAAGAACTCTGGTTCTTCAAATGGTTCTGTTCGGGCTTATAAGAACCTCGGTGTTTTTTAGTTAACCATCCCACATTTACACCACTTTTAGTGGAACCGAGGATACATCACAGAATACGTCATCAACAGAGGGCTGCATCGAGATGGATGGAGAACATGGTTGTGCATATAGACTACCAGCGAGTATTTGTGCTGCTACAGACTTTGATTTTCTCCAAAAAGAAAACGTGGATCAACTTTTGGTGATTAGATGACGCAGAACACGACATGTACGAGACAACGGAATGCCATCGCTCCTGTACAACTAGACATGACCACTGCAAGTTGAGCTGAAAAACCTACTGATCTTTTGGTCGTGCAGTGAACAAACTTCAGGTTCCTATTTTAGTTGGTGGAAACCAACCAAATCACTGTCCCTCAAGATGCAGGAAGACAAGTGTCCAGACTCTTTTCTGTCCTGGAACCAAAGTGGGGGGAACAATCTTCCCCTGGGGGTCCAAACATCAACACCAAATAAAGACCATCTCTTTCAAGAGCAGTGAACTCATTAAAAGATTCCAATTATATTGAATCATGTTCATGTCGAGGTCCAACCTGACATTTGTTTTTGGCAGCGTTTAAGCTTGAGGAACCTATGGATTCTCGCTCTGGAACATCTGCCAAATGCTGTAAATTTATGAAGCTAAATGGTTGAAGCCCTTGTGACCATTTCAGAAGGCATCGTAAGAAAACTGCCATGCAGGAACCCCAGTCCAAACTACTCAGGGCTATACATCTCTGAGGCTGGACATGTTAATAGCAACGGATCATGTTTTACACACAGGCCGCTCTGCTGTTCGTATGATGGATTAACTACACACACTGACTGAACACCTGATTAGGAAGACTACATTACTGCTACACTGTTTCCTCTCAAAACAACAATTCTTTAAGTCACATTGATCTGACATGATGTTCTGAGATAAACCTCAAGCTTGCTGGTCAGCCCTCCACACTAGCTGGAGTTGGAATTGGAGTTGGACTAGTTGCCCACCTGCCATCAACAACTAAGCAGAAATGTACATGAACCCTAATTATCTGCTATTATGTCCAACAACAAACAATCATTACTTCAGTACATCATATTACAGCAGACATGTGGTGGTCCAGTGACCCCATATCAACAATGTAGGAGTAGTGTGACCAGAGGAAGAGGTGATGCGGCGTAAATCAGAAGTAAAAATTGTGGTCATGAAGGGATGCACATGGTCAGCAAAAATATTCAAATAGTCTGTGCCATTCAAGCAATGATTGATTGACAAAGTGTGGCAGGAAGACTTTCCATCACAAGGCAGGTTGGGTTGATGGGCAGTTGGCACCAAAGTCTGGCCCTACTATCCCATCTGCATGCCTCAATTTATCTCAAGGTTTGACATGTTGTACATCGTTTTCTGCTAAACACAACAACGGAGCGCTTATCTGGGTTACCATCGGGCATAGTCAGTCACTGTGTCTCAAAAGAAATGTTAAAATCTGGAAGTTCCTGTCCCGTCCCCACTAATTTTTCCTTGGACTGTCCCATTCCTTTCACAAGCTGGAAAGGAACAACTTGTTCTTAATGGTCACTTTCAATGGAACTCAAATAAATTGCTGCTGACCAACCACTGATACAATTATTATTAATTAAAATTCACCAGCTGAACTGATTACAGATAATTAGATCCTTGTCACAAAGTGAAGCAATTAAATAAAATCTGGATGTTTTCACTGCCATAGGCAGCACTGACCACAGGCAGATGCAAATAAATACACACTAGTGAATTCACACGCTAGTGGGCAGTGAGCACACGTGTCCGGAGCGGTGGGCAGCCCTATCTGCAGTGCCCAGGGAGCAGCTAGGAAGATAAGTGCTTTTGTCCAGGGCACTTCAGTCATGTCCTGCCAGTTCAGGGAATCAAACCAGCGACCTGCTTTCATGATAAATCAGGGAGTTCACATTAAAGAGATCCATGGAAGCTGGGGTTTGACCACAGGTGCCACTGTTGCATGACACGTGCTGAGAAACACTCTCAAACCTACACCATGTGTAACGCTGTGTTGACTTCCATGCCAGGTGTTTACCAAGGGTGTCAAAAAGAGCTCATACATCCACAGCACCTAAAAGATCCCAAATTAAACTCTACTCAAGGTTTACTCAGATTCAGGGCCTTTAATTTGCAGATCCGGCTAAAACGCATCGGTTCTCAGCCAAGAATACGAAACACTTCTGAAACCTGAACTCTGCAAATACACCTGATGAACACCTGGAAAGCTGCAGAGGGTTTGAATATTTAAAAAATAAAAACTGTAAAGTGAAGGAGAAATGAAACGCAACAGAAGCTTTTAATCGTTTAACATTTTAACCCTGTAATTCACAGCAGGTTCACAACAGTTTATCTGTTACACCAAGAGATGAAAATCAATGATGGAGATACAAGGTGATGGGGGATTAGAACCCCACAATCGCCCGATGCCTCTCACACTCTCCAGACTCCTCCCCCACACTCCAGACTCCTTCACAACTCCTCCACCTCCAGCTCGACTCCTCCCCCACTCTCCAGACTACTGCCCAACTCCTTCCACCTCCTTTCCACTCTTCAGACTGCTTCCACCTCCTCCCCAACTCTCCAGACTCCTTCCACCTCCTCCCCGACTCTCCAGTCTCCTCCGCGACTCCTTCCACCTTCTCCCCGACTCTACAGTCTCCTCTGCAACTCCTTCCACCTCCTCCCCAACTCTCCAGTCTCCTCCGCGACTCCTTCCACCTCCTCCCCGACTCTCCAGTCTGCTCCGACTCCTTCCACCTCCTTAGCTCTCCAGTCTCCTCCCCAACTTTTCAGTCTCTTCCCTGACTCCTTCCACCTCCTCCCCTCTCCAGACTCCTCCATGACTCTTCAGACTCTTCAGACTCTTTCCACCTACTCCCTAACTCTCCAGAGTCCTCCCTAACTCTCCAGTCTCCTCCCCAACTTCTTCCACCTCCTCGACTCCGCAACTTCGCAGTCTCTTCCTTGACTCCTTCCACCTCCTCAACTACTCTCCAGACTCCTCCATGACTCCTTCCACCTCCTCCTCCCGACTCCTCCATGACTCCTTCCACCTCCTCCTCCTCCTCCCACCTCCTCCTTGACTCTCCAGACCCCTCCCCGACTCCTCCTACCTCCTCCCCGACTCTCCAGACCCCTCGCCCACTCTTCAGACTCCTTCCACCTCCTCCCCAACTCGCCCCGAAACAGGAAATACAGAGCCATCCCTCAATCAATCAACCAATCACTGAGGTATACTGTAGCTGAAGCCCCTCCCCTTCCGGCTGCATTAATGAAAATGTAAATATGTTACCAGACACGCGCGACCCCCACTGTGTTGTCAGGTGACCAGTCTCAGTGATCTTTAACCCCGTAGCTGTTTACATTACCCCCCGCAGCGCTAGTGGGCTAACGGAGCTGTCCGCTGCAGTCGGTTCAGTCCGGTCCAGTCCGGTCCGGTCCGGTGGAGGAACGTACCTTCGGGTGGTCCGCTGCGCGCGCTGAGCGGGACAGGTGGGACAGGTGGGGCTTCTCTTGCTGAACAGTTTGTGTAGCAGTGTGGGCGGCATCACTGCGGCTCTGCTACAGCGCGACTGAGTCCATCCGGGCACTGCTCACATGACCCGCCGCGCTCCGCTCCGCCCACCGACCTGATTGGCCGCTATTTCAGCACACACACCACGTGACCGGGCAGGAGCGCTCAACTACAGGCCTGTGATCAGGAAAGAGCTCTGATCAATAAACTAATCAATCAATCTAATCAATAAACAGACTTGTGATCAGGAAAGAGCTCTAATCAACGAATCAATCAACTAATCAATAAACAGATCTGTGACCAATAAAGCTCTAATCAACGAATCAATCAACTAATCAATAAACAGATCTGTGATCAAAAAAGTTCTAATCAATAACTGATCAATAAACAGATCTGTGATCTGGAATGAGCTCTAATCAATAACTAATCTAACCATCTAATCAATCAATCGGACAATCTAATACATAAAAAATAATTAAATCTACATAATTAATTATAAACTAATCAACCAACCTAATAAATCAACTAATCAATCCACAGATCCAACAACTAATCAACTAACCAACCAATCAAACAACCTCATTAACTAATCAACAACTTAAAAACCTTATTAACTTATCAAACAACCTAACAACCTAATGAACTGATCAAACATCCTAATTAACTTATCAAACAACCTAATTAACGAACTCATCAAACAACTTAACAACCTAATTAACTGATCAAACAACCTAATTAACAAACTAATCGAACAACTTAATAACCTAATTAACTGACCAACAACCTAATAAACTAATCAAACTTAAAAACCTAATTAACTAATAACAACTTAACCTAATTAACTGATCAAACAAGCTAATTAACTAACTAATCAAACAACTTAAAAACTAATTAACTAATCAAACAATTAACCAAACAACCTAATTAACTAACTAATCAAATAACTGATCAAATATCTAATCAAGCAATCAATTGACTAACCAATTGACCAATTAACCTAATAAATCAACTAACTAATCAAATAAACAAATCAACCAAACAACATGAAATAAATTTCCTGGCAGATATTAGAAATACATTTTATTTGTATTATATCTAATAAATATATATTTTTAAAACACTTGTTACATTCTGTTTCTACCACCTAATACATATAATAATTTTCTTAGTTTTGTAGCGTGATTAAGAAATGACACTTAACAGGAACAAGTTTAAGATCAGTTGAAGTGGAGGTCTAGAAGCTTTCAGAGGATTTAACAGACTCTGGTGTGGTGGTGCACTGTTGTGCCTGCAGATTTATGACCTTAATGAAAGTTTCTTCAGAAGGATGTCTTTCATACATCCTCATCACCAACTTCAGCCTCATGTGCTTTCAAAAGTACATCTAAACAAACCTGGTGCTTTTTGGAAACCAGGGCGTAAAGTTACAGCCAAACGTTTTAGCTGCAACAAGCAAAGGTCTGAAGGCTGTCGAATTTTATAAAATGAGCAGCATCCTCATCCTCATCCCCAACACAGTAGGCCACGGGCTTGTGTTTCAGCCAGTGGCACTAGAAACATTTTCAGAAAGTCTTGATAGGAAACATCACACCACGTGTAAAAAGCTCAAGATTTAAAGACACTCAAATTATGGAATTTGTCCGACAGCAGGACGATGAGCCGAAAGACTGGCTTAACAGGCCGAACTAAAGGTTTCGTCATGGTGAGCCAGTCTACAAACTTACACATTACTGCAAATCTGCAGACACACCTGAAAACAGTGCAACAAGAACGACGGATCAGCAAACGCATAAGCTGTGATAACTCGTCAAAGGGGATGAGTACTGAGTATGAAGGGTTCCCAAACTTTTGATTCAGTAAGTTCCCAAACAGTATTTCACATAACTTGACTTTATTTCAATTATTATTGGTGAGCTCATAAAACCATGAATTTTTTTTACACAAAAACACAGGAAAAACAACAACTTTTATAAACCAACACTGTTGATGGACCAAACCAAACCCAAAAACAGGCCAACAAACAAAGCGCATATTTCACAATTCCAAACTTCACACTTTATTAACAATAAACTCGTGTCTGAACCAAGTCCCTCCCGTTCGAGTTGACTGCCAGTGCCAGACCAGGCCTTGGTGTTGTGGAAGACTGCGCCCTCTACTGCCACCTGCTATAAACAGCACACATCATACATCCTGCATTTATATGGCATTTGTACAAATGTATGTGCTGATACAGACCAAAACTCTCAACTCTTACTTGCAGAACATAAAGAGTCTGAGCAGTGAGACTCTCAAACATCCAATCAAAATAGAGAGCACTCAGACCCCCTTCAGACACCATTTTGAGCAGGTTCCTCTGGGACCCAAATGCTGAAAACCATTACAGAAAGATAAGACCTTCGCATTACGAGTCCTTTGTTAGGAGCATGTCTGCACCGATTCTTTCACGCAATTACCAAATCAACCAATCCTGTGGCAGCAGTGTCATGCATGCAATGATCGGATGATATGAAGGTTGGTGTCAGGAGTGGCTGGTTTGAATATTTCTACAACTGGTGTTTGATCTCCAGCGATTTTCAGCACAATCTCTCGGAATGGTTCTGCAGACAGCAAGGCTTGATGACGTGAGAGGATCACAGAGAATGGCAAGACTGGTCAGAACAGACGAGGTTATGGTAACTCAGATAACCACCACAAAGTGTAGAGAAGCATCTCTGATGGGCTTCAACTGCAGAACACCATTCCAGGTTCCACATCAATCATTCAAAAATAAAAGACAACCCTCTGTGTTCTCCAGAACATAGTCCAGTTTTGTGTCAGAATTTGGTAGCTTGAATCCATTGGCTCAACCTGTCTTGTTTGGTCCAGTTTGGTGGAGATGGTCTGATGTTTCTCTGGAACACTTTGGGCTTCGGAAGCTTCAGCTCAAGCCCTGATCTGGCATACGTTGTGTATGCTGAGGGATCTGGTGGGCTTCACGCACAACTGTCTTTTACCTTTTTGCCAGGGGAGAAAACAACAATAACATAAAAACAAAGCAAAGGTCATCTCAATCTGGTTTCATGAACACCATAATGAGTTCATTGTTCTTCAGGAGCCTCCCCAGTTCTGAATCCACCAAGAATGGGGTAGATGTGAAGGTAAGCAGCCTGATACATCTGCAGGAATCATCAGATGCATTTATTGATAAGATGAACAGAAGGTTTCCAACATCTTGTGGACTCCATCCCATGAAGAACTAAGGCCCTTCCCAGTATCATTAGACCGGTGTTCCTAATAAACTGCTTGGTGAATGAATAAATGAGTTTGGATATGATTGGCTCAGTATCTGCGTACCTTTACGTCAATATTTACATCAAACTTCTTGAAGACAGAGAGAAGATCCGTCCTACCTTAACTTCTGTCGTCGTTATTCAGAGGCAGGTCAGCAAAGGTAATCTAGAGGGAACATAAACACTGAGAAGATTCAAGTTTTATTATCATCTTCACTGTATGATCAAATCCTTACTTCTCTAGTTCTCCCTGACACTCAAACTATTATTACTATCATTAATGTTCAAAGGTTTCAGAGAATAAAAAATGTCCTTATCTGAGTTTATTAACACACTAATATTAGAATAAACACTAATAACATTCCTACAGAAAGTGGTGGTTTTCCATCACAGTGTTCATCAAACATCTCCAAAGTTCTCCTCATGAGAGTCTAGTGTTATTTATAGTTTCATCAACACCTGCTTTGGTAAAGCTGTGCTCAGTGATGTTCAATCCGGTGTGCTGCTGATGGAATCGAACACATCCAGACGCTGGCTGGGGGCACCCAGGAGAAATCGGATACCAGGCTTTGTTCAAGATCTCAACTGCTTTCTTCAAAATGAGAAATTCTCCCTTTACTGTATTTCTGTCCTAACAGGGTCTGGAGTTTCTACACTGATCACTCTTATTGATCAGAGACAGGAGGAGAAATAATGGGATTAGGGGGTCTAAAACTTTTACACAGTACTGTATGTACATGAGGTAGACAAATAGATTGTTACTATTGTATCATATTAATGCAGTACTGTGTAAAGATAAAGGTGCAGTAAAGCTACTACATATGTGATGCCGCTCCACTGTGTGCTGATCACAGTCCGGATGGTTTGGGAAGCAGCTTTGTGACTGGTTTGATTCCCTGAACCAGCAGGAGATGACTGAAGTGCCCTTGAGCGAGGCACTTTAACTCCCCAGCTGCTCCCCAAGCCCCGTGGATAGGGCTGCCCACCACTCCGGACACGTGTGCTCACTGCCCCCTAGTGTGTGTTGGTGTGTGTGTGTGTGTGTGTGTGGAGGAGGATAACATGTTTACATTTATTGTTGTCCTGTAACACTGGCCTGACCATTCGAGAGTGTATGTACAGCTTTCTGTTACAAAGAACATCCTTACTACAATACAGCCACTATTCCTGTCCGGACGGCCCCCCAGCGGTAGTCATGGTCAGTGGTAAATGACTTTCGGTCAAGTCGTTGTTTATAGCAGAGGTGTTTTACCGGTTTGGCAGGGAACTGGAAGGAGTGCGTCTTTTTCAAGTTTTGGAAAAACCCCATCTTCTCGCATTCATCAGCAAAGTCAAAGAATTTTGCTGGCTGTGAGGAAGGATCCTGGGGGTCCGCTTGAGACTCCTCTAGAGGCTCCGACACGGATATGTCTCGTATAGTGACGGCGTCATTAAACACCACCTTTCTGCGTTTAATGGGCTCCTCTCTTCCTGTGAAAGGCTGATCGACATTTCAGATTTCAGCACAGCAAGAGTTAACAACGATGAAACCATTTCTAAGAGACCAATTCAACTGGAAGGAGGCTTCTTGGGATTCGTTAGACATAAGTCATTAACTCTTAGAACCCGAGATCCACACTTCACAGACACTTCGTAACTCAGGATCAGAGTAACTTACAGACATGATACACAGATCCTAAACTACACTTACCGTCTCTAACCTCAATAAAATCACGAATATTCATGTCTGACTGTCGAAGAAGGTATTATAAAAGATCTTTGTCGATCTAATCATTACAAATAACTCCAAATGAGTGCATTTTCAGCTCAAAAACTCTCTGGACCATCAATTTCCATCAGGATTTCTGAGATATGAAGTGAAGTTTAGTCCTTATAAGCAAAACCCCACAAAATTGTAAGCACAATACATATTTTATCATTCAAATTCATATAAAGTATTACTTTATTCACACCGCAAATGAAGACAGATTTGAGGAGCCTATGACTTCCGGAAATACTTCCTATAAATATGTTTCTAATGTTTTGGCAAACAAAAGTACGTTAAACTACAAAATGAAGCTTGGGTTCTAAAGTTTATGGTGGTAGTAGTGGTGCTTCTACCACTGAATACAAATGAAATGTGCCAAGTCAAGCGGAACGTCAGCGTGACGTTCCCGAGACTGGGATTTGAGAACTACGGTTGATGAAAATGAGGTTTTGAACGTGTATAATACCTTCCGTTTCACCACCGGAGAGAGAACCACCACCTTCTTGGTTACAGGAGTATGTTCTTCATCCCCCCACGTTTTAATAGCAGTTCCTGAAAGTGGAGGAAACTCCACATTAAAAAACCACGACATGGTGCAGGAGGACGGGGAAGTCAATAAGAGAAAGGGATACCTGCTGTCTCCGTCTTTGGTGATGCTGAAGTTTTCTTCTCGGCCAAAGGTGAGGAGCTGAGAAGAGAGCAACCAAGACTTTAAATGAGTTACAGGGCTGACGTAGTGAACACCTAATTCTAAGCACTTGATTAGGAACAGTAAGTGGACTTTATGCAACGCATTGCAGATAAGTTACAGGTCTGCTGAAGAAGAAACATAGTGATGGTAAATCCATGACTAGGTTTACACTGGAGGACCTTCTCTAAGCAGTCCTCTAGGAGCTGCATGAAGCTGTGAAAAGACTACTTTACCAAAGAGGAGAAACCGGCTGAGGGGGTGAGAGAAGAAACGTCTTCTTGGCTGCTGATCCATCAGTTACAGGTGAGAGCTCTGTGGGGACGATGACATGAAGGTTACATTCGAGTGGTTTTATTATAAACCTGCTCATCAAAAAAGCAATTTTGTAAAAAGCTTGATCGGGGCAGCCGTGGCCTGGAGGTTCGGGAACCAGCCTCGTCACTGGAAGGTTGCCGGTTTGATTCCCTGAACTGGCAGGACGTGACTGAAGTCATGAGCTGAATATGCAACAGAACCCAACAGTGGAACAAATGAGACTAGCCCAGTCAAAGCTACGAACCACTGTGAAGTTGCTGATGAGGACGTGTCCATCTGTGTTTCTACACTACTCAGTAACTAAATAGTCTCGCCCTATGTAGTGCACTACTAATGAGGGAATAGGGATCGATGGAAAATGTATCCCGGGTCAGCAGGCTTGCAGTACCTAGAATGGATGAGAGGTTTGGAGATTGCTGCCTGGCAATGTCCACAGCATGACTGAGGTCCAGAAGAGTGGAGTTCATCACGTGACGGTACAGCATTTCATCTCCACTGACCAAACCTGTCCCCTCGTCTTTAGGAGGCAGAAAGAGAAGGTGATTTCACAGAGCCGAGTAGCAATGAAGCATAAACCGGGCAGAGAACGGAACGACAAGCACATACCATACACATCAGCTTTACGAAGGGTCTCGGGGAATGGAGGTGTGTCCCCTGCGTCGGAGTCTGAATCCATGCAATCCAACAAGAAGCTGGAAACCCCAGATGGCATCGTCATACCTGGGGACGTCAGAAACACAAAGCGTCTCATTAGGATTGGTCATAAACGAAGCTGGCGCTGATTGTTTTTGTACATTTTCAAACCCAACTCGTGCTGTCTTGGCCGGGGTCCTTCGTGCAGGGGGTCACTTTGACCTAGTTTAAACAGAGCACATTTGAGAGGCTGTAAACCCACCTGTAAATCTGACATATCAGGCTGACAAATTAATTAAACTTAATGAACTTAATGATCCTTATCCAAGAGCTGGATCATTTTGGCTACACGTGACATAAGCAAAGATGGGCCTTATATAGTCGTCTCACTGTGCGAGCTTTCCATTCTGACTCGTGCTGCTGTGTTGGAGCATCCTGTGCGAGGGAAGTAGGCCTTGGAGAACAGTTTGAAAGCAATTCCAGCAATCGGAAGAGTTCGAGAGGGTCCAATAACATTAGGTGCCATACCAGTCGTGCAGATATTACCATGGCGCACTGTTGGCAGCGGTGGATAGAAGAAGGCACGCACCACTGCCATGAAGGATCTGGGAGACGTACATGAACCACAAAGAAGAACCCAACGTCCAACACGACTCAACGGTCATGATTACAGACATTCAGCGAGTAGTGATGCACTCCATGGAACATCCTGTTAGCACCATTGGCAGACGGTTGCACCATGCAGGACTGCATTTCCGCAGAACGGCAGCCGGTCATCTTCGGAGACGTGTCCCACTTTTGTCTAAACAACGAATCCACGTGTGTGGGCACTGTGGTCAGAATGAATGGTAGGTCATGTGGCACATGTCCAGAAGGCCTGGTGTCATGGTGTGAGCAAATCAATAAATATTGATCATATCAGTGTAAAGTTATAATCATTTCTTGATCCTGATAACATACATACACTGCATGGACAAAAGTATTGGGACACCTGCTCATTCACCGTTTCTTCTAAAATCAGCATTTCTCCTGCTTTTGTTGGAGTAACCGTCTCTACTGTCCAGGGAAGACTTTCTACTAGTTTCTTGAACACTGCTGTGAGGATTGAATTGCATTTAGTGACAAGAGCCTCATCTCTCTTAGCCAGTGATTCTCGACCCCAGGGTTGAAAAGCACTTCTCTAAGCCCATGTATGGCAACAATAGAGTCCTATTCTATTGGCAACAATTCTCTACAGGTAGCTGTGTGTGTTAGAATTACTGTAATATTTTAAATCTCTGTTCTGTGATATTAGATTCATACCTTATTGTAAACCCTTCTGACTGCCGGACGTCCAGTGAACGGCATCTTAACTCTGAGGAAGAATAACCACAACCCAGTCATTAACAAAATCAAACGTTAAATTTAACAATATTAAACCTTTAAATTTAATGATATTAAACCTTTAAATTTCACAATATTAAACCTTTAAATTTCACAATATTAAACCTTAAATTTAACAATATTAAACCTTAAATTTAATGATATTAAACCTTTAAATGTAACAAAATCAAATGTTAAATTTAACAATATTAAACCTTTAAATTGAATGATATTAAAGCTTTAAATTTAACAATATTAAACCTTAAATTGAATGATATTAAACCTTTAAAATTAACAATATTAAACCTTAAATTTAACAATATTAAACCTTAAATTTAATGATATTAAACCTTTAAATTTAACGATATTAAACCTTAAATTTAACAATCTTAAACCTTAAATTTAACCATATTAAACCTTAAATTTAATGATATTACACCTATTAAACCTTAAATTGAATGATATTAAACCTTTAAATTTAACGATATTAACCCTTAAATTTAACAATATTAAACCTTTAAAGTTAATGATATTAAACCTATTAAACCTTAAATTTAATGATATTAAATCTATAAATTTAATGATATTAAAGGTTTAAATTTAATGATATTAAACCTTAAATTTAACAATATTAAACCTTAAACTTGACAATATTAAGCCTTAAATTTAACTCTATTAAACCTTAAATTTAACTCTATTAAACCTTTAAATTTAACTCTATTAAACCTTTAAATTTAACAATATCAAACATTAAATTTAATATTAAACCTTAAATTTAACAATATCAAAAGTTAAATTTAACTATATTAAAACCTTATATTTAACAATATTATAACTTAAATTTAATGATATTAAACCCTTAAATTTAACAATATTAAACCCTTAAATTTAATGATATTAACCCTTAAATTTAACAATATTAAACATTACATTTAACAATATTAAACCTTACATTTATCTATATTAACCCTTAAATTTAATTATATTAAACCTTTAAATTTAACAATATTAAACCTTAAATTTAACAATATTAAACCTTAGATTTAATGATATTATACCTATTAAACCTTAAATTGAATATTAAACCTTTAAATTTCACGATATTAACCCTTAAATTTAACAATATTAAACCTTTAAATTTAATGATATTAAACCTATTAAACCTTAAATTTAATGATATTAAATCTATAAATTTAATGATATTAAAGGTTTAAATTTAATGATATTAAACCTTAAATTTAACGATATTGAACCTTTAAATTTAACGATATTAAACCTTTAAATTTAACAATATTAAACCTTTAAATTTAACAATATTAAACCTTAAACTTGACAATATTATGCCTTAAATTTAACTCTATTAAACCTTAAATTTAACTCTATTAAACCTTTAAATTTAACAATATCAAACATTAAATTTAATATTAAACCTTAAATTTAGCAATATCAAAAGTTAAATTTAACTATATTAAACCTTATATTTAGCAATATCAAAAGTTAAATTTAACTATATTAAACCTTATATTTAACAATATTATAACTTAAATTTAATGATATTAAACCCTTAAATTTAACTATATTAACCCTTAAATTTAATTATATTAAACCTTTAAATTTAAGGATATTAAACCTTTAAATTTAACAATATTAAACCTTAAATTTAACAATATTAAACCTTAAATTTAATAATATCAAACATTAAATTTAAAATTAAACCTTAAATTTAACAATATCAAATTTAATACTAATGCTACTTTTTAATACTATTTAATACTAATGATAATAAAGCTTAAATTTAATGATATTGAACCTTAAATTTAACAATATCAAATGTTAAATTTAATATTAAACCTTATACTAATGATAATAAAGCTTAAATTTAATGATATTGAACCTTAAATTTAACAATATCAAATGTTCAATTTAATATTAAACCTTATACTAATGATAATAAAGCTTAAATTTAATGATATTAACCCTTAAATTGAACAATATTAAACCTTTAAATTTAACAATATTAAACCTTTAAATTTAACAATATTAAACCTTTCAATTTAATCATATTAAACCTTTAAATTGAACTATATTACTCCTTAAATTTAACAAAATTAAATCTTAAGTTTAATGATATTAAACCTTAAATTTAAGGTAAGATTAAATTGAAACATGAAACACAATGTATTTGGCACAATTTAAAAGAATCTCAATCAAACATTTTCATATGTTTAACACTGTCAATCAAACTGATAGGATGGTTTCATGAAAACACTAGTTTATATCACTGTGAAAGGGGGCGGTTTAGTACAGAGTAGAGCAGAGAGTGGTACAGCCCAACAAAACTGCAGAAATCCAGCTCTTACTGGGGCAACACCGAGCCAAAGTCAGATCACACATAATCAAATTGCCCAACTCCGCCTTCACTTAACTTCTGCTACCTTATTGGAGAACCAGAATTAACACTGTGGAGGCTAGTTTTACTCAGCTTTAGCAAGAGGAGGCAGCTTCCTACAATAGTACCAAACAAATATTACAATATGTTTAAGTTTCATGTACACTTCAATAGTGGGATCATTAATATTGCGGATCATTAATATTGGGATCATTAATAGTGGGATTATTAATAGTGGGATCATTAATAGTGGGATCATTAATAGTGGGATCATTAATAGTGGGATCATTAATAGTGGGATCATATTTGGGGATGATTAATAGTGGGATCATTAATAATGGGATCATTAATAGTGGGATTATTAATAGTGGGATCATATTGGGATCATTAATATTGGGGATCATTAATAGTGGGATCATATTGGGGGGTAATCAATAGTGGGATCATTAATAGTGGGATCATTAATAGTGGGATCATTAATAGTGGGATCATATTTGGGGATGATTAATAGTGGGATCATTAATAATGGGATCATTAATAATGGGATCATTAATAGTGGGATCATATTGGGATCATTACTATTGGGATTGTTAATAGTGGGATCATATTTGGGGATCATTAATAGTGGGATTATTAATAGTGGGATCATTAATAGTGGGGATCATATTGGGTATCTTTAATATTGAGAATTTTAGGATCTTTAATATTTTCATGATTTCTGTGTTCACTGCTGATATCTGGTAATATCTGTACGGGATGATGTTGGTTTTTAATGCAGTGCTGTCTGAGGGACTGAAGGTCACTGACATTCTATGTTGGTTTCAGATTCTGAATCTTTTGATGATGTTAACATTCCAAACAGGTGTTTTTTGAGCATTCCTCAACTTTCCCAGTCTTTTGTTATTCCTGTCCAATCCAAAGTTAGTGAATACTGGCCAAAGTGATTTTAATTATATTATATTCTTTATTATTATTTTTTTCATATTTGCAAATGTGAACATTTGCCAAATCAATGTTTATCAAATTCAAAATGAGTGAATATTTACAAAAGTGAATCTTTTCATTTTATTTTTAATTGTATCACTCAATTATTATTCTTTTTTATTATTTCTATTATTAATTCATTAGGATTTTTTTATATCATTTAATCTTTTATATAATCATATATATTGTCTTATTGTATTATTTATAATTATTTTATTTAATTATTGTTATAATATTAACAATGATGTTTATCTGTTTGAACATTAAATATCTTGTCTTTTTTCATTGTATTACTTATATTATCTATTTGCTTAATTTATTAATATTTACTAAAACAATGTTTATCTGTTTGAACATTAAATATCTTGTCTTTACATTTTAATTGTTTATTATTATTTTATTTGTATTTACAAAAAATGTTTATCTGTTTGTACTTTATCTTGTGTTTGTGGTGGATTTGGTTGAATATGGGCTGAACACCGAATTGTTTTTATTTCTGGGGTTGTTGTAGTGGGGTGTCGGGCTGTCTCTTACCTCCCCTGAGAGCTCTGATGGTCTCTCCGGTGGGGGTATGAAGATAAATCTGAAGAAATAAGGGAAACAGGTCTGTCTGTTAAAAACCACTGAGGAGTGAGACTGAGGTGGTCCTGGGGGTATTCTCCCTCAAATATGGTTAAACTGGTGTTTAACTGGTACTTACTTGTCCTCTGGACTGGGGTCATACTGGGACACTCTCTGGACCTGTGAGCGACAGGTCTGCTCTTCAGATTATCCATCACAACCACGGCCTTCAGACCCCTCCTTAAACCCCTCCTCAGACCCTCAGATGCCTCCTTAGACCCTCAGACCCCTCCTCAGATTCACAGACCCCTCCTCAGATCCTCAGACCTTCAGTCCCCTCCTCAGATTCACAGACCCCTCCTCAGACCCCTCTTCAAATCCACAGATCCCTCCTCAGACCCTCAGATTCCTACTCTGACCCACAGACCCCCAGATGCCTCCTCAGACCCTCAGACCCCTCCTCAGATCCACAGACCCCTCCTCAGATCCACAGACCCCCAGATGCCTCCTCAGACCCTCAGACCCCTCCTCAGATCCACAGACCACGAGAAGCCTCCTCAGACCCCTAATCAGACCCTCAGACCCCTCCTCAGATCCTCATCAGACCCCTCCTCAGATCCTCAGACCTGAGACCGAATGTAACTGACTCTTAGCCAATCATTGCTCAGCAACCGCTTCCGGTAACACTCCAACGGCACCAACTCTGGTGTTTCTAAGCCCCCGCCCCGTCTTTATTAGAAAATAGCCAATCTGGAGGCTGCAGTCCTGCCTTCATTAGAATACAGCCAATCGGGAGGGTTTAGTCCCTCTCTCATTAAAAACAGACAATCAAAATCCTCAGAGGACAATTTTGTAGGGTGTTTCATAGTTTGACTTCATTCACGCCAAATAAACTGAGAAAAGTATTTATAGGAGTGAAACCAGGTTCTATTTTTATAAGGAGATCCTACTCTGATTTATCTTCATTTGAGATTATAATTTACTTATGACTGTTTTGCATTCAAATTATTTATTTGTACTTTAACAAGTTATTTGTAACAATTAGACTGACAATGATATTTATATTAATACATTCTTCATTAAACAAACAAACAGTGGTCAAAATAAAATAAAATAAACCCCGAATATCCTTTATTATATTTATTATTTATGTATGTATCAGTATTATCCCTTCTCAGGACTTTTATTCTGAAATTTGAACTCAGCATGAGCAAAGAACAAATCAAGCAAAGCAAAGGACGTTTGTAAGTTGCTCTGGATAAGGGCATCTGCTAAATGCCATTAATGTGAATGCAAAGAAAGCCACATTTGTGCCAAACATTCGTTGCTTTGAGACTTAAGTCTCAGATTGGAAGCCAAAACACTCAATGCTCATCTGGAACCCCAGACCCAGGGTCAGTCTGCCTGTAGAATCTAGGGTTCAAGTCTGAGTGGAGTCACAAGTCACACTGCAAATCTCTGGAAGTGAAGTTAACTAATTTTTCAGTGGTGTGGAGACAAGTTAGGTCTGGAGTCTCTGGGTTTCTTCTCATCTCAAGTCTCAGGATTTATCAGTTCGGTTAAAGACTGTGAGCCCAAGTTTAGTCTTGAATATCTGGAGTATGAGTCCATGTAGAGTCTCAGGTCTTTCAGTAGAGTTTTGAGGCTGACCAAATCAAGAGCAAATCAATTCTCACGTCTCCATCTGGCCTTTTCCACCAAAAGAACACTGGTTCTTCAACTGGTTCTGTTCAGGCTTATGAGAACCTTAGTGTTTTTAGTGAGCCATCCCACATTTACCCCAGTTTTAACTGAGGTCACATCACAGAATACATCATCAACAGAGGGGCTGCACAGCGTCAGTAAACGGAAGTGAGAAGATGGTTTGTCATTGCTCCTGTACAACTGGACACACCAACAGCAGTTCCAGCTGAAAACCCTACTAATCTTTGGTTCTACCAGCATCAGCCCCTGGTTTTCTGGTTCTGGAACCTATTTTTGTTGGTGAAAATGGGCCAAATGATGGAAAAGCCCCCTATAATATGGGCCAACATCAGTCAGGTCTCTAAGGTTCCTAAGTCTGATTGGAGTCACTGATTTGAGTTCTTGTCATGTCACAGGCCTCAGGGCTTTGAGTCTCAAGCTTCTGAGGTCCAAGTCCAGTTTTGATTCTCTGGGAGGTCAGCCTCAAGTGATTTTTGACTCTCAAGAGCACCCTCTAGTGTATGACCGAAGAAGAGGACATTACAGCATCACTTCTCACTGGTAGTTCTCTGATCCAAACCACCAACCAGCTCACACTTCCTCTTTCCTATAAATCCTGTCTTTGTTCTTGTAACAGAAACCATCAGACTGAAGAGGTTGAGGGTCGAAGCCACTCCGTACACACACCGTACACAAACGAATGAAAAAAAGACAGTTAAAATCTGAACAGATTCTCTTTTATTTTTGTCCCCATCCATTCCCCCTTAAATACAAAGATATGATACTGATTCATTCAACAGTTGATTATAGTTACAGTTTTTTTCTTTTTTTCTTTCTTTTTTTTTGTTTCACTACACGCAAAAAAAAACAAAAAACAAACAAACAAAAATTCCATTCAAACCATTGCTTAAATATGCTTACATCTAATTTTTCATCAATATTTACACTATTTTCTTTTCAACTTTGGAATGGAAAAGCCAGTACTATGGACATGTCCAAAAGTTCTAAGTCCATGGCTGCTCACTTGCTTCAAGCGAGCACATTCAGCAGAATGTAACTATCTAGGAATATAGCGTTCTATTGTGTCGTGAATGTGTAAGCTAGGTGTGTAACTGAGTGTGTGTGTGTGTGTGTGTGTGTGTGTGTGTGTGTGTGTGTGTGTGTGTGTGTGTGTATTTCTTTGATGACTTGAAGAACAAAACAAACTGAGAATCTCAAGCAAGACCTGGCTCAGTGAGAGCGTAGCATGCACGGCCTTCTGTTCGGAATTATTCTCTTTTTCCCTGACGACTGGAGCCACAAACTGAACGGTGGAGATGAACGGACACGGACTAAGGAGAACAGCACTGCCTGGTCCGCTTGTACAGAAAGAAATGAAGGATGGATGTACGCTAGGGGATAAATTTGGTTGTAGATTCGCCACTTTTTCCAAAGGCACACCGACTGTTGACAACCACGGGCAAAGGCCAGCTGCTCGTCTTGGTCAAGCAGCCTGGATCATGCTCCATTTCATCGTGCATGGCTAATTCTGCGTGCTTTTGTGTCAGATGGGGTTTTGGATGAGGAACTTTAAGGACAAATGGTTAACGATCAGCAACGTCGCAAAAAACAAAAAAAGTCCTCAGCCTTTGTTGTGTGATGGGAACTTTTACATGGAGATGTTGTTGTACAGCTGCTCGATCTCCAGCTTGAAGTATTCCTTCAGCTCTGGTCTCTTGGCTTTTAACGTGGGAGTTAGAAGTCCATTTTCTATGGAGAACATCTCGTTATGGATGTAGATATCTTTTACCTGTGGATGAAAAAAGAGACCGTTTTGAGATATTCTTCATGGTTCTCTTTGAAACCAAACGTGGTTCTTCTATATCATTATGTCAAGTTTGGGACCCATTTATAATTTTCTATATTTCTGCATTAATTTGAGCTAGTTCTAAAAGTAGATACAATTACTAAATAAATAAGTACACAAATATTACACTCATCACTCATCATTTATTAATGCATTAAATGTTGTTTATGGGGGGCACAGCAGATACTGAAAGCAGAGGTTCACATACTTTTACCATCACAGATATGAAATATTAGATCATATTCCTTTAATGAATACATGAAGAAATATAATACTTTTATTTCTTTGTTTCATTTGGTTCTCCTTCTCTCTCACTCTCACTCTCTCACTCTCACTCTCTTACGCTCTCACTCTCACTCTCTCACACTTTCACTCTCTCTCTCTCTCTCTCTCTCTCTCTCTATCTCTCTCTCTCTATCTCTCTCTATTTTCAGTATGTACATTATTTTAACAATTACAAACTCAAACACTTACTTGTTCAAAAGAGTGGAGGCCACTGGTTTTTCCTAAACGCACCAAGTCTTCCAAGATGACTTTCTTTAGTTCCTTCAAATATAACAGTGAAAATGACTTTAGTGACACACACACACACACACACACACACACACACACACACACACACACACACACACACACAAAAGATAGATTGCACAGATTGCACGGACAAACACAGCATCAGCAAAAAAAAACCCAAAGACTAAAGTAGATGATTAACAAATTATTTCCTTATTGTTATGGCAATGGGCATATACGACTGCCAATGGAATGATATTGGAATCATACTGCTGATGGAATATCGGAATGGGTGCAGAAAGGTATACGACATGTTTGTGTTAAATGCTGTAAGACAGACATACTGACAAAGACACTGATTGTCCTTAAAAGATTGATTTACTGACGGCAGAAAGACCCACAAACAAGCAACAACTGAACCCTGACTGCGTCCGTTCAGTTTCACAGAGATGATCAACTGGGGCACAATTACACAAATACTGTCTCTGTCCAAATACTTTTGGACCTGACTGTATGTTCCCTGTATTGTATATTATTGATAATAGAATAATACAATACAATTTCATTTATATTGCACCTTATGTGCACTCATTGAATTGATGGAATGGACTGACGCTTCCTTTGTGAGAATTTAACAATCACGTGGAAGTGATTACAATATTAAAGTGAAAAGACCAGTTTATTGTTGGAAAACTGTACAATTGAAATGAGGCTCTAGTACCCTGTCGATCCTCTAGCCTGGATATAAGATGAGATACGGTTATGGAGGTGTACAGGTTCTGTACGGCACCCTGTAGCACATTTACCTACAGATGTTGTGACTGATCCTGCAGATCCTGCACACTCATTGGTTGATGAAGCTGGCATCCAGCTGCTCCCATTAATGCTCCATTGGTGATAAATCTGGTGAGTGTTGTAAGAGGTGTTGCAGTCTGGTGGAGACATTCCCAGCAACCCCTTGTTGTGTGTGGGAGCATTTTCCTGCTGAAAAATGCCAGTTGGAAGCCCTGCTATGAGAGGCAACACGTGTGCGCAGGTCCTGCACATTGCTGAGCTCTAAATGTCCCTTGTGTCACTACTAGGGTTGAGTGACTGTTGTATGTGATGTTCTCCAGATTAGCACTTCAACAGTTGCTCCACAGCTCACAGCTCACAACTCACCATGAGACCTCCATACTCAAACCCAACCATCCTGCTTCTCTCAGTCCAATGATGTGTCCCCTCTCAAAGTCTGTCAACTGGGTAAAATGTCTTGGAGTGTGTTGTAGAGGCATGTCGAGCAGTGTTATCTCTCACCAAGAGGTACACAACCCAAAAGTAGCCTCTGGGAGCCTCTTTATTGGCTATTTTGGGGAAGCATTTCATGCCCTTTTGGACCAAAACCCTGTCTATTGTTGTGTGTTTTTTGACAAAGAATACTTTTACTTACTTTTTAAGTTCTTTACATTTTAGAGTAAAATATGTAATTTATAAAGTTTTAAACTAAAAAAACAACGTAATTCTTCTATGTGACCAAAGACCAGTGCCGTCAGGGTTCTGCTACATTTAAACAGAGCAAACAGATGAAAAATGGATCACTTTCTAAAATAAAAGCACTTCAATTTGATTTTGTAATGGATTCAACTGTTTTCTAAAGAATCATAATCAAATCAATGTCAGGTTCAGCTCCATGCCCCATCCGTCAGTTTTGAACTCACCCCATTTTTACACAGATCTTCATAGCATCCGTCTAAGCCCTTTTTCCGGGCCCATGAGGGCATCACCTCCGGATCTGGAACCACAATGCCAACCAGACAAGACTGCAAGAAAAAGCAAACGCAAAAACACAAAAAATGAGGTGGGAATTCACATCCAGAGCATTCAGATCAATCTTTAGGATCCCGTCGACTACATCTCTGAACTACCCCAATACCAACCTGCAGACTATCTCCGTGAACATAGAGCTGAGACACAGGTTCACTGCGGATGTAGATGTTCTCTATCTTCTCGGGAGAAATGTACTCGCCCTGGGCCAGCTTAAAGATGTGCTTTTTCCTGTCTATGATCTTTAGTGTGCCGTTCTGAGAAGAGAAAGCACCAGCAGTTAACTTACAAGAACATTTACACTCTTATCCAGAGCATCTTACAAGGTTACGTATATTACAGAGGTGGACCACAGCACTGTTAGGGGTCTTACCCAAGGACTCTTACTGGTGTAGCACAGCATAGTTGCCCTGACTGGGAATCAAACCCGTTTTCCACACCAACCACTTCAGTAACCTACCAGTTTAAAACCAGTCCAATAAAGGGTCAGTCCTGTTCACTTTTGCTTTGGGATGTTGAGTATGCACTTGTACTTTTACGTAAAACCCTATGACTCTATGGCACGAGTGCTGGGAGGGTGAAAGTCACCCAGCAAGCACTGGATGTTAATTTGATTTCAGAGAGATGCTGAACTCCAACTTTGAACAGATGGATGGAAATCCTTTGGTGAAGGACAGGAGAAATGGAGGGTCATGAAGATCATCTTGATTTTTTTAACTGAGTAGTTTAGTACTTTATTACATCAGTTAATAGTATGTATTACATTAACTATGGGAGGGGCTGTTGGCCTTCTTTGCTCACACAGTGTTCTAATTTCAGAATAAAAGTCCTGAGACGGGATAATACTCATACATCAATAACAAAAATAATAAAGGATGTTCTGGTTGTTTTTTATTTTATTTAGATGACTGTCAAATATGTTGAAGAAGTTATTATTATAAAAAGTTTGGGTGGAAATCAAAAGTGACATATCTGTCACAAACCAACATTGGGCCGATATCAAGCTTCAGCATCAGATAGATGGTAAAAGTTGGGGAAGATTTTACAATTAGGGTACATTAGTAAATGAATATTAAGTTTAATAATGACTCGTTATTAATGAACACTAATCAAGGCATTATTAACCATTATTAAATATTTGAGTAATAAAATCATTATCACACCCAGTTCACACTTTAGAAGAAAGCACCTTCTGTCTGAACCCACCCATTTTTCTTGTGATCAATTGGAACATGACTGACAGGTGTGTTTTGTTGCCCAGGTGTGTCCTGTTCCATTGATTATTCAGATTTGAGAAACGATTCAGCTTCAGATTCAGAATGTGATGGAAAGGATAAAGCTTGGAGAAAGAGAGGATCTGCTCATGAACTCAAACATATAACCTCATCTGTGAAACACAGTGGAGGTAGAGTCATGGCTTGGGCTTGCATGGGTTCTTCTGGGACGGGCTGATTAATCTTCATTGATGATGTGATGCATGATTGCAGCAGAGCAATGAACTCAGTCATTTACAGAAACATTTTGTCTGTCAATTTAAAGAAGATGCAACCAAACTGAGCGGGAGATCCTTCATCATGCAGCAAGATAATGATCCGAAACTACAGAGGAGATCATCAGGGACGAGAAGTGGAAGGTTTTAGACTGGCCGATTCATTCTCCAGACTTAATCCCTATACTGAGGGCAGTAACTCCCACCTGAAAGAGGCTGCAGTGAAAAGCCTGGAAAAGCATCAGAAAAGAAGTGTGATGAGGTCAGTAGGTCACAGGCTTGATGCATGTAGTGCAAGTAAAGGATTTGCAACAAAAAATTCAGTGTTTTTATATTCTGTTCTAGTATTTTTGCTCACAAGAAAAATGAGTGGGATCAGACAGAAGGTGATTCTTCTGAACTGTGAATCAGATCCAGCTGTAAACAAACACCTGGAATTAAAAGCTGAAATATTGATCTTTTGTCTCATATTCATCTTTTAATGTCAAACCCAAAAGTTCTACAGCCCCCAGGACACATAAGCTCCTCCACCTGGTATAGGTTCACATTCCCTACCAGGAGGGACCATCCCAAACTTTTCCAGGATACTATCATGGCCTCAGAGTTGGAGGTAATGATTGTGATTCTGGCTGCCTCACACCAGGCCAGAAGAACAATAATCTGCTTGATGCTGATATAATGTTATATAACTGATGCCAAAAGAAGATAGATGACAGCGTCACTGGATACCAGAAAACATATAAACAAGCATGTCTGACATCATTCATCTGTTAGACTTGAAAGACTTGAAAAGTTCATGGTGTAAAAACAAACGTACCGATAACCATTTGCCTATGTCTCCTGTGTGGAGCCACCCATCAGAGTCGAGTGTCTCTGCTGTCTTCACCGGGTCTTTCAAATAGCCCTTGAAGACATTTGGACCTTTCACACACACCTGCAAATGAGGCAGAATTACTTTGAGGCAAGAAATAAACGGATGAATGGATGAAGGTACTAGTTTTGTTTATTGGTCCTCAAAAGCAGCTCATTCCTGTCCAATATATGTATTAGAAAATCATATTTATGGATTATTATATCAGTGATTGGTATGGCATCACTATCATACTACCTACCTCCCCCTCTCCTTTTGAAGCAAAGTAGTTCTTCTCTGGCACATCCACAAGCTTGATGAGGTTGCAGGGTAGTGGTGCACCAACATGACCTGTAAAAGCCAGGAGACAGAAGGACTTAATTGGCGCCAACTTAACTTCGCAGATCCACTGTTTGCCTTTTAAAAAGGCAATAAAACATAGTAATGCCTCAATAAAGGCACTTGTTCAATAAGGAACCATGCTGAATCAAAGACTCAAAAGCTCTTAATGTATAAATGGTACTTGATGGGTTGATGGGTTAAAGGGTTCTTCCCAAGAAAGGAAACACAACTGTGTCAGAACCCATTTTTACAACTATTTAGAAACTTTTTAACTATGTAAGGACATTTTCTGAGTGAACAGCAAAGCACTTGAGTAAGCTGCTCTGGAAATGAGCATCTGCCAAATTCTGTAATCAAAAATAATTCTAAATGTATGACATCAAACAACTGTCAAAACGTTTTCCATCATAGAAAACCATTTACCAAGACAAACACAGATTTAAAGAATTCTTTCAGTTGTCAAAGTTCTATAGAAGTGTTTACTAAAGAACCCCTGATACAAATGGAACACAGCATGTTAAACATTACATGCAAGTACTTGCAACTTTTCACTCTGCATCTCTAATGAACTTAACTGTATTTGAAAAAAGCCTTCATATTCTGACACTTCGTTTGCAAGTATGGAAGTAACTATATACTGATTCTGGGATTGGTAACGACAGTGGAACCCTTTATTGATGCTGTGTGTAAAGGAGTTCCTTGTATATGAAGAACACTTTAATCAGCCAAGATGTGGTGCTTTGAGTTCTATACAGTCTTTAATAAACAACCTGTGGGGGAATTCTATAGTGTATAAAAGGTTTAGAAGTGTGGCTTATCTGCCCACCTGTCCACTGCAGGGAGGGTCTCACATGCATGGAGTGACTTTGGTTCAAAAACGGAATAAGATGAATGATTTGAAGATAATGATGTCGAATTTTGGGCTAATGACATCCCTGAGTCAGATATTGGGTTATAGTGGAAAATGAGAAGGGAGGAGCTGTTGGCTTCCTTTGCTCACACAGTGTTCAATTTTCTGAATTAGTCTTGAGAAGGGACAATACTGATACATACATAAATAACGAATATAATAAAGGATATTCAGGTTGTTTTTATTTTATTTGGATGACTGTCAAATATTTTGATTATTCTTATAAACCTTGTCAATTAAACTGTAACGAATAATTAATCAAAATAAAAAAAATTTAATATTTACATCTCAAATGAAGAAATTTGAGTAGTCTAGAATCTCCTGACAATAACAATATATGGCATGTGCGACTGTCTATAAATACTTTATATTTTCTGGTGAATAAACGTATGTCAGACTAACAAAACATCCCACAAAATTGACCTCAGGTTCTTAAGGTCAAAGAGGGCCTCAGGAATGAACGGAGCAGTAGACCGGCCACCAGGGGGAGCAGTTGATGTATTCTTCTCAGCTTATGACTAGATCAGAAAGGGAAAAACAGTGCTGAGGCCTATGTGAACACTGCGTCTAAAAGTGGCAGTAGGATGTAAGAAGCACAGCTTCAGATATGTAGTTGAACGTTGCCGCCTAAGATGACCCTAATTTGTAGCGTTATCTTGTGGAGACAGACTGGAGGAGTCCTTTGCCCTGGTTGGCTAGACCATCTGCATTTTTTCCGCTGGGTCAGGGAAACACAAACACTGCCTTATTTGGGTATCTGATACCATCTCAGACAAACAAATCCACCCAGTCCAACTGGCTCAGCTGTAACAGACACACAGGCCTGTCCTATGTATTAAGAGATGTTTGTAAAGGCTTTCCAAAAAATTCATTCTCACTCTTACAGTAGAGGAACTGCCGTGATCAACGAGTAGTTCCGCTTTAACTGGGCATGACGTTTGACCCCACCACCCCTCCAACATTTAAAGTAATAGTTCAGCAGTGGAATGTACCAAACGTATACAACTGTCCACTTATCTCAAACATAGAGAAGTGAAGACCAATGCATGTTTGCATCTGCACTTCTCAGCCAGAGAAGCGGGTTCTTGAGCAATACCATAGAAGAACCATGTCAGGCATGGCTCAGGGCCATGCTGAAAAGTGCTGAAAAAATCCTAACCAGTGTTGAAAATGTGAGAAAGCCGTCTGTTGACCTACATTCCACAGAAAAAGCAAAGATGCAGAAAGTAATGTGGATTAAGATACATTGGACACGAAAGGTGTTATGGGTCTCATTGGCTGACAGTCCCTCGGGCTTGGTATCAATTCCACCCCACACTCATAAATATTAAAAGTGAGTCGTAAATATTAAACGTCTCATATGTATGATTCTCGATCGGGCTGGCCCGACTGCAGTGGGCAAAGATGAGAGGTGTAAAGAATGGATTATAGACTCCCCCACACTATATCTGGGATAATCTGGGAAGCTCACTGTGAAATTCCAAGAGGTTTCGGGATTGTCAGAAGGAGACGTCCTCACATCCTGAGATGTGAGCCCAGCCTTTGGTTCTATGAAGAGCCTTATTAGTAAAAGAGCTGTGAGAATGGAAACTACTCCAGTACTAATTGACACATACATTACATTTCCTTGAACTCCAGAACTTCCAGAACACTACAGACGCCTGGACTGATTGATTAGGTTACTATAGATTCGGAACGATAAATTGGATTATTTGGCCACAGGATCACTTTAACCAAGTGTAAGTGCAAAGTCCAAATGGAGTGGCTCAGCAGATTTCCCCCTGTGTGGGAATAAAAACACTGACGTGTTGTTGAACTCCTGCTCTGGGTTAATGGACAACTAAAGCTTACTGCACATCCAGGGTTTTACCTGAGGTCCAGTCTCCAGGCGTGGTGTAAGTGCAGCCAGCTGTGCACTCCGTCTGCCCGTAGGCTTCGTACACCTACTCGTGCACACATGTACGTGCACCCACACGCCCGCCGCACAGTGGACAGACAGGACAAAATATGAAAAGAGGAAGTTAGAGGGAGATTCAAAAGCAGCGAGTGCATTGAACATATTTGCATGTGTGGCATGAGTGTGCTTGCATGTGGTTCTCACCTGACACCCCAAAGCTGCTCTCAGGAAGCCAAGAACGGTTGGGGAAGTGGGGGCGGCTCCTGTAATAATCATCCGTAGCCTCCCACCTAAACTCGCCTGCAAAGCAAATACACCACACAGCCTCAGATCATCTACCTAATCATCTTCTCTGCCTCTTCCTGGTCTGGAGGATCTACATGGACATCAAAACAACACCTCATAGAGACGGGAGTGAGCATCGGGCCCATAACCCCCAAGCCTCTGGGCCTGCAACCTCACAATACCACCCAACCACTCGCATACTGTACTTGGAATTTTGTCTAGATGCACATTGGTTGCTATGATTGCAAGGACGTTCCTAGGCCGTTTGCCTTGACCTTGCAAGGTGGTTGCAATGGTATTGCTTTGCTTTGGTGTTGCCTATTGGTTACTAAGAAGCTGCTATGGTCTCCCAGATGGTTGTGTGTGATGGTGCCTAAAGCTTTGCATTTACTGACGACTTCTACAGTGGTAGGTTATAAACAGGGTGAGTTTTGCTGAGCCACACCTGAATCTTGCTGAAGAAGACTTTGTCCCAAATGCTGTCGCTGCGGATGACCCCGCGGCTGACCTCGGCAGCTTTTCTCTTCGCGGCAAAGTTGAGGAGCCAGCGCTTCACTGGATTATTAGCCTGACTGAAAATCTAGAAATCACCATCAAAAGCTGTGTTAGCTGCCTCACAGCTCCAGTGCAAGATTTGAAACGGCAGCCAAAGAAAATTGTGTGCAGGCATGAAAAGGGTGCGCCTGAGAGTCTCTCACCTTGTCGTACATTCGGTTGAGCAGTCGAGGCACCACAGGGAAGATGGTGGGTCGCAAGACCTTCATGTCTTCTGAAAGGAGACGAATATCGCCCTGGAAAAAGCCAATCCTCCCACCGTGGCAGTACACCACAGCCTGCAGATCAGTGCATTCAACACCATTAAACACTTAACACCTATTATTTTCTTTACCCTTGAAGCCGAGGTTCTCAAACAGGTTCTCAAACTGCTCACACAAAGCATTACAGTTCTGAGAATTGATTTGAAAGGAAGCAACAAATCTGGTCTTCTCAAGAAAGGCTAGTTAGTGTGAACCATGCTTTCAGAAGACCTCAGAAGGCATGCTATAGAGATGCATGAAGCTGATAAAGGCCTTGACTACAAAGGTCAAGGCTGCTGCTACCCGTGTGTGTGCTTTTAAGATCACTCCAAAAGCACAACAGTGCAATCCTGAGCTCAGTCCCAGCGAGGTGCTATGGCATCAGTAGAAAAGGCCTGTAAACACAGGGCTTTCCAGAAATGCTGAAGCACTTTTTCAGGGAGGAGTAGAGCATTTCTCCTCAATGTTGTGCATTTCTTCTTTGCAGCTACGGGAAAGGAGGTGGAGCTGATTACTGAATTCTAGGGTTCACTTACTTTTTCTAGCCTGCAATGCGTTCGGTCAAGAATAGCACAACTGTTCAGGTATTATTATTGCAAATGGACCGTGTTTGTCTGTATGTTGACTGTGTCGGCTCAGGTGTCAAATGGAGCTCTTCGGGAAGCACGGGCATCTGAGGACACTTTTTGGAAAATAAGGGAAGTGAGGTGTTGGTCTGGTTCCCTTTGCTTTTATGTGTGTTGTTTATCTATACACATTTGTCATGTGAATGCATACTAACAGACCACAATGTGTGTGTGTGTGTGTGTGTGTGTGTGTGAGTGTGAATATGCAAGCTTGTCACATGCTACAGCCCTTATATCACTGTCTACATCATCTGAATACACACCACCGTGCACCCTCGACTTACCTCAATTAGTCTCTCAAACATGTGGGCAAGGGGCAGGAAGGAAATGAGCACGTCGTCTTTATTCGGACAGATTACTTTCTGCAGCAACACACACAAGCACACATTGCATGTGGTTACTCAGGAAGATGTAAACAACATGTTTTTTCCCCCCCTCACATGGGAGCTACATGAAATGTGTTTGTCTTTTCAAAGGTCCACAGCTGACCGCAGACAGCAGCGCCGACCCTCTGCTCACTTACATCAGTGACTTTCAGAAAGCCGGAGAAATCGGCCACGACATTCCCGTGTGTAAGCATCACGCCCTTTGGATTTCCTGAAGGGAAGAAGCACTTTGTTTGAGGTTTGTTTCGGAAAACAATGCATTATAAATGTCACACAATACTTGTATCTCCAAAAATGTGACTTTAAAGGAGATGGGGGAGACAATCGTTAATTTTATTCCATTGTGACATCGGGACACAAGGTGAAGAACATCTCTCAGATTCAAATGATATGAAAACTCTGGAAATTGAGATACAAGGTTTTCGCATGCTATACAAGTGTGTACACCCATGATAAAGCAGATGCATTGATTAGAAGTGACATGGACATTGTGCGCATTTGGTCTCCATACCCATATCGTTTTCTGGAAATATTGATGACCTCGGAACATCTGATGCATGCACTAAATATTAAGGATTGATATCTGTAAACTCTGCACCTGTAATTTTCTTAAGATTGCATTAGTTTGTATTTAGTGTTTAATTCATTAGAGCCTGTAGGAAAGACCACACTTCAGTTCTTCACTCTCAGAACTACAGAACTACAGTTACACTTCAGTTCCAGTTTCAAAGGTCCTACAAGTGAACCCTGTGGAACTCCTACACATACTACACCAGGGCTTCTCATCCAGTGAGCCTTGAAGCACTCTCTAGTGGCCAGCCCTAATCAGCCCCTAATTCGCACATTAAAGGTTGAGATGTGTTACGTGTTCTAGTCTTAAACCGTTGGACCGTGAAGTGGAAAAGGTTAAGACCCCTTGTACTGAATAATTAATCTAGTGTTCAGACGTCCTGTAGATGCCACATTGTTATCCTCTGTATTTAACTTTCTACTGTTTATGATGAACATATCGCCGCTGTCCGACGAAAACCACATATCTCCATTTTTGCCCGTTTTCCCCATCATTTGAACCCAGTGCTTTGCACACTGTGTAAATAATTCTGGGTGAATAGACCAATAGAAACGCATTAAAAGGACTGTTAATCCCTCTTAAGTTCCATTCGCTTCCATTAAGTCTTAAGATCATCTCCTGTTTTTCATCGGACAGCGATGATATAACATGTCCCGTATGTATGGGAAACAGGTGTTGATCAAGTCTTCGTGTCCCATTTGTCAACATTAAATACAGGGCTTGTGTAAATCCATGCAAGTCAGAAAAACAAGCTTGATAATGGAAAACTCCCTCTCTATTCCTCTCGGAATGACCTTCAGAATGTGACCCTCTGACCCATTATGTACATGATTTACTGCTACAAAGCTGGAAGACTGCATGGTTCACGTCTCCATAAAAATGGGAGTCAGAGATAACACAGGCCTCAGCGAGGCCTCTAAAAGGCCAAAGTGCTGTATCACATTCAGACAAAAGAGGGCAGTGTTTTTGTTGAGATCACAGTCCAGGACGAGAGCCGCGAGGGTAATTCCTAGTTGGAAACAGGAGGACCATGTGTTTTCCATGAAGGTGATCACATTCCCTAGAGGGAGTGTAATGTGAGCCATGAGATACTCTGGTGTGTGGGAGGATGTGTGGGTGACAAGACATTCAATGCAGCCGGAAGTAAAAAAAAAAAAAAAAAAAAAAAAAATGAAAGAAAGCAGAGACTAATGAATGACATGAATAGCTCTAAAAGAATAACTGAAATTTGATGTACTGTAAACTCTGAACTGAAGCTTGTTTGAATAGTAATGTCCAGCCTCCGCAGTGATGGGCTGACCATAGAGAGAACTATAGGTGTCAGTCAGCACTTTGTTCCTCAGTTTGCCTCATAAAACCCATGTGACACTTAACAACTTGCCTGTGTTACAGTGTGTGAATAATCTGTATGAGTAATCTGACCACATCAAGCCTGGGAGGGGGTCCTCCCTTGGGAGCCTGGCTCCCTGCTCCTGGGTTTTTCTCCTTTATCCCACGTGTTTACCTTTTTATTTGTGGTTTCTGAAAAGCTGCTTTGTGACATCAGTTTCAAGAAGCTGAAAATAAATCTAAAGGTTCCGACCCGTATACCCCTTCAGGTGCTTTAACAAAATGTCATTTACTGAACCAGTTTTAGAACTAAATGATGGAATACAGGCAATTGTTGTTGCAGACAACATATGTTACAATGGGATTTTTTCACAATAAGAAAAAAAAAAAACAAGATGAATGAGCTGCTCAATTAATGAATGCGGTTCTGTTATTGTGCTCAAGATTCAAAAGGAGCTCACAGCCTATTTTTTTGGTTCTTATGCTTGATCGACTGGAGGGACACGTTTTTCTGTATTAATGCACTGTGTTCATGAATAATGTATGAATATGGTTTTACCTGTGGTGCCACTGGTGAAGCAGACAATGGAAAGATCATCTGGTTGAGGTGGCTGTAGGAACAAAAGAAGGCTCTTTAAGGCTCGTCTTCACAGTGTTCACGGAGGATCGTTTTTTAATTCCGCATTTAGACGAAACACAGAGAGTGTGAGGAGAAATAAGATGCACAGTACCAGTCAAAAGTTCTGCTGGTAGCTGTTTTGAGATGGTCGAAGTTTTTTTTTTGTGGCTGGTGCTTGAAATACTGCTCATCCAGGTGAAAACATACTGTATACTGGTTATACATGCAGGTCGACCAACCAAGACAGGCATATTATTTTGGAAGGTTTTACTTTAAGGGTTGAAGAGTGTATGTGTGTTCAAACGTTTGACTGGTTCTGTACGTAAGGTACTGGGGGTGAAGTTAAAGAGCATGCTGGGAAGCAGATTGGCAGAGGGGTGGGGTTGGCAGGGTGGGGTTGCCTCTGGGGACACTCTTCAGTCTGCCATAGCAGTACCATATCATGTCTGATGTTTTTCTATGATAGGGGTTTCTAATAAAGTGGAATGGGGCTGTACATACTGGCCAAAAGCCATTTTTACTTCCACAAGTTTGGGAGAAACGCCAGAACAACAGATCACTCAATGATACAGTCACTCACTCAGTCACTTCAGGTTCCTCAGAGCTCTATACTGTACCAGTACCAGGACCAGTAAGACTGAACACATATGTGTGTAATCCAGGCCAGTTCAAAGCATAAATACTATGCCTTTTAAATCAGTGCATGTCATTCAGGGAGTAAACCAGGGCTACTGGTCTCCAGTTTGAGCCCATGATACTCGCCCAGTCTATTTTGTGTCATAAAGAGAGATCTTTTCTCCTTTATTTAACATGTTTCAGATGTCCTGCTAGGATGGAAAGCTTAGTCCAGCTGTCTTCTCTGTTTAGAGCTGGTCAGGCCTGAGTGTTTATGAGCTTTGGGAACAGGATTCCGACCCAAACATCTTTATGAGCTCAGCGTGGATTTTTTATCTCTGCTAAAAAGATACTGGAAGTGAAAACCGGATCAAAGCTCCTCCCAGGAGCAGGATTTGATGTTCTGTCACCTGAACTGTAAGAGATGCACTGAGAATTGATTGTACATTTTGAATTGAAAAAAATCTAAGTATACAATTGTGAACTTAGTCTGAGGGTCTAAAAGAGGGTCTCTGTATTCCAGAGTGAATATTACTAATATTTTACAATATTTTATGTTACAATGAAATATCATCTGTAGGAGCTAATAAAGGGCAAGTCTTTAATAACACTTAGCTCCTGTATTCAGAACATTGGTATGTAAGGCCTAATAGGGCTTGGAATTCCTCCCGTGTTCCCTACTTGAACACAATTAGTCCTGGATTATTTCATGTCAATCATTTATGTGAAGGAGTTCTGAAAGTGTTCAGGTACGGTCAAGGAGATGCCTCTGTGTAAAAGCAAGGCAGGGAGCGTCTCTGTCGTTCGGCAATGTGACACGCAAACATAAATCACAGGAACAAAAGGCACAGTCATGATACACTGACTCCACAGCTACTCACCTCTGGAATTCTGTAATGTTCTCGTCCCAAAGCCTGGGGTTGACAAACGCATGCAAACACAAACCACATATGTTAAGATCTGCACAGCAATGCCAGCAACACCAAAGAAATGTATGATAATAACAAGAAAACATTTTGCTGGTTTTTATCATAAATCATATCAAATCACATCAAATGTACCATATTTTCCGGACTATAAGCTGCACCGGAATATAAGACGCACCCGCAAAGTTTTTAAAAATCCTGGAAAATAACATATATAAGAAGAAAAAGCTGCACCTCATTATAAGCCGATTTAAAGCGTGGGAAGAAAGCGGCTTATAGTCCAGAAAATACGACAGTTAAAATAAAAATAATCAAAATGAAAATGATCAACACACGAAACATAGGATAAAAGCATCAAGCCACCCCTCCACCCCCGAGCCAGGCTCCTTCTCTGCTCAGACTGCTCATACATTATTGATAATGGGAAACTGGAGAACCTGGTGTCTGCTGTAATGCTCAAGTGCAGTAAGTAATCATAGTTGATCCATTTATGATGAATGGACCAATAGAAATGCTCCAAATGACTTGGATTAAAGCCTTTGTACATGACGTCCAGTGAAATACTGAAAAGAAAGATCACTGATCTTTACAGTTGTTGCTTTTGGAGACCACAAATCACTCATTTGTGTTGCAAACTATGTTTGCGTGACTTTATGTTCCGTCAGAGTCGTTTGGAGACCTGGGTGGTGGTGGGCATTGTGATCATTATTGAACTGAACCTCTATAATGTTGGTGTTGTTGCTGAAAGTACTGAAAGTACTCCCGTATGCAAACTTTCCAATCTACTGCACCACAGAGGAACAACTCACACGTTATGTTACACTTCAAGGTATAACTCTGTACACAAACTAGTAAGTGCCATAGATTTGTTCAAAATGGATAAATGGCAGGTTTGGGTGCTTTTTTAAGTATTTGGGTGCATTTATTGAAGTATACTATTATGTATTTAATTGTTTACTTTGCAAAACATCCTGAATTTTTCATTTTTATTCCGTTTTTTTCCATAATGAAGACGTATGTGGTTGCTAAAATGACTTGATGATTGATTTTATAGATAATCACCCCAATTTGATCTGTGCTAATGATCAGAAGGTTGTAGTTTAAGGGTGAAGGTTTAGTACCCACGATGCAGAAATAGAGATTCTTCTATTTCTGTTAGCTATTCAGAAGTGTGAACACGAGAGCTGGGTCAGTTCCTAAGCCCGTGTCCAGATCTCCCAGAAGGGAGTGCAGCTTTTCTGCAAGACTCTTTAGTGATAAATCTTATTCATGGCCTTGGGCCTCTTAAAGATGTTCACACACATTTCTGTGCCAGGTGGAGAAAGGCCAACCCAACACTTCTCATGTATTAATCATTTTCTTTTTCGATTTGCAGTTTTATGATGAATGGATTTGAGATTTCTTTGTTGTTTGTCAACCAGTGGAAGTGAACTATAATCCATGACCCTCTTGAACCTTGACAGAGGTCTCCATAAACCCATCAGAGCCTCTCTTCAGCTGGATTTAGGCTTTGGAGGTTTGTATCTCTGTTCATCAGATGAACAATGTGACTGGCCTTCTTATGCGGACCATCAGACCCTTCATCTGATCCAGAATGCAGCAGCACGGCTCTTCTTCAATGTTCCCAAGTTCAGTCATGTAACCTCTCTGCTGTGTTCCCTTCACTGACCAGCCCCTCAGTCCTTGATGGCAACGATCGAGCTGCATCATGCACAGCTCGGCTTGACCCACCATCCCTCAAGATGCATGGAAGAGAAGCTTCCAGACTCTTTGATCCTGGAACCAAAGTAGGGGAACGAACTTCTCCTGGGGGTCCGCTGAAGACCATCCCTTTCAAGAGCACTTAACTTATTAAAGGCTTACAATTACATTGAATCTTGTTGGGATCAAGCTCCAACCTGGCAGCATCTAAGCTTGAATGGAAGGTGGAGCACTTTTGTAAGACGGTCTGGAAGAGAGCATCTGCCAAATGACATAAATGTAAACGAAAACCATAATATGGTCCATAAAAATGACTTTTTATAGGATGACTGTTTTAATATGATTCAGGAATTTCTAATCTGATTTCTAATATGTCAGTTATTATTAATCATTACATTCATTAGAAAAACCCTTACGTTTGTTTCGTTTTAAAGCTGTGGTACCATGATGACGTGTTTGATGATTTTTAAAATATTTTTCAGCATCAGTGAGTCTGTCTTTTATTCAGTTACATTTCCAACCTAAACGTTCTTTTTGCTTCGTTATCACTTAGACTTCATTACAAATCCCTTGTTTTTCTCTTCAGGTCTTTAATGTCTACAAATATCAATATCACTACATCTTGATTTTTACAATCATTTTTCTTTTACATTAATCCTACAGTATAAATTGCATTATTCTTAACACTCCTGCAAGTATAACAGAGTGGGTTTAGCAAACAAAACTGCACAGAAGGCATGTTTTTACCTGCACTATATCACTTTATCAGCCTGTAGTTATGTTATGGGCGATTCTGAATGGATGGTATGTTAGATATACTTCCAAGTTACCAATGAGAAATGTGAGGAATGTTTAGTTGCTAACCCTCCCCCCCCACACACACACACACTCACACACACACACTCACACACACACACTCACACACTCACACACACACACACTTCATTGTTGCTTGTTTCTGAGAATCTCAAGGCCTTTCTCCGTTCCCAGCATTGGGCTGGAAAAATGTCTTCCCTCCAGACAATGTTGCTTATATACACAAACTCATCTTTTAAAAATAGTGGCATCCAGAAGGTTGCATCAATATTTATTGATCTACACACACAGAAGTGGTGTCTCTCAGTACGGCGTCGGGTTTAACCCAACATGCAAGACGTCTCTGCACGGAGGTGTAGAGGTTCCTAACGGTGTCCTGTGATGATCCATCCCATGCAGCTTGAATGTTCTCACTCAGTTCTGCAGATGGTGCGGTAGGGGTGCAGTGTTGATACAACGTCCAATAGCGTCCCACACGTTTTCGATGCGATTGTTGGATAAGTGCACACAAAGATTGATTGGTGATCTCCACCAAGACAAAAGTGGGACTGACTGACCTTCTTGGAGACTCCGTGACAGTCTGGGACGACACCATTGCAGTCCTTGGCAGTGTTGGGGTGGTGTTAAGGGCAGTTTCCATAATGGTCTGCGAGCATGTATTCATGCGTGATGCAGTCGTCTGCCACTAACAGGGTGACTCATGGAGGACATCATTGCTCACTGAATGTCTGAATGTCTGTGGTCACTCCCAGAACCTTCATGCCGCTGGTGCATGCCTTCTTCCAAACTGCTGCCAAACAGTGCGCTGTGGTCATTACGGCAGGACGGGTCTTGTATGCAATATTTTGATAAGAACATCCCACTTCCCAGTGCCCAACGAACTTTCTCACACATGAAACTTCATAGTTGGACAGCAGGCCTCTGTCCCTACTGTACTGTAATTTCTCACGGCCTGTATTTGGTGCAAATTTTGATTGCGAGAGGTGTGAAAGACTAATCTCATTAAACAGTGGCTGCCCACCTTCCAGCTACCGGCCCACCTGCCATCACCAACCATGTACAACTTTATATGGACCACTATTACTCTCACTATTATGTCCACCATAAAAAAAACTCCACCATCATGCACCTGAGCATTACAGCAGATATGTGGAGGTCCAGTGTCTCCTTATCAATAATGTATGAGTAGTTTGGCCAGAGTTTGGCCTGTGAGCCTGGTTCCTCCCATGTTTCTTTCTCCAGCTCCAGCTCCAGCAGTCTTTATCCATTGTTGTATGTTGTTGATCATCTTATTTTGATTTCTGTGATGCTGACATCAGGGCAAAATATACCTGCTGATGCTGTTTTTTTTTTACTCAGAGTATCAGTAACTATGTTGTTTGGATGCATTGCCATTATGTCGACATTTAGTAAAATTATCAAATGAGTTCAACCTCAGTCAACCTCTTCTTTAAGACCTCTTTGGTCTTCATTTACAGTGCAGCCAAACACTTGCACAAAGCAGGAATTGTAATTGTATTGTAAATAAAAATGAAAACGAGACAAAACAATTAAATAATAACATGAATTGAATTAATTCAATTACAATAACATTCATTAAACAAACCAAAAATTAAGAAAGGTCATAGCTTGTGCAACATCAAGTGGTTCCCACGTCCAGGCAGCTGAGGGGTCACTAGGGTCAAACGATTCTTGCAAGGTTGATTGCAATGAGTGTTAATAGGTGGTTGTTATGGCATTGCTAGTTGCTATGGTGGTGATCAGTAGTTGCTAATGTGTTGATAGATGTTGTTAGGCAGTTGCTATGGTATTCCAGGTGCTTGATATGGTGTCCCATGTGACTGATTTGGTGAAGTTAGGCGGTTGCTGTGGTACCCTGTGTTGTTGGTTGGGTGTTACTGGTGTGACTGGATCAGAAACTGGGACAGATTCTTTACATGTACAACCTGTTTATACCTGTTCATCTGCAAGACCTGTCCATGTTGCATTGCTTTAATTCTGCGCACTCCAGTCTTTCCATACCTCAACATTTTTCAGAGCCTGGATGTGGACCCCACACTTCTCTCCCTGCTCCACAAGCTCCAAGTCAAACTGGTCCATGAGAATGATCCTCTTGAGACCAGGAGTCTCCTGCCTCTCCACATTCCCCAGAAGAACCTTGGCCTTTTCAGGTTTATCACAGATGACTGTCGAGATCTCAGCTGGGAGAGAGGATAGGCACAAGTCAATCAATGAATTCTACTGACTGGTACACTGCTGTTAAACACAGGACCCATATTCCAACATCCCTAGACACCGAATACCTTGCGAGCTTCGTCACATGGCTCATCATGTAGGCATCTGTCTTCATCTGTGTTTTGCTGAATTAGGCCCATGACACCTCTGAAAGGGTCCCGAGGGAATCACAGACACACTTCTCAGACCCATCATTTACCCAAATTCATAGCTGTAGAACTGTAGGGCAAACCCATCCCCTCTGGCTGATGTGCTCAGAGAAACCATTTAACATACAAATTTCCAAAACTAACACAAAAAATACTGTAATATTTCTATTTAGAGTGAAAAGTGAAAGGAGGACCATGCAGACATTTGGGCATCTCAGGAGATTCAAGCTCTCGGACTGTAATTTGCATGTTTTAAGTATGGCTTGTTCACAACAATCCCAACAGCAGCAATGGGTTCTACTACACTTCTGGAAAATTCAAATAATCGATGCCCACAAATCAGAAAAGGGTATAAGATTCTCACTTCATCATTTACTTATGAAATGGCAATGAACAAGATCAGCCTGGAAGTACTTTACCAAGTAAACATTCATAGCTATAAAGCACAATTTGACACAATGACTGTCAATGATCTTCACAGACATTGTAGAAGACACTAAAGTGATGGTGCATTGACCTTCATGAACGAATCATCAGAGGATTGTGTGTGTTCTCGCAACCAAATTCAGCTTCATATGTTTTCAAACAAACCTTTAAATAAGCCTGGTGCATGTCGGAAACAAGTCCTGTGCACTGATATGTTTGAAATACACCCTTTTCCTGGCAATGAGCAAATGTATGTTTGTAAAAAAAAAATCAGGATTACATGAAACACCTTTCCAACTGTTAAGCATAAGGGTGGATCAACCAGACTTGTACTGCAGCCAGTGGCAAAGGCAGAAATTCACTCCAAATATGGTACAATGGACGACCCAAAGTGGTATAAGCTAAAGGATTTGCCATCTTATTCATGGTAACAGATATTTTGACCAGGGGTGTCCAAAGTTAAATAATAGAAAACACAAAACACTAACAGTAATATTCTTACCAACGTTGATGATGTATCGAATGGCATCAGGGCCTAGTGTGTCATAAAGTGGTACCACCACCATGGAGTAGGTGTAACATGCTAACTCTGCGATTATCCACTGAAAACACACAGAAAGAGAAAGAGTGAGATGCACTTCCAACACACTTCACAGACGTCATTCAGAAGTTCTCATCATTGTCCCTTTATAACCACTGGATTCTCACCTCCGGCCTGTTCTGTGCAAACACTCCAATTAGCTGCTCAGTGTTGGGCTGGCAGCCTTGATACAGCAGACCTGAACCCAAGTGCTCTGCCCGAGTCATGACCTGCAGAAGTGGAGGAACGAAAACAGCATAGGTTAGTGACCAAAGGAGTGCTTCCATGAAAAACTTTGGAGTTGCTTAAAAACAGCCGTAATGCCACCGTGTCATACAAAGTCAGAAAGTACGTACAGCACCTTAAAGGTGTTCACAACCCTTAAACTTTTCCACATTTTTCCATGAAAACTTTCACTAGTTCAGCGTCACTACTTTGTATGACCACCTTTCACTGCAATTCCATTCTTTTTGGGTCTGTTTCTACAGGTTTTGCTGATCTAGAGGCTGTAATTTCTGCCACTTCTGCTTTACAGAACAGCTGAAGCTCAGTCAGATTGGATGGAGTGTGTCTGTGAACAACAGATTGTCTGGAATTTAGATGTAGACTTTGATTAGGTCATTCTAACAAATGAATGTGCTTTGATCTAAACCAGTCGTTGTCCTGCTAGAAGGTGAAACTCTGCCTTAGTCTCAAGTCTTTTACAGCCTCTGACAGGTTTTCCTTCAGGATCACCCTCTATTTACCTCCATCCATCTCCCCATCAACTCTAACTCCCCATCAGCTTTCCTGTCACTGCTGAAGAAAGCGCTGAACAACATGATGCTGCCACCACCATGTTTCACAGTGGAGATGGTGTGTTCGGGGTGATGTGCAGTGTTAGTTTTCCATGGCATTTTGCATTTAGGCCATAAAGTTCAACTTTGGTCTCATCTGACTTTACTGTTCTGTAAAGAAGAAGTCTAGAAGAGCAAAACTGGTAGAGACAAACCACAAAAGCCTGGAATTGCTGGAATTGCAATGATGGGTGGGTCTACAAAATATTGACTCTGATTGCCTGAATGCAAATGAGTTTTGAATACAAGGTTTTGGTATGAAAGAATTTTATGTCTGTATGCCACAGAGTGTCAGAAAGCACTTTAAGTCCATTCAAGGTTTTTTTTTTTGTTTTTGCACGATTCATCTGTAAACCTAAGCCATTTGGAGTGGTCGGATGTGAAATTAGAGAAACTTCAAGGGACCCTAAATGGAAAACTGCATTTACCTTGGCATTGTTGAAAAATTAGCCACTGTGATCTCAATCAAATGACAGGAGCACAATTCTATTAAATGAAATAGAATTTTTTGTGGTTCCCAGAAATCATGAGGCCTTCTCTGAAGTCCTAGAAGGCTCCCAGGTATCCTGAGTGGGCGTAATTCTATCAAAAGCACACCATTACTTGTTCGCTGCATTGGCCTTTCTACTCTCCACACTCACCTCTTTATAAGACAGCCATTTGTAGGGTTGATTGGGCAGACGGGAACCTAAACAAGGTCCATCACCTGAGGAAAGAGTAGGACTAGTCAGGCAAAAGTCTTATGTCCTACAGGGTGACAACAGGTCCATATGGCACATAAATAAGAATTATATGCCATATTATGCCCAGATCAGATTTATGTTTCTTTGATTTCTTTGATCATCTTCGATGATCAGGACCCCACAGGACGGCCACAGAGCAGGTAATTATGTGGGTGGTGGGCCATTCTCATAATCCCTGCTCCGTGGTGGTCCTGTGGGGTCCTGATCAATGAAGATCAGGGTGAAAGGAGGAGAATAAAGTCTGCAGAGAAACAGATGGACAGCAATCGGAGTGGTAGTGTATATGTTAAAATATATGCCTCTATGGCCATATATCAGATTCCAGTGTAGGTATTGTTCAGCCCTGTATTGTACATACCAGATATGTGCAGTCCTCGCTGGAACACCTCATACAGGGTTTTGGCGTCTTCATGGTAGTGTGTGAGCAGCTCAGGACTGTCGCCCAACATAGATCTTCGACCCCCGCCCTTAAGCGAAAAAGAGAGAGAGAGGAAAAAGAAGCAAATTTGAGATTTCTACATTAATGTGATCACACTGGCATCTGAATCTGTAGCTCCACCACCTTACCATAACTATAGATGGGAAACTGAAATATAATACAACTTTAAATATAATACAATAAACATCAAACTGTCTACAAAAACTAAGAAATATCAAAAGAAATGTACAAATCAAACAATAATATGTAAACAATATTTCCCAGTTTCCCAGTACACCTGCAACATTTACAGACACGCTGCCCACTACTGAAGGATCAAGGCTCTAGGTGTTGTTGATACTGGAGAGCAGCTCATCACTCATATTAAATCCTTTAAAATGCACAGAGACTTTCATTTTAGAAAATAGACAGAGATAAATATTACAAACAACTGGGAGGGAAAACACAGACTAATTCAATGAAAATCAATGTAAAAAGATTTGGTCATATTTTGGAGATTTTGGAGATCCATTCAAAAGGAAACCTAACACAATGTAAAAATGCCGGATTGCAAATTATTTCAAATATGGATAAAAATAGATACATGCAATATATGCAATTCTTTTATTTATTGAAATATATGTGTCAAATACACCCACTTGTTTATTTTTTTATTTTCTAATATATATATATATATATATATTATTTAGCCTGAATTTAAATAATGTAAGATTCTGGATTGATCTATAAGCTATATTTGAGCAATATGTCATCCTGATCAACAGTAATCTTTAAAAAGACACACACACACACACATGCACACACACTCACACACATATCCAGGATATGAGCTTTAATGTTCTTTGCTACTGGAATGTAAATCAGCTCGTTCCACATTTGGCTTGTTTGTGTGCTTTTAACTGGTTTGTCCTGTCCTAGGTCCACCACATGCATGCCCCACATTGTGCACAGCAAAACACACTTCATGTGTGTTACCATATTCTGTAGAGCTGCAGTGTAAATGCCCAGTGCTTTCTTTATTTTTGCACACATTGTCTTTATCGCAACAATAAAACAATGAGTTATGTGTTCTTTATACTCCTATTTCTGTCCAACTTCAACTAACACACCACACACACGTCAGCGTATTTCGTTTCATCACTGCAAACAGGTTCTTAAATGTTATTTGAAGTGGCATTTCAAGCATCCTGTTGACATTGCATGAGAAAGGCGAGTTTAACTAGGTTTGCTCTGTTTAACATGTAAACCTCACAAATACAGTTGTGGAATGTCTCTTTAATGGGGCGTGACATTTTACATTTTACCCAACAGCCAGTAATAATAAAGCACTGGAGCACTAAGCAAATACAACCCGCGTTTCCTGGGTCAACTGAGGACATGTCAACATGATTTCAGAGGAAGGAGCGAAGCGAAGGCGAGGGGGTATCCTGTTTCATATCTCACTACTAAAGTATATGCAAACATGATGCATGATGAAAACATGATGGTTTTCAAAATATGTGCATTAATATGTGCACCCTTAAATATATTAAAATATGTTTTTGAATTTTAAAGTGCACATCACAACCCATCTAACCATTCTAAGAATTTAATAACATCCTCTAACACATATAAGCTCTTCTGAACCCTGAAAAAAAAGTGATGAAATACTTTTAAGCATTTCAAACCAACTGTCCTGTGCTGATGCGGTGGATCCTCCGATGGCAGGGTACAAAAAGAGGAAAGCAATGCCATTGTCCATTGGTACCACAACAAACCTGTTACCTTGATCTCCTATTGAGCAGATGAGCCTCAAGCCAAAACACAATGCTGGAGCAAATCAGTCAAAGCATTCACATGTGTGGTCAACAGGCCACACATTGTGAAGGAGCACAACACATTCATGGGGGGCTACCATGAACACATAAGGTCATGGAGACGGTACATCTACCTGCTCTGGCAAACTAGGCACTTGCAAATGTATGGTTGACCTACTGCTGTGACTGTAGACTACTTGGTGTCCAGCAACCACTAAAACAATGGCGCTTCCAAGCAGAGGATGTTACTAGTCTGATTCTTGTGTGGTCACAAATGTTTTAGTTGGTGTGCCACGGTTGCTATGGCCCCACGGTTCCTGAGATGAAAAACATGTCCACACACAGCAGTTTTTAAGAATCCAATGTGTTACAAACCCTTTAAACCCTCGGATTTCAATCATGTTGAATTCGTGTCCAGTGATGGATATATATGAGAATACTTTTCTAATATAGTGTATGCATGTTTTAAAATGTCTATTACCAATAAAATGTATAAACAAACTCCAGTGTTTAACAGGACTAATTTATAATTCATAGCTAAGCACTACGTTTATTTCACAAATCGATAAACTCCTAACATCATGAAAGCACCAAAATCAATAAAATGAGCCATTCAAGCAATTTAAGCCCTTATTCTGCATACTTCAGCATGCATTTCTATGCAGTGGGTGGGGCTAAGCTGCTGGTTGATTGGCAGTCCGTTCTGCTGGACAACAGCTCTAAACCATATGCAAAAATCTTACTGAAGAAAACAACTGGTTGATGCTCTGGTTGAAGATCTTCACCAGCTTCAACAGCTGGTCTACAAGCTTGACCATCCTGATCAGTGTAGTCAGCCATTATGCCCAAGCTTGTCTATTGATGATTAATCCTCCACATTTAACCCCTCCATACACAGTGAAACACACACTAGGGGGTGTTTCACTAGTGAGTATACGTGCCCAGAGGGGTGGGCAGCCCTATCTATGGAGCAGCTGCGGAGTTAAGTGCCTTGCTCAATGGCCAGTTCTGGGAATCAGGCCAGCAGGTCACAAGTCTGGCTTAAAATAGATGTATACCAGATTAACATAAGGAATGCATGAATAATATTTCACTTCTAGACCATAAGCAGAGGTCGCAACAACCTTGCAGAGGTCACAAGACTCCTGACACGAACAGGAAATCCGAATTACTGACCAACTGTGGAGGCAGAATATAAAATAGAGGTGATTGTAATTCATTCCTTAATGAAGTTCAGCCTTTTCCTAAAGGCTGGTTTACAGTGACCACACAGCCTACCTCAACTTCTTCAGACTGGTGGCGGAGGTCACATGGTGGCGACATGCCTCGGGGCCGCGAGGCTAGCCAGTAAGCTAGCACAGCAGTCAGTGCACCCAGGCCCACCAGGGTAGAGGTGGGCAGCGAGCGGAATAATTGTCCCAGATCGTCCATCTCGGGCAGCCGCAGACCCAGCAGCAGCTCCTGAGCCTGCATCTTCTCCATCAGTGTCGAACTCAGCTCTGCAGAGGAACAACAGAAACATGAGTAAGAGCACGTGAGATTGGCCTACAATGTCTGAACGCATGAACATTTCAATGGGGAAGTGTTCAGCTGGAGTGCATGTTCTATATGGAACTGAGAACGGCAACTCGCCCGTGAGGTGAACATTCAAGTGTGTCTGTTCCAAGTGTGTCTGAAATTCAGATGTGCCAAATATCGTGTTCAAATGACAAGCTGTGAGAGGTCGTGTGTAAGAAATGTATTCATTGCAATAAGGATCCACTTAGGGCATCACAACGTTTCTTATAGCTCCCCTGATTCCTGATACCCTCTGAATTTAGTTTATACTCCTGGGGAGGGTAATAATGGTCTGGAATTTGTTCCATTTCGACACAATCTGTGGATCGGTGGAGTCCAAACCCTTTGGAGATGGTTTGGTAACCATTTCCTGCCAGATGAGCTCTTTATCTGAGCTCCTCAGAATCTTCTATAGGAGCGCTTTCATTTACACACACTACCTATTCACACACAGACACATGAACAAGGTCTCACGTTAAGTTCCACGGGGCAACGGAAGTAGAAAATATGACTAGCATTAAACCAGAGAGCAGATAGAACAGAACCTGTTGATCTGGCGAGGGCCACTGTCAAAGAGGAAGCACTGTTTTAATGCCTGGGAGGAAGCACTTTGAGTTATGTTTCACTTTGCTGTGAAACCTCAGACGAAGAAAGACCAATCAGACGCATAACTCAGAACAGCCCATCTACAGTGGGCCAATGACATCACTCTCAAAGCTGTAGTGAAGCTGAGGACAGAGGAGTTCCCATACACATACTGCAGCAACATCTCCATGGCCTGTGTGTGTGCAGGTTGCGTTGCGAAGGGTTCTTTGAGGAATGATAGAAGAACCATTTTGCTTGTGTGTAAAACCACTACACTGTTCTGAAGGCCAAGGTTGAGAACAACCCATTCAAATAACCAGCAGGCAGAGCTTTAGAAACTCATATGTGTTGCATGAAAGACGTGCAACCAAGCTGAGGTCAGTCTCTGCACTTTTAACTGGTATTGAAGAGGTTCAGACATTAATCCATGTATTGATGTTTAATTCATGTTAATTAATGTGCCCAACAAAAGGATTATATTATTACAGTAATTAAATGATCCTGCGTCGTTTGCTTTGTATTAGTTGGTGGTACTTTTTTTTTTTTGCTTCCGCTGCATTTTTCACAGCCTAACGCAGCAGAAGCTGAGTGTTGATGCTGTCACACCAGACTACAAAACGGATGTGGTTCTCAAGCTTTACACACCCACACACGGTTACACGGTGAGAAACCAGCAGAATAACATCAAAGAAACACAGATCAGCCTGAGCTAAACAGCACAGAGCCTTAAAGGTGCCGTCGAACGCGTTTACTGACACTTTTTGATTTGTGTGACTTTATTTGGAGTGAAAAATGCTCAGATGTGGTTTTATTTGCCTATTTACAACCCTGTCACTTTGCCTCTGCCCTTACGAACGTCTTCGTGTTGTTATCCTCCAAGCTGAAGAGATTGCAGCTGGTCAGCTTTTAGCACTGCCCTTACATGCGTCCCCATGCTCGGCTTCCACAGGTCACCGCCGTAAATAAATATCCCCCTGCTTTCCTTTCTGCTGCATGTTTAGCTCCAGTTAAGTCCAGTTGTGGGTGAGAAGAGACGTCAGTCTAGCATGGACCCTGTTTGCTTCCAGCGTTTGCTTCATCACCTGCCAAGTTTGAGCTCTCCTTCTGCGAACCCTGGCATAGAGAATGCCATGGTCACAGGGCCTGGTTACCATAGCAACCCATCTTCACATTACTAGGAGTGTCTGGTAATGGGGTGGTGTTCTCCTGTATCAACGATACCATCCACCATCCATTATAATGTGCCAACTTTGACAAGAGCTTTCTCTAGGGGTCTTGGTCTGCGTACATTTTAAGGATGTAAATAGAACAAGACTGTTACGAAACCATTTGGAGGTTTGGACTTGGTTTTCCCACTTGGTTTTGGTCGTTCTGAATATCTGTGTCTCAGATAGCGAACATATACCGGTCTGACTCCACTGGACTCCTGAGTGTCCAACCAACCAGATATTCGGCCTAACCACCAGCTCATCGCCTAGAAACTTGACTAAATACCAGCTGGACCACCAGCTTGCTTCTAGTGGATGATCAGTGGGTCACTTTCCTTTTACTACTGGTGGTGTTTGAGGTTAATTGGTCAGCTATTTCAAAGAAAATAGATCCACTCGCAGTGACCCCGTGTCATTAATATGGTTCATTCGGCCACAGTTCTAACCAGAAAAGTGAAAACTGAATAAGAGAATAAATAATCAGGGTCACATCTGGTCACATCTGCAATTAAATCATAAAGGCAGAAAGGCTGTGAAGTGGACAGTGTTAGTGGTGATACTTTATGTTAATGCAGATTATAAAGCGTCTGGTGAGGCTGTAAAAGCTTTGGCATAAATGGAAGGCAAACATCCTGCAGAGTGCAGCAGCAGCTTCCTCTCTCTCTCTCTCTCTCTCTCTCTCTCTCTCTCTCTCTCTCTCTCTCTCTCCCTCTTCTCCTTCACAGCCCCCTTCACATGATAAAAATAGCCTCACACTAGGCTTTGCTCAGTGACACAGTGGTTCAGACAGACCTACGCAACTGTCCGGAACTAAACGCATCTCTGCACCCTTATCTAACTTCTGTTTGGGTGTGAATACGAGCCTTATGAACACGTCAGGAAAGCATTGTTTGAAATGAAGTCATCAGCCTATGAGTAATATTTTCAGAAAGTGTCCAAAAATAGCCCTGCACTGTAGAAAACTGATGCATGGTCTGCGTGATGCAATCATCAGCACCTGTTCAGATCTGTGGACACACGTCCTCATGCAATGTCTCTTCTGAAATGAAGTCTTTAATCCAGTCTTAATCTTAACTCTTCCCACAGTGCATTTGGACGGACCAATCAAGAATCGGAAATATGAATCCTCAGCCAGTGAGAGCTGACCTGAACTGAACTTTTGGGTCAACAGGGCTTGACACACACACACACACACACACACACACACACGTCTTATGGCTCATCCACATTATTTATACTTTATTATTGTTATTATTAATTATTACATTTTTGAGAAACTCCCTTGAGGCCTTGTGACCACAGCTATTCCAGTGTCTCTCTCACCAGTGGGAGACCAAACAGGGATCCATGCTGGACTTAAAGCTAACTCTGACCATTTACTGTCTCTGCTCTCCATCACTTGGACCTCCTCAGCTGAACCAAAGTTTAACACATCTGACAAAGAGACTCAGGAAACCAGTGAGGGCAAGGCTTCAAACCAACTGGCTACAGTTTTTTCAGTTTGGTGGTTTGGTGGAACTGCCTGCTCTAACAGACCTACAAAACCTGACTTAACAATTAACAGGTGAGTTGAACCAGCTTTGCCCAGAAAAGAGTTCAAATTCACTTATTTCTGAATTAAAACTGTATTACATCCAAGTTTAAATGCTGAAGGACAGTGCAGGTTTACTGCTCTGTGAACGTGTATAGGATCAACCTGCATACAGACTCTGACTGATCAGAGAGAGGGGGCGGGGCTGATGCTCAACCTGCATACAGACTCTGACTGATCAGAGAGAGGGGGCGGGGCTGAGGCTCAACCTGCATACAGACTCTGACTGATCAGAGAGAGAGGGCGGGGCTAATGACATCAATGACCCAGGGCAGTAGGAGCGGTTTGTCCTCTTCCTTTGCTCACACAGTGTTCAAATGTCAAAATAAAAGGGACAATACAAATACAAAATACAAAATAACAAAGGACATTCTAGTTGTTGTTTTTTGTATTTGGTCCACTGTGAAATATTTGGTTCAATGATTGAGATTTCTGAGATAAAAAGTGTTTATTAGTTTTTTATATTTATATTTGTTCTAATATTGTAGGTTCTAGTAATTTGTTTGGCCAAAACATGGTCAAATTCATACAAATATCTCACATCAAGACAAATTTCTGGTATATGTGACTGTCTCCTATAAGTGCTCTAAAAAAATGCTGCTGAATAAATGTATGTCAACCTACTAGAGTTCTAAAGGTTAAAATACCCAACCTGTATTCTATTGCAATCACCATCATTAGTGTCAAATATTGATTTTGGGAAATGAATGTATTCTGCCAAACACCACTGAGCTCTGTTTCTCTCTGTGCAGCACAGCTGTACACTGCACATACTAAAATTACACCTGAAATGCCTCCTACTGACCACAAAACAGCTGACATATGCAGAGTATTGACTGTGAGAGGAAGGAAGTTCAACGAGTGAGTCCAACTGACTGTTAACCTAAACTGCTTGATGAACAGTTTTGGTAATAGTAATTGATTTCCGTTCCCATGCTTTAACTAACCTATGTGCATAAGAAGCGTGATCTGCAAACCTGATCACTGTGATGGGACTGGATCAGGTGACCTTTTAAAGTCCAATTAAAAAAGGAAGTTAAGGTCAGAGATGCTGTGGGACTCATGGAGAAGAGAAGATTGCTGAAAGGCCCAACAATGGTAGCTTATCAGACTTTGGAATTGAACCCACAACCCTGTGGTCAATCAGTTCTTTGAGGGAAACTATAAAAGAACCACTTTTGGTTCTTTTTGCACACACACATTTAGTCCATCCACACAGTGATACACAGTGAGTTCACACACTACGGAGCAATGAGCTCACATGCCCGGAGCAGTGGGCAGCCCTATCCACTGTGCCCAGTTCAGGGCATCAACCTGAAATTAAATTCATTATAAGTACTTATGACAGTAATAAACATTAATAAATGTTTTGGTAACATTTCAACAAATTATTCAATATTAATCATATATTGGCATATACTAAATATCAAAAAAAAATCTACACTCTATAGACAAAAGTATTGGGACACCTTCAATAATTCAATCATTCAATTAAAATAATTAAGAAAATGTTTCAGTACAGTTTTGATATTTTGTCAGGAATTATGTTCAGTGTTTGTCTTCCAGTGATTTTCATTATGGGGCGCTGCATCAGTGTGTGATGATGAACACCGCTCTTCATCACTGCAGATCTGCATCCAACTGACCCATGCACAAGTTGCCCTTTTCCACCAATGTGGAACGGGTTGCGTTATTGCTCAAGAACCTAATTTGGAACCTGATCCATGTCTGCTTTTAGAGAAACACAAACACCTGTAGCACAAGCGCTCACAGGTCGTCTATACGCACTACCATCTTCTCACTTCTGTTTACTGACCCTGTGCAGCCCCTCTGTTGATCATGTACTCTTTGATGTATTCTCGGTTCCTGGTGTAAATGCAGGAAGGTTCGCTAAGGTTCTTATAAGCCTGAGCGGAACCTGTTCAAGAACCAGAGGAGATTTATTCATGGGGAAGTTGCAGAAATGAAAGTATATTTTGCTTTGATTTCACGTCAGTGTTCTGACGAATTGTACAACACCTGTTAACGTCCTGCCTTCTCACTTCCACAACTGGTCAACATCTACATCAGCCAACAGCTTTCCTGACCATACCCTAAATCAGAAATGTAATAAACCCAGATCAGTCTGGCTGTAGCTCATCTGTAAAGGTTTTTTTATTTTTATTTTCAGCTGAAATGAGAGGAGCTGTGTTATAAACGAGTAAATGTTTATGTACTATGTTCGTACTAATTATTTGTTAGTGTTGAAGTTTGAACTAGTGTTACTAATGCTGCATGATGCTACACACACACACACACTGTCTCACTGGAGAAGGCCTTCTTACTTTCAGGCTGCTGACCACAGACAGCTGTGGCACTTCTTTCAAAGAGTTTAATGAAAAGTAAAAAAAAAAACTCCAGCTGTGATCTCGAAGGGTTAAAGAGGAACTTCTCGTTCCACACACAGTTTCGCAGAAGTAGGTCAGAGAGTGTTCAACCTTGGTATAGTGTGTATCTGTAGATGGAAGTTGCATAACTGGAGAGTTATGGCCGTGACTTTACTGGCAAGTTCCACATTCATTTTAACACACTGACCGATGACTAGTATCTATTAATGGCAAGTATCTAAAGATGTGACCAGTCATCCAGTGTAAATGAAACTTCTCTGTCCACTTCCTACCTCCTGCAGTGTTTGACCAACACCAGCCCAAATGGGAAACTCCTCCAGCATAGGTGGTGAATCACAGCTGGGGCTATAACTGGAAGTCTATAATCAGAAGGGTATTCCTCTTGATGCAAGGCCAGTGCTCAGTCTTCCTTAAAATCTGTCTCTCAGGTGTTTGATTTACAGGCAGTTTGAATGTGTAATTAATGTAAACCATAATGTAGGTGCTTTTTATCCCCTTTAATGATGGTAAAACCACAGGGTTAATTCATCAGGAGTTGAACAGTGTACTGATACCAATACCGATACTAGAAATTCCCTATTACTCATCCTTCTGTCCTGTCTTATAGTTTAATGCATTTCACATTCTAAATTTTTTTATCATTTTTTTATTATTACACTAACATAATTCTTATGTTTGAGGTTAGGTTTTGACACACGTGCATGTATTGAAGTTAACTGAACTTTCCCAACATGATATATTTAAGCACTGTTAAAAATCTACGGCAGAAGTTTCTCATGTTTCGCATGAAAGAAACGTTTTTGGTCAATAAAACAAACTTTTCACGCAACAGCCCCTGCAGTTATTTACTATGTAATTACATTATAACTCTAATAAACCGATAAAAGTTAAACTGCCCAGAACAGTGGTACTTAATCAGTGGTCTGGCCGTCAGGTGGTACTGTAAGGGAGCCATTATGACCACCTCCTCGTTTCTACACTCACTGCTTCATCAGCTCCTCTGATCACACAGGAGCTCTTTGTGGTTCTATAATTACAGACTGTAGTTCATCTGTTTCTCTGCAGACTTTATTCTCCTCCTTTCACCCTGATCTTCAATGCTCAGGACCCCACAGGACCACCACAGAGCACAGTGGCTGGTGGGTCATTCTCAGCACTGCAGTCACACTGACACGGTGGTGGTGTGTTAGTGTGTGTTGCGCTGGTACAAGTGGATCAGACGCAGCAGTGCTGTTGGAGTGTTTAAACACTGTGTCCACTCACTGTCCACTCTATTAGACATGATCATTAGGTCCTCCTCTAGTACTTCATCAGGGCTCACATGATCTTGTTGTTGTAACACACCACCAACATGTAAGTGTGACTGCAGTGCTGAGAATGACCCACCGCCCACATAATATCTGCTCTGTGGTGGTCCTGTGGGGTCCTGATCATTGAAGATCAGGGTGAAAGGAGGAGAATAAAGTAGGCAGAGAAACAGATGGACTACAGTCTGTGATTATAGAACTACAAAGTGCTCCTGTATGATCAGAGGAGCTGATAGGATGGACAGTGAATACAAAAACGAGGTGGCCATAATGTTATGGCTGATCTGTGTATATACTTTATATATGCAATGTATTAATAGGTAATATTAAGGTTTGTTGTTTCTATGGCAACCAGCAGTTGCTTTAACGATTTTCCGATCATGCAGCGCATTTTGCTTCATTACCAGCTGAGAAAATATTCACTGTTTCCAAGACCCCCCCCTTTCTCCACCCCCTGCAATGCTTTTAGAAGGTTACTGCTGAAACTGTCAATACATCTTTATTGTCATCTGGTCCAGCTCAGCGGCATCCCACGCCAAGGTCACACTGGTGCACATTGTCAGCTCTTACCAATGGTGATGACCTATCCTGTAGTGTATTTATGCTCACATATGTGTGTGTGTGTGTGTGTGTGTGTGTGTGTGTGTGTGTGTGTGTGTGTGTGTGTGTGTGTGTGTGTGTATACTATAATATATAATACTATATAATACAAAAAAAGGTAATTGTTAGAAAAGGAGAATCCATTTTGAACCGTTTTTAAACCTTCCATCATTCAAACTGTTGTGATTTTATAAAAACTGTAACATCGCCTTTAATATCGTCACTGTCATACGAAAACCCTGTATCTCCCAAATTTACAGACAAAAGCTGAAAGTAAATGTCCCAAAAATTTGGGAGCATTTCCACAGGTCCATTCATGATGGTATTTTATCTTTAAGCTAAAACAAACAGCGGAACGATGTGGAATCGAGAAGAAAATGGATATATAAGGTTTTTGTCCAACAGCAACCCTATAAATAAGACATTGTATAAGGGTTCTCGTGAAACAGTACTTCTTTTAGTACTATCTGGTCCAGCTGGCAGTTAGGGAACCAGCCTTGTGTCTGGAAGGTTGGCGGTTCAAATCCCTGGGAGGACATGACTGAAGTGCGCTGAGGTTCGGGCTACCCACCGCTCCGGGCATGTGTGCTCACTGCCCCTTGGTGTGTGATGTCACTAGTGTGTATGTGTGTAACACTGTGTGATGATGGGTTAAATGATAAAGTAAATAAATAAATAAATATGCTCATCGGCATCCTACGCCATGGTCGCTGTGTTGTGTTCTGTCAGCTCCGACCAACTGTCTCCAACAAAGACCAGATTGAATCTTCTTACACTGAACCCTTTTAACATTTCAGGCTCTTCACATTATGGAAGTGTTTGATAATGAATAGAGCAGAAGAAATGGAATTGACTATAGACCGTAATGGTCATTATATTGTACTGAAAAAAGCAAACTAACATTACTTCAGTAAACTCGACTATTAGAACAGAGGTGTAGGGGTCCAGTGTCCCCTAACTGTGTATAAGGATGGGTCCCCCTTGTGAGCCTGGTTCCTCCCAAGGTTTCTTCCTCCAGCTCTGAGGGAGTTTTTCCTTGCCGTTGTCGCCCTTTGGTTTGCTCACTAGGGGATTCGACACTCATCCTTTGTTCCTATGTTGACTTTTTCATTTCTTGATTTCTGTAAAGCTGCTCTGTGACAACTTCATTTGTGAAGAGCGCTATACAAATAAATGTTGATTTGATTTTATGTTTCCTCAGGTCATACAATGAGATGGTTCTTTAAGCTATGAAGAACCTTGGGCTTAATGAAGAACCCTTAAGGAAGCCCCTAGGCTATGCGTGTAGAACCCACTTGTTTAACTTGTGAAACTGAATGTAAAAGTCAAGACGTCAGTAGAATAATGCAGTCGATTCATTTGAATACTTGAATTGACTTGGACAGAAACAATAAGGAAAAAAAGGAACGAGGAAAGAGAAATGAATCTGCCTCTTTTCTCCTATTGACCCAGAAGTGCTTCTCCACTACAGTCGGAGCCAACTGCACAGCTGACCAACGAGGATTGGGCCTCTGCAGTGCTGACGCAATGGTCTGTTCTGTGGGGTTACTAGAGGGCGACAGGACTGCTAAGGTTTCCCCAGTGCCTCCTGCACAGGGATTCGTTACAGAGCGAAGTAAGGCTCTTCACATACTGTTTGCTCTCCGACTAGGCTAAGACGTTGCATCCTTTCCAAGATGCTCCTCAAACTCTGGTAAATTCCCTTAATCCTCTCAGCAGTTGATTGACCTTCTTCTTTGTGTGCCTTCCCTGGGGGCTTTGGTCAACCAGAGCCTCACTGAACGTGAATGGACGGATTCGGCTGGTGCCACCTTCAGGGGTGGTTGCTTAGAATGCAAGGCCCCACCCCCTCTCCCCATCTGCAACGCGTCGCCAGCAATTAGGCTTCGCTGCCACAGGGATTATAGCCTATTAGCCCAGGACGCAGACGCAGCCTACGCTCTGCCGTGGCTATTTAAAGCCCCTCCGCGCTGTCCTTTCACTAGCCCCTGCAAGTCCTTTCCCTGTAAAGATCCACTTGGGTCGCCAACGGGTCTTTTTGCAAAATTAGAAATTCAGCCACCTGGCATTTCAGAACCCTCTGCAGATGTCTTCCAACACTCAGTGCATCTCAACAGGCCCTTCAGGTATGGACAGAAGTGAACGCCCCTGACCCAACAGCTGTTTCCCTACATGCAACAGAAAGATGCACCAAGAAAGCAAGCTGAGCACAAGCGTCGGTAAAGTGGCGGTCACTTACAGCAGCCGAAGCCAGGCGATGTGTGTGCATGTGTGTGTCAGGGCTGCAGGCAAAATGCAAATTGCACTGTGCGAACCTGTGGCAAACTACCTCCCGCCTCTGGGAGATTATGATACATGAAGAGTGCTGAGTGGCAGATGGAGAGACACGGGGAGCACAGCAAACGCAAAAGCCAATTCAGACTCTTCTGAGCCTGCCTGGCCACCGTATCACACCACCCTCGGCAGATGCAGCTCGTCTCTCTCCCCCCCTCCCACCCTCACCTCATAATCCACACTGCTCTCCCTATCCTTGACTACATGATACACCAGTCTTGGTTTACAGAGCATGTTGATGATACACCTACACTTAGATACACACACACACACACACACACTTAGACATCAGATACACACCACAAACACAGCAATACATTTCAGTGTGCCTTTTGTCTGCTGCATTACACACAGAGTAATCGATTACGCCACTCCTGAATGCTGGGGGTAAAGGTTGAATGGAAACCCCAGTATTGGATTCACTCATAAATTTAGAAAGACCTAGAGATGCCAGGGAAGGAGCACTTCCTCTTCCATAATGAACCTTCCCAGTCACTGAAGTTCCCAAATTAGGAAGTTTGGATCCAAACTAAATTATTGTGTTGGAAAAATTGCACCTGAAGTTCCTAATTTGGCAATAAAGACACAACTTCAGGGGTCTATGAAGGTTCATTAGGGAACCTTAAGTGGTTCTACATTCATAGATTTTTCAGCCTCACGTTTCTGAATTCTATGAACGAAGCTTCACCGTGTCAAATGAGTTATTTTTGGCAGATGTAGAGCACACGCTGAGTAGCTGGTGTTGTTTTATAATGCACTCCTAAAGGTGCTAAAGTAGAAGCAGAACCACGTTTGGATCCATAATGAACCATTACGAATGTGAGGATGAAGAAGGTTTAAACTGGGCACAGAAGGTTCACAGATCAATCATATCACATGTTGATAAGAGTTGGATCTGTGCATTACGATGAGCGCTGTCACTGTGAATGACACATACAGAGCAGGGCTCCAGACAATGGCATCCCATCACCCGGGGGACGATAGTAAAACTGGAGATGTTGATAAATGAGGAGATCAGTCACTGGCTGAAATATAAATGGGAGTTCTTGTAAAGTTCAACGTGGAGATTGTTTATGGATAAAGTACGGCATGTTGAGAAGATAAGATATAACTACTGTTCTTGGATATATAGAATATTGCACTGAATTCAGTTACATACCCCTGTTCTAGACCACTGTTCAAAGAACCCTTTGTAGTACCTTTAGTTCATCTTCATTTCATGATGTTTAAGTACTGGCATCAAGAGTGGCATGTGTACCATACAACAGCCATAATATTAAAATAACTGACAAGTGAGAACAACATTGACTTTCTGGTTACACCTGTCCAGGATTGGGATGCATGGAAGTGAACATTCAGTTCTTAATGGTCATATGTTGGAAACAGGAAAAATGGCCTGGAAGCATCAGGATCGGAGCCACTTTGACAAGAACCGAATTGTGGTGTTGCTGATGACTGGGTCAGAACATCTCCACAGTATCAGGCAGGTATTTTGGTGTGTTCCCATGCAGTGGTCAGTACCAACCAAAGTGAACTGGATCATATGGGTTGATCCATGGAGGCCCAACCTTGCAACTTACAGGACTTAATGGATCTGAATCAAGACAGATGGGATTTTAATGTTATGGCTCAGGGATGATATGAGTGAAAAATACTGAAAGATATAAATGAAAGTTCTCGCTATGAAGATCCCTTTGAGGCTTCCTATAGGCGTGAGAGAACTAAAGGCAGTTTCACAACCAACGGTATGTCTGGACAAACCAAGACAAATTAGCTCTAATAAGCACAAATGGTATCAAATTTACTGCCAACTCAGCAGCAGTGATTCTGAAACTGTCCGCAAATCTGCCACCGTCCACGTGGCAAGCTTCTCCTTGTGGTACATGAAAGTCTGACAACATTCCCACACATTTATAGACATGGATGTTGTTCAATAACACGAGATTTGAATAACATGGGTTCTTTGAATATGGTAGTGTAATGTCTACAGGGATGAAGATCTAGAACCTTTACTGTAAGTCAGCAGTTCCAACAACACCAACGATCCCATCCAGTCTGAAGGTTGATGTGAACGTTACCTGAAGCTGCACTGAACTGCTGCCAAACAAATATACAGATCTTCCAAATCAATTATTCTTGGAAATGTTCCCCAAAGAACCGCTGTTGTTAAACAACCCTTGAGGAACCTCTTTTCTTTCATAGTGCATGGTGCTTATCCTCTAGTTATTCCAAACCTGATGTAACATTTTATCAGACAAGGTTCCAAGACGCTGGTTTCTGAGACCTTTTTGTTAGTATTTCAAAGCTACATGGAGAAGATCCAGCCCTTGAATCAGACGAGGACCTGGTTTTTTGAGACTGGCAGAGATCTTGTCCTTATGTGCTCCATGCTCACATCCTCACCACCCCCACCCCAACCCTACGACCTTGGGTGGTTGTTCACAGTCCGGACTGAGGAGGGTTGCATGGCCTGATCTCCAGAGAGATCTCTAGCACCTGCTCTGGATGAATGGATGGTTCTGCACTTCATTATTGAAGAGGTGAGCTTCTGCTCGGACCTGCATTATGGATGAGGTTCAGGTGGACACATGGCAGCTTTTGCGGTGTCCACTTGCCACTGGCCAGCGCGGGGGGGCATCCAGCACGCGCGGCGGGGCTGGGGATGCACACACTCACCACAGACCGCTGTGTGGTGCGCGAAGCCGGGGTCGCACCGAAGCCAGGCTGCGGTTTGCGCAAGTCGGGCGTTGCGTTTCAGAACCCCCGTCGCTGGACAGCTCCTTCCAATCAGACACGCTCTCCCTGTCCGCGTCACCACAGTCCTCTGTGCCTTTCCCACCCGTTTTGGGAGCAGCCATTCTGATTGGATAGGTCTGTCTCACCTGTCTTCTGCTGGAGAGCGGCATCCCCCCATCCTGCGCCGGGTTCGCCCGACTGCGGCATATTTGGGCTGTGAGTGGTCAGCGCAGTCTCCTGCCTCTTGGACTAGGATTGGCTGAGACTATGATGACGCTGGGACCAGGCACGAGTCTGATCCACAAGCCAATCCCCGTCCAAGAGAGCCGCAAACGCCTGAATACAGGTGCGCAAAGAAGAACCGCTCTGCGCCACTTCCATGCCGGCATGCGGCTTTGCGCCATTCCGAGACCATCAAAGCCCACCACTGAGAACACACTTCCAGCAAATACCTCCCTGCTCTCCCACTCCTTCTCCTCTCTGGATGATAGACCAGATCATGAAGCAGAAAAGCCCTCAATCCCTCCTCCATTCCAGGCACCACTGAGGAGAGCGGTGTGCCTAAAGGTCATTGGAGAATGGAGAACACATACCTAACGCACAGCTCATTAACAGGTGAGCAGCACACATTCTCCTGACCATGGAATCCAGGCTGACCATCTCCCTTCCCTATGGGTTCCCAAGCAATCTGCTGAGGAAAATCCCAAATGAGGCCAAGCTTACCTGCAGTGGTGTCCCTCAAACCGTTATAAGGAGAAATGATGGTGCTAAAAGATCAACATCAAGATCAAGATGTAATCCACACAAGCAGGTGCAGACCACTGACCACAAACTGGAAGAAAAAAAGAGACTCACCCAGCAGGATCCAGAGAGAGCCAGCAACGAGAGCAAAGGCAAGCATGGCTCTCTCTCTCTCCCCCTCTACCTCCCCCTCTCTCGCTGAGAGCGCAGACGCAGCTCAGCTCCAGCATCTACCAGAGGGATGTGGAGGGGAGGGTGTTGGGTGCTGAGGGGGAAGGAGGATGAGGGAGGGGGAGATCACTTAGGCTTCATAACCTGCCCTGCTGCTCTCAGAACTGGAGCCCTGGCTCTGCTGTTCCGCTCTTCACCATGGTTAGGAAAAGTGGAAAAGAAGAGATGACCATCTGGACTGACCAATAGAGGATAAAGGGGTGTAAGGTTAAAAGGAGAGATTGGGTTGAGCAATCTGGACTTTATACCGTGAGCTGGATGTTTGTGATTGGCATCATCTCAACATAAGAGTCAATGTTGGGGGAAACAGAAAGCAGCTGATTATTAATTCTGTGCTGCTGAAACTTTCAGAATATATCTTGCAAAGGCTGAGGCCTCTCAGTGCCCACATTAAAGAGTGTTTGATAGCATTCATAACCAATGAGAAGGTCTGAAAAGATCAGTACATATCTTATTATTTACACAGGAATGCGTAATTTCTTCCCCCCCCCCTTTTTTTTTGGAAGTTGGAAGAGCCAATTCCCCAACCTCACCCAATCACATAATCACATAGGATGCTTCTGACACTAGGAGGGTGAGCATGAGCACATGCCTCTACAGCCAAACATGCCTCTTTTTGAATTGCTGGGCAGCCAACATGCTCAGAGGAAAGCGCCAGGTCCTCAGCTCCGATACAACGGCTAGCAGATGCCTGTGCCAGCCAGTACACTGAGTGTAATGTGGGAAGAGAGCACCATCCACCCACCCATGAGATTATGGACAATTTCACTCTCTCAGACTCTGGATGCTGATGGCAAACAGCATGACTCAGGATTTGAACCTGTGATCCTCAGATGTCCAATAAAGAAGCCCCTTTACACGAATTTAATGTGAATACATCATGTTGTTATTTTCAGGAGATACTAGACTACTCATATATTTCTTAATTGGATATGTGAATATTAACAATTTAAATATTTCTATAAATTTGACCATGTTTTCATCAAAAATTAAACTGTGTCTACATTTTATGTTTTTTTTTTCCTTTATAAGCCCTGAAAACACTACATCCTGTGGGAAATTGATTGTCCAGTGTTTTTGAGGTGACAATGCAGGAATTCTGATGAGTTATTTGTTCTGATTAGATTGGTAAGGATGTTTATGATTAGATGTTCTTCAACATACTTGACAGTAGTGCAAATACATTTCCAAGATAACCTGAATATATTTTATTATTTGTGTTATTTAGGTATTATCTCTTCTCAGGACTCTTATTGTGAAAGTTGAACCCTGTATGAGCAATGGGAGAAAACAGTCCCTCCCTTCTCGGTTTCCTATGTAACCCGATACGTCCGTGTCAGTGACATTATCACAGCTGAAAGAACGCCACAGTAATGTGAATTAAAACCTGGTTCCACTGTTGATTTAGTCCTGAATCTGCCCACTTCCATATTTTTTTTTGTTTAATTGCTACATTTATTGGTTTTTGCTCCTATTTTCTCCTGTATCGCTTTATCACATAATAAAAAATACACATAAACAAAGACACTGATAAGATGTGCCAATGCTTCTCAAGTATGTACATTAAGAATGGTATATATTGTACAACCCCATTGTTTAAATGAGAGAGACTCTTGTATTACAAATGCTATGCAGCTGATTGCGATCCAGAAAACAAGTTTCTCTTGCTTTTCTCATTGTTATTATTTCATGATTTTAGTATTTAACCATCATCAACATTTATGTACACTCAAAACATCGACTGATATGTCCAATATTTATTGAGCTACACATACAGAAGTCATGTCTCTCAGTACGTCGACCGATTTAATGCAACATGCCAGACGTCTCTGCAGGACAGGTCTGAAGATGAGACTGACCACAGCATAGTATCTGTGCCTTCAAGGCGAGATCTTGAGACAGCAGTATGTGGACGAGAGTCCTGTTGGAATAGAGCACCGGAGTGTTTGTTCAGAAAAGGTAGAACCACTGGTTGCAGGACCTCATTAACGTAACGTTGGTCTGTTAAAGTTTCTGCAATGAAGATCAAAGGCATCATACGACTCCACATTATGACACCAGGCCCTATAATGTTGATGTTGGTGCTAAGCACGGTGCCTCCACACACAGATTCATTGGTCGTGTCCACCACTGAAGATGACCCTCTGACATTCTGAGAGACCACATGACAGTAGTCATCATTACATCATTACCCCTGGTTCCTGTCATCACCACTATGAATAAATCTGAGCTGGTTAATTTCTCCGCAATGAAAAATGAAGCATTTCACATCAAACTGTTCTGACTTAATACATTTACATCTCAACCACTGATGCAGAAAATTAAAAAAACAAAGTCCTGCATCTTAGGAAGGGTGAAGGCATTGCCCCACCCCTGACATTTCACCTTGAAAACATCTCCAAGGCTTCCAGAATCCCTTCCAAAGCCCAAACACATTCTGCCTAAATGGTATTACACCCTTTCAGAGGCAACATGTTGGGTACATGTTGTGGCAAAGCCAGACCTGCCATTATCATCCAATGGCATCTGATCCCACAGTGCTGAACTCTTAGAGACTTTTGTCCACAGCCAGTTCCTGTAATAGCCTTATTCACTGTCTCTAAGACTATGGGACTGACCTCGTGTACCCCGTCATTCCACAGACATCCCACCTGTCATGTATGGCCTTGGCAATATAATGAAATAGAAAAAGAACTAGTATTCTCAACTTTTATGGCCACACGTGTACATAGTGCTGTGTTTAACACCAATCAAGCATAACATTATGACACCTTGTTTCTAGATTCACTGACCATTTAATCAGCCCCACTGACCATACAGGAATTAGATGCAGCTATTATGTGGGTGGTGGGTCATCCTCAACACTACAGTGACACTAACATGGTGGTGGTGTGTTAGTGTGTGATGCTCTGGTACGAGTGGATCAGACACAGCAGTGCTGCTAGAGTGTTTAAACACTGTGTCCACTCACTGTCCACTCTATTAGACACTCCTACCTAGTGTCTCCACCTTGTAGATGTAAAGTCAGAAACAGAAGCTCATCTGTTTCTGCACAGATTGTGTTGGTCATCCTCTCGTCCTTCATCAGTGCTCACAGGACGCTGCTCACAGGATGCTGTCGGATGGACAGTTCTGGTCGGTGGACTGTTCTCAGTCCAGCAGTGACATTGAGGGGTTTAAACGCTCCAGCAGCTCTGCTGTGATGAATTATCAATGAGTAATGCAGCTACAATTCACTCATTTCCAATTTCCACTTCCAGTGCACGTCCAGAAAAGGGATAATACTGATATATACATAAATAACAATAACAATAAAGGATGTTACAATTATTTTATTTGGAACACTGTCAAGAATTTTGAAGAAATTATTATTATAAATATCCGTGTCAATCTAATCATTACAAATAACTCTCGAGGTGAAGTAACAGGGATGTAAACAGGTCTGATAAACTTCATCTGAGTAAATTTCACCCCAAATAAAGTAAGAAATGAAAAAGAAAACTGCTCAATGCAATTTCCCAAAAAGTTTTTCAATTTCTCTTAAAAATTGTGACATTGTGTCTCAATACAAATTTCAGGACCTTTCTACTTCCCTGCTTACGATATAGGAATATGACATATTGCTATAAGAATATATTCATATATTCATATTCAATGCAAATCAGTATTAAAAAATTAAAATAAATAAATTAAAAGCTTCAAATATATCACTTTACATGTAATGAATATAAAATATAATTATGAACAATAATAATATATTTCAGTGAACTTATGAACAAAAAACCTTTTGCACAATATTCAAATTATTTTTTATTATAATGAAAAAATAATTATTTTAATTTTAAAATTTTAATTAAGATTTAATTCCAAAAACAAAATACAAATTACAGATTCTTTTCAATTTAACCCTAAAATTTAATTACTCAGTGTGCATGATTACAGTACATTGGATTTAAAAGACTGGAAATCGAGACAAACCATTGAGAACAAATATTTCTATAATTATTATAAAATTATAGGTAATTGTTTTTTTTTCTCTCTGGTCTAAATGTATAATAATCAAGGCAAATACAAGCCATGGCATGACATGCAGAACAGTCGGCATCAGAGGTCATTTTATTACTAGTGACTAGAAGCAGATTTATTTCAGCTTCAATGCAGTATATCAGATGTTTCAGTGGGTCTCTTTAAACAGAATGCAGCGCTGTAGGCCTTTAGTGTAGATGCATGGAAATGAATGACCTCAGCTCAGTGTAGATCCTGCTCAAGGGTGCAGGGGCAGCACGGCCGTCACGTCACTGCCACTGCAATCTCTATCAGCTACTTCAGGCCACTTCACTGTCATTCTGGACTCACTGCAAGGTTATCAGCATGCCCGGTCAGCAGCTGGTGGGAAACCAGTGTGTTTGCAGTGTGAGCACAGCTCAGGGAACTAATGGTTCAGAGTGGGCAGGCAGGGGGGAGCGTGTGAGTGGAAGAAAGGGGTGGGAGGGATTTGTTTGGGGGCAGCTGTGTGGGGTGGGGGGACGGACGGGTTGATGACGCAGCTGCCACGGCTTTACCGCTCAATCCAATACCACAGGCCTGTCAAAGCAGATGGCCGGCAGCAGATTTAGAGCACACACTCACACACAAGCTGCTTGTTGCCAAAGCTGTTCCTCCCATTACCCTGGGATGGGCTATGGGATGTTGGTTGGGGTTGAGTTTCTGGTGTGTGAGTGGCTGTTTTCTCTCCTGACAAAAGTATTCTTCTGTTTCAGTCTTGCAACATCATCTGGATCTAATAAAGATTGGCCTGTTCAATGCAGGACACAAAAAAAGTCCCCCTGCAGTCTGATCCAAAGGTCTGAGCGACCCGTTCAAACAGCATTTGTTGATTAACTCGACATTTTAACATTTCATAGTGTTTGCGTTGGATATTGAGATATTTAAACTAATGTGACATTAAATGTTGTTTGATTTTAAAATGAATGGAAATTCTGCCCTGTTACACTACTGTTACAACTAACACAATATTACAACTAACACAGTGTTACAACAACAAATATAACAACTAGCATGATTATATTTCATAACACAATGTCTATTAAACAACGAGACAAGGTTACAACTAGCACAGTGTTACAACACTTACAGCTAGCAGCGTTACAACATTTACAATTAGCTCAGTGTTACAAGTTACAACTAGCACATTGTTACAACAGCTCCAACTAGCAGTGTAACAACAGTTACAACTTACAACAGTTGCAACTAGCACAGTTACAATAGTTACAACTAGCAGTGTTACAACTGTTATTATTACTATTATTGTTAATAATAATATAGTTATTATTATTATCAATATTATTTATTATTTTTTCTATTATATGTATTATTAATATTAATGTTATAATATTTATTATTAATATTATTATGACATAATCGTGTATGTGTATATATATATAATTTTTATTATTATTATTATTATTATTATTATTATTATTATTAGTAGTAGTAGTAGTAGTAGTAGTAGTAGTATTATATTTCCTTTGGGATTTGTACAGGAGGACATCAGGATGAGGGTGTTTTTTTATTGATATTTATTTTAATTTATTATTATTATTATTATTATTATTATTATTAATATATATCAGTATATATATATATTATTATTATTATTATTATTATTATTATTATTATTATTATTATTATTATATTTCCTATGGGATTTGTACAGAGAGGACACTGTGGGATGAGGACTGGTTTCGCATTGTGACCAGAATTTCAAAGTTGTTTTGCAGAGGGACCCGACTCGTGGGGAATATCAGTGGCCTAGCTTTGGGGAAACCCAGGATTTACAGAGCAGAAATCCCAGCAGAAAGCTCCCAAGGTCTCTCCACGCTGACCCCGCCCCCAGCCCCAGGATGCCTCGCTCACAGGAAGACGGAGGGCGGGGTTTCAGACAGGATGTGCTGAAACAGCCACTGAACCGTGCTTTATTTAACTCCCAATTACCCATGCTCCTCTGTTCCACAGCTTAGCATTTATACTGCCCACATTTGTTTCATTGACACAACAACATTTACATATTATTATTATTATTATTGTCATTATTATTATTATATTATTATTATTACTATTATTATTATTATTATATCATAATTATTTAATGTATATTACTATTGTTGTTATTATTTCTTAATTATTTATTATTAGTATATATTAATAATAATAATAATAATAGTTATTTAGTTTAGTTAACAGTTATTATTATTATTATTATTATTATTATTATTAGTATATTCATAAATTATTTATTATTATTATTTCTTTTTAATTATTATTATTATATATAATAATAATAATAATAATATTTAGTTAGTTAAATAGTTATTATTATTATTATTGCATCTATAATTATTTATTGTTATTATTACTATTATTGTTATTATTTCTTTAATTATTTATTATTAGTATATAATAATAATAATAATAGTGATTTAGTTACAGCCAGTTATTATTACTTGTTATTATTATTATTATTATTATTATTATTATTATTATTATGTACATGCTGGTAAAGTTGGAAGCAGTTGTTGCTCACATGCTCACATGGTGCTCAGCTCTGTCCAAACACCCTTTTCTAATAAACAGACCGCTTTACTGTAAACTCCTGAGTGTGAAGAAGACAGCAGCGACAGCGCCCTCTATCGGCGCTCTGTAAATGTGCTCCATTTCCCGGAATTGCGCTGCTTTCTCAGCGTGACCTGATTCTAACCTGCAGAAACACTTCAGCACTGGAGAGATTTAATAACAATCACTGTATACACACAATACATTTATATGATTTAATAACAATAACTATACACACAGTACGTTCATATGCATACTGCACACACACACACACACACACACACACACACACACACATATATATATATATATATATATATATATATTACTAATAATAATAATTTGGCTTGCTCACTAGGGGATCTATTATCGTTTGTTCATCTGTTGTTCAACTTTTTATTACTTGGTTTCTGTAAAGCTGCTCTGTGACAACTTCAGTTGTGAACAGCCCTATACAAATACACACACACACTACATTTATACTATTTATTTATTAATATGCATAGTGTACATATATACAAATGACTTTTATTACATGAGATCATTAATAATAGTAATACTAATAATACAATAATAATGATAGTAATATAATAATAATAATAATAAGAAGAAGAAGAAGAAGAAGAAGAAGAAGATATGCAGTATGCATGTGAATGTAGTGTGTGTGTGTGTGTATGATATAATGAATAATATCAGTATTTAGAGCTGCTGTATGTTAGTATTTACAGTATGTGAGTATGGCTGCGCGTGCAGCTCGCCCCGGCGCGCACAGACACTGAACGGCTGATTTCTCGGAAATCACACAGCTTCGCTCTGAGCGCGCGCCCGCATGGGCAGCCGCAGCGCGCATGCGCGTCACTCTGCCATGCATTACGTTGGGAAAGCCCCCCCCGCCTCCCCCCCTCCCTCCTGCCCCTCCCCTTTCTCTACAGACTGCCTTATAAAGGGCAAAAACGCAACACAGAGACAGTCTTCTTCACTGAGAGCCTCTGAGCTGGAATAGCAGTCTGTCTTTGCTGTCTGGGATCTGATTGGACGAGGTGAGTCCTGCTGGTCCTTTCTGAAAGGTCTTCTGCTGGAGTAGAAGTTGAAAGATCTGAGCTGGTCATGGTTCTAGAGTTTGTTTTGGACTGACTGTACTGTAGATCAGTGTTTCTCAGCCCTGGTCCTGGAGGCACCCTCCTCCCCCTTACCCTCCATGCACCCTGGAAAGGATCAGGTGTATTGGGAAAAGGGATCACTCTAAAACATGCAGGGTAGGGGTGCCTCTAGGACCAGGGTTGAGAACACTCTGTAGATGTTGCGGTAGGAGAGGGGTGTGAGCATGCAGCACTCCCTCCAACAGCGTGCAGATTAGATCTTAAGGTCACACGAGGACATGGGGTGAAGATCGAAAAAGCAAAGTGGGTTTGGATGTAAATCTTCCGAACAATGTTCACAGTTGGAAAAGTTTCTCAGCAACAGGAAAGTTGACCAAGACCCCGTTTCCTGGTTCTGAGTTATGGCTGGCTCTGCCCTCAAAGATAAGCTATGCATGCAAGGCATTATAATGAATGTTGAGCTCAAGTTCCTCTCTGGGCTTCTTCAGGAACCATGCCCGTGTCCAGAATGCGCATGCGACCCTGGCTGGAGGACAAGATCGACTCCAACACCATCGCCGGTCTTGTTTGGGTGGACAAGGTATGAGCTCTCAAGTTCTCAGCTCTTTGCATTGTTAGGTCACACATAGTGTTTGTTGATGAGCTTGCAATAGTGGAACCTGTTGCCTGGTCAGAACACAATGCCCAGTGTTTTTCTTATGGCTTTGTTGTTCTTGTTGTTGTCAGGAGAAGAAAATGTTTTCCATTCCATGGAAGCACGCCGCCCGCCACGGCTGGGAGGTGGACAAAGATGCTTGTTTGTTCAAACAGTGGGCCATCCACACAGGTGAGGGGGCGTCAAGAAGTAAATAAATACGGACTGTGTACCATGTTGGGAATATCTCATCGTAAACATGTACCGTTTGTAAACTTGAGCTTGTTCCTCATCCTGCAGGCAAGTTCAAGGAGGGAATAACCGAGCCCGACCCCAAAACCTGGAAAGCCAACTTCCGTTGTGCCATGAACTCCCTGCCAGATATCGAGGAGGTGAAGGACAAGAGCATAAACAAAGGCTGCGAGGCTGTGCGGGTCTACCGCATGCTGCATGTTGTGAGGAACAAAGCCAAGCGGTTGTCGGGCACCCTTGATGGCAGGAGAAGGAGGAAGGTGAGGCATTGGCGCCATAATGGCACGGTGCACCAATGGTGCCATGCGAAAGCACAACAAAGCCTGAATTGAGCTTGTTCCAACGCCTGTGGAGTGAAATCTAAACTCATGTGCGTCCTTTTACTTCATCAGATACAGAAGGTAAAGCATGAGATAATGGATGAAGATGAGACATCAACAGGAAAGACAGGAGGAGGACAGGAGGAGGACAAGATCACTCAGGAGAACACTGTTGACAGCACTGAAAATATAAGTAAGTCGCCTCAGATTCACATTTAATATTTAATCCAGCTTTTAAATTCTACTCAGTTGGACCAGAACCTCCATTAAATGTGTCCTTTCTTCTCTCAAGGCACTGCTACCTCCACGTTTGAGGTGCCCGACTGTTCGGGTTATGAAGTGGAAATTGGCCCTGACAGCACCAATGACTACACGAGTCGATTTCAGGTTTCGCCACTTCACTCAACAGGTAACAGACGTCTAGTTTGACCCTCTTTCCAGAGCTGTTTTTCTAACACTTGCACCGAGTGGAACTCGATATTCATCCCATGTGTTCTCTTTTTTTTTTTTTTGCATTTCCCAGACTATGAAGAAAGTCAAGCGATTGTTGAGGTGAGTCTGGCTTTGGTTCTTCCTCCAAACATTGTCTGTCCATCGTGCTTTTTCATTGTCAGGAATACCCTTGTTTTGTAATGCATCCAGAGGCCTGCCCGCAGGCGCTCATGCAATTGGCAAACACGACTCAGTTGGTTACAAATTCTCTCTTTTGCTCCTGCAGATTACACGGCAATTGGAACTTGATAGCTCGCAGTGGCTGCAAAGCAATAGCAATGGGAAGGGGTTCCTGTGCAATGAAGTAGGCGTGACAGAATCTTTCCACAGTCCAGAGAGCCAATGGAGTGATAACTCAGGTAAATGATGCTACAGGTGAATAAGACGGTTGGGAATACCGTTGGGAATGCTTTCTCCGGTTTATTTATGTGAAGAGAATGAAAGCTGCTTTAACGAGAGGGAGTGGAGGAAAATTGCAACAAGGTCACTCATGTGCACGTCTTTTCTCGTTTTCCACAGGAGATGAGCTGGAATTGCGATTTTACACTGAACTGAGCTCAGGCTTTCCCAACGACGACATGATAAGCTACACAGACCTGTGGAACAGCAACCAGCAAACCAACAGCTTCCCACAGATCAGCTGTCTACTCTGAAAGCCTGTCTTACTCTGACGGACACTCAGTGTGAACTTTCTGACTCTGACCTCACACGCCAGACCTAAGAGACACTTTCCTTCTTTCGACCTTTGCACTCCCATCTTCAAAAGCCATTCTCAGTGGAACCCATCTCATGAACCCTACAGGACGGACGCCAGAGGAACTCTTGCGTGGCGGATGTTTTGGTGAAAAAGACACTCGCTGCAGGCTTCCTACAGTCCTACTGTCGCTCCTTAGTCGCCGTCCTTAAACCACAATACAAACAGATACAGTCCCTTCAACTGGGTAGCTATGAAGATGCAACCATAGAAACTCATCGGGGTTGTTTCATTGGTTTTTCACTTGTGCTTATAGTATCTGCTGTTTCCCTACTGTCCTTCAGCTCTTCTCACCTTCCAGGATTGTGGCCTGTATATAAACCTCAACATGTAATCATTTAATGTGACATTCAACAGATTCCGTTATTTACCCTTCAGGTTTAAACCATTTTTAATTTCCATCAAACTTTACAAGATACTATTGAGGCTACTATAAGCTCGTGTGTTTTGGGTGAAAGGCTGTATATGTATATATTGTATTATAGTTTGTTTTTAGTTCCTTTTGTTGTTGTTGTTGTTTTTTTAATAAAATAAGTCAAAATATTACAAGTGTTTTCTTATGATTTCCACATTTTATGTCATGAAACGATAGAAGATGCATTCAGGCGAAGGTGTCAGTGGCACTACGTCATATAAACATGAACACAGTAAAGTAAAAGTTTGCATTTTGACTGGTTTACGTTTATAAAGGTTAGATAAACAAGGGGTTGGATGGGAAATGGAAGTATTCTTAAATACAGGTTTGGAACAACACAAGAATCTTACTGGGCAAATATGCATATATATATATATCAAAACACACATATACTACAATGTAAGTATTATTGTGTTACACATATGTCTGCATACGTTGAAATAGGACTGAAATATACAGCCAGTCACACTTGACTGAACGTAGTGGAGATGACCATGTTAGGTTTTGTTATATATATCGATATGAAAGTGTGATCAAAAGTATTGGGACACCTCCAAGGTTAAAAGAAAGAGCTTGTCCTGCTTTTGTTGGGGTCTCTGTCTCCACTGTCCAGGGAGGGCTGCTGCTCTTCACTGACGATCTGAAGGGTTGGGCTGCAGACAGGCCCCAAGGGGAATTTTTTGTCCATTGGTCATGTGTCCTTATTCTCACAAAACCCGTCCGGCTTATGTCGAACTGGACACATTGTTTTGTGAGGTTGTTCTGTAAAGGCTGGAGTGTAGTAGTATAGGATAGGTGTGTCCAAACCTTTCACTGGTACTGTAGGTCCATTTTTGACAATGGGACCATTTCTAACAGGTGCCTTGTATGTCACACATATTTCAACATTTGACAAATATATGTTGGACATCAGGAAACTGTATATATTCTAATTTGCCCATCAGATTTCCATACGATCACTGTGTTTCAAATGTGTGAATTTGCACAGTGTGGCTGTTAAATGACTATTATCTACATATATTTCTCTACAGGCTACGTTTTAATAGGGAATGTATTCATTTCAGGCAAATCTATGTAGTGTTTAATCAGAGTTCACAGCATTTTAACTCAAAATATGGATTCACTCACACTGAATTAATCAAAAAGGAGTTTATTAATATATTTGAATGAGTACAGTGTTACATGATGTCGAGCCAATGAGCAAAGTCTTCTTTTAACAATTGTATCTGACGCATACAAAACAAAACATCTTCTGCAGAATCAAACCTCAGACATGACCTTATCTGATCGAGACTTGTAGCTTGTTTTTCTATAAGAGGCTGCAGTTTCCAGTTGGTATGACTTGGGAACTGGTTTTGTACTACTGTCCCAAACACTGATAAAAGAGCATGGTAATTGTTGACCACTAACTGGTGTGGATTTTTGAATGGATGCAAGAAAGGTCTTCTCGGATTAAAGGATCCTTGGCAGTAAATAATTCCTCTTTTGATGGTTCACTGATGTGGAAGTGGCATCATTTTCACATGCAGTTGCCTCTTTTTCTGAAAAAGCAAAGAAGACATAAACAAATGTCACCTAAAAATGTGCAGTCAAACATCTCTGCAAGGTGAAAGCATGTGCAACAATGATCATTATCACTGATCATTCATTCCTGTATTTGACAAGTGGCCCACATTTCTAACAGTTGTGCAATTAAACCTAGAAATAGCTTCAGGGTTGTGGTGATTGAACACTTTTAAAAAAGAGAGGAGGCGGGGCTGATGTTCAACCTGCACACAGACTCTGACTGATCAGAGAGAGGGGGCGGGGCTGATGTTGAACCTGCATACAGACTCTGATCAGAGAGAGGGGGCGGGGCTGATGTTCAACCTGCACACAGACTCTGACTGATCAGAGAGAGGGGGCAGGGCTGATGTTGAACCTGCACACAGACTCTGACTGATCAGAGAGAGTGGGCGGGGCTGATGTTCAACCTGCATACAGACTCTGATCAGAGAGAGGGGGCGGGGCTGATGTTCAACCTGCACACAGACTCTGACTGGTCAGATTGAGGGGGCGGGGCTGATGATGTAATTGAAAATGAGAAGGGATCTCTCTTTCTTTGCTCACAGTGTTAAAATTTCAGAATTTTCTGTCCTGAGAACAGATCATACTGATATATACATAAATAACAAAGATAATAAAGGATATTCAGGTTGTTTTTATTTTATTTGGACCATTGTCAAGTATTCTAAAGAACTTATTATTATAAATGTATAATCATTACAAATGGCTCATCAGAATGACTCCATTTCAGCTCTTAAACATGGTAGATGATCAATTTCCTATAGGAGTTCTAAAATATTAGTCCTTACCCACCGGCCTGAGCTGATTAGGTGCTAATATCAAGTTCCTCAAGCTCCCCTGATACATCTTTACATTGGCTTTCCACCTTCCAACATCTGGACCTGGACTAGTTTCCCACCCTGCCATGGACTAGCTGCTCACCCACCATCACCAACTATGTAGAAATGTACTGTTACTATTATGTCCACCAGAGAACTAACATTACTTCAGTAAACCCGAGTATTAGAACAGAGGTGTGGGGGTCCAGTGTCCCCTAACTGTATATAAGTGGTTTGACCAGAGGAGGATGGGTCCTCCGCCTTGTGAATCTGGTTCCTTCCAAGGTTTCTTCCTCCAGCTCATTGTTGCCCTTTGGTTTGCTCACTAGGGGATCTGTCTCTTACCCTTTATTCCTGTGTTGTTAACCTTTGATTTCTTGATTTCTGTGAAGCTGCACAACTTCAGTTGTGAAGAGAGCTATACAATTAAATGTTGATTTGATTTGATTTATGTCAAAAAAACATTTGATCAAAACATATACAAATATTTAAATCTCAAATGAAGACAAATTTCAGTATGATCTTCTGATAATATCTGGTATGTGTGACTGTCTCCTATAAATATTTTTCCAATTTTCTGGGAAATTAAAGTATGTAAAACTACCAAAAATATCCTGCAACTTTGGCTCAGGTTTAAGTGGTAAGTGATGCCTCAGAAGGGCCATGTTTGACCTTTTATTTGACCAATTTAATGGTTCTTCAGACTCCCATATCTATACTACATACATGGTTCTTTATGGAACCAGCAGTGTGTTCTTATGTCAATGCTCAAAGAAGGACTTTAATATTTTTAAGTGGGTATTGCTTTTACAATCTGGGCTTTAATAGTCAATTCTGTTTACGGTAATAGGCTGTAAAGGTATAAAGGTTTGGTTGTTTTAATAGGTTGAAGTGATTAAGTATTACAATGTAATAGTGTTACAATGTGTACAGTAAGCACAAAAGGCTGGTTGGGTCATTGTGTTATTTATTAGCCTCCTGGGGGTAAAAAAGAATGTGCTCTCAGTAAGTACGAGTTTTAGACATCTGATCTGTGCAGCTAATATGACAGCAAGTAATAAACTACAGTACAAGGAAACGATCATGCATATTTCAGCATGTCTTTTGAAAGCAGGTCTTTCTAGTCGGGACTTTTAACATTTAACATGATGGCAGAAAGCAATTTTTGGTTTGCGGAACATTTTAAAGACGAAAATAACATTTCCAGAGGAAAACACTAAACAGGTGGTTCATTAAAATAGTATTTCATCTTAAGTTCTTTAAGGGTGTGAACAAGCCATGTCCATGTCATGGAGAATTTCTGCACCATGTAAAAACAGTGGCCCAAGAGAAAACAAAAAAACAAAGATATATCAAAACTCAATATTCACCCACTTAAAGTTGGAGTTTCAGCTACACCTCAATCACAGCACAGAGTCTGTGTGGGCAGGTCTCAATCAGGCTTGCACATCTGCACACAGTCATTTTACTCTGCTCTGTCAGGCTGCATGGGTGGGACTGAGTATGAGCAATACTTTTGAAGCCCAGCCGGATATATCTCTATTTCACTGTGGTCTGGACTCTGACTTGGTCACTCAAGCACATCCATCTTGATATCTTTAAAACTGAAGTGTAGCTTTGTCTGGTCATTGTCTTCCCCCAAGTTATAATCCTCAGATTGTTCTCTCCCTATATTTTTTATGTTCTGCAGCATTTTTACCCTCTGAATCAGCCTTCAATGATTAAATAAGTCATTTTTTTTTCTTCAACATTGAAAAAATGTTAAATGGTTGTAAAAAGGTTATCAAAACACGTATTAATCAACAAATTTAAAAGGATGAGGTTTTTATTATTATTATTATTATTATTATTATTATTATTGTTGTTGTTGTTGTTGTTGTTGTTGTTGTTGTTGTTGTTGTTGTTATTGTATTAAGTAGTAACAACATATAGGTTAGACCAATAAATGTAGTGATATGGTGCAAAACAAGACAAAATGCAGAACACAATTTAGATGAAAAACAAATGCAAAGGGAAATAAGATTTATAAGGTATTAAAAAAAAATACTGAAAAGTGGGGGAAACCACGCCCACACCCACCCAACGCTCACCTACACACCACAACTCACCCTACACACACCAATCAGTTCACCAGCATGCTCCTACACACATCAAATAATAAATATCCATTTGCACATCAGATATATGCATTACACAGATGCAAAAATGGATGTGCAAAGTGTTAAAGTGACATGAGGGGTAAAGCAGCTGAGCCTAAAACATTTACCAGAAACTGTACAACTAGTAACTGTATAACTAGTAACTGTATAACCAGTAACTTAATAACCAGAGAATATACAACCAGAAACTGTATGACCAGTAACTGCATAGCCAGAAACTGTATAACCAGTAACTGCATAGCCAGAAACTGTATAACCAGTAACTGTATAATCAGAAACTGTATAATCAATAACTTAATAACCAGAGGATATATATACAGAAAATGTATAATCAGTAACTGTATAACTACTAACTACACAGCCAGAAATTGTATAAATAGAAACTGTATAACCAGTAACTGCATAGCCAGAAACTGTATAAGCAGTAACTGCATAGCCAAAAGCTTATAACCAGAAACTGTATCATCAGTAACTGCTTAACCAGTAAACTGTATGGCTAGAGCCAATATAAGCAGAAACTGTATAACCAGAAAGTATATAACCAGTAACCACATAACCAGTAACTGTATAACCAAAAACTATATAACCAGTAATTGTATAACCAGTAATTTTATAATCAGAAACTATAAAGTAATGTAATTTGAGCTATTACATTTCAAGAACTGCACAGCCATGAACTGTATAACCAAAGACTGTATAACCATAAACTGTATAACTAGAAACTATATAACTAGTAACTACACAGTCAAAAACTGTATAACCAGAAACTGTATAACCAAAAACTATATAATCAGTAATTGTATAACCAGTAATTTTATAACCAGAAACTATTTAACCAGTAACTATATAACCACTAACTATATAACCACTAACTGTATAATCAGAAACTATTTAACCAGTAACTATATAACCACTAACTATATAACCACTAACTGTATAATCAGAAACTATTTAACCAGTAACTATATAACCAGTAACTGTATAATCAGTAACTGCATAGCCAGAAACTGTATAACCAGTAATTGTATAACCAGTAACTTAACCAGAAATTGTATAACCAAAAACGATATAACCAGAAATTGTAATATTAAATAGTCTTCCACAATTGTACCAGTTGGGTGTTTACTCCACCATTAGACAAACTCATAACTTACTGTTTTCTCCAGCTGCAGGCTGAGGTGGTCGATCTGATCAATGTGTTTGAGCTATTACATGTTTATAACATACTTATAACAAACATATACGACTGTGTTTAAATGCTCAAACAAAGTGTAAGATGTAAGATGCTTTTGATTAAACAATGGAGAATCTAAGATGTGTTTGGAACAGAGGAGGGCAATCCAGGTCTAGGTTCCAGCAGAGATTCTCAAGCACTACTGGACACTCATCAAGCCCTTAATTACAAAGGTATGGCCTTACTTTGCTCTCTAAAACATTCCCAACACCATTACACCACCTCCACCTGTCACATCTGCTGGTGCAAGGTCCATGGATTTATGCTGTCGGTGCCAAAATCTGAGCCTGATGTGCAGATATGTATATTCATCAGACCAGACAATGTTTCTCCAACCTGAAACCATCCACCATCAAAGCCATCCACCTAAAGGTCTGACATGTTATGCATTCTGCTAATCAGTCAACAGTGTGAACCACACAAACAATTCTTGCTGAGTGACACCTGGTAGAAGAGTGGGATAGTGAGCAAATACTCTGTCCATTTAGGTTGTGAGTGATTATGACCCTGGACAAATTGCTTCGGCTACACAATTGGGTCAGAACATCTCCAAAAAAGCTCCCAGTATACAATGGTCAGTACCGAAATTCAGGAGGAAATACTGAACCTATTGTCTGGTAAAATAAACACTGCATATGGAGCTGCATGGCTGCACACTGGTCAGGGTGTTCACCAGTGCCTACAGTGGTAATATGAGCATAAGACATGGTTTGCAACATGATAGGAGAAGGTGACCTGGTCTGCTCAATCACATTTTCTTTCACATTGTGTGGATGGCTGGATGTATTTGCTTTGCAGCCCGTGGGAAACCATGACCGTGGCACCAGGACACTGCACTATGGGAAGAAGGCACGCCAGTGTTGACATTGTGAATGCTGGGTGTTGCCTCTCAGGTGATACTTTGACACATACAGTCACATAATAAGGTTTGGAGACCACATGAACACCTTTGACCATATTTAAACATATGGTTATTTAAGCAGCCCCCAGCCATGACACTTCCACCCCCATGCTTCACAGTTGGTATGGTTTTGTGGAAGTTGTTTTAAATGTTATCAAATTCTTTATTTTTTAATTATTTTTTTTTAAATCCCTTCCCAGTCTCATCCGCATCTACAACCTTCTTTCTGAAGGCCTCAGAGAGCTCTTAGACTCGGACCATCATGATACCACTCACAACGCCACTCACTTCAGCAATCGATAGCAAACCAAGCTAATGTGTGAGCATTAAATAGGCTCCTACGGATGATCTCACCAATCTAATTCTAATTTTAGGCATTTTAAGTAATAAATAAGTAATAAATGTGGGCATGTCTTAACTTTTTCCCTCACAGGAAATTGCATTCCTTTACATATTCATTTTACAAATGATGTTTAAAAGACTTTCCTTTAGTTTTATCTTTATCTTTATTTGTCTTTCAATACAGTTCAAATGAAGATCAAATGTCCATATGATTACGTTAAAGAAGTCAGTAGTGTTCATGGAGTGTCCTAATGACTCTGCCATCAACCTAAACACTATTGCTGACCATTTGTTCACAGTAATGGTGCTCCCTGATGGCAGTGGCCTATTTCCGCAGTATAATCCTGCCACACTGCAGATGTGAATCCGGCAGTTGTTATTTACATAAATAAATATTCACCTGCATGAATACAAAATGGAATTTTACCAACACTGCGGAATGAAAGGTGCTCCACAATACACCACTTTTATCTTTCTCCTATGCTAAGTGTTATTTGGAAAAGGTCTTTGCACATACAGGTTAAATCGATGCCCTGTTATTGTCTTTTGATCTATTGATGCAAATGGACGAACAGCATATTATGAATTCTTGAAGGGCCACATTTTGACCTACTGCCACCGAGTATCAATGTGCAACTACAGCAATAGTAACAAGGAACCGAGCGCAAGACGTTTATAGGTAAATCATATTTTAATATAATGATCCACTGGGTCAAATTTTGGACAACAATTTTGAGGAGCTGAGAAACTGCTTATGTACCAGGAAACTAGCATAGATATAATGATGATGGATGAAGGTGATGTAATGTGGGTCATTTAGATTTTATCCAAAGTGATGTACATTAGCTAACTGCTGGGACAGTCCTCCTGAAGAAGTATCAATTACGACAGCCAAGACTAATGGCGTGGCTGAAATGCTGGGACAGAGATGTGTAGGGCAACTGCAAACCCAATTGGGTGAAAATGAAATTGTGTGTAATGTCTTGAAGAGAAGGAAGACTGATGACAACACAGAAGTAAAGAAAGCAGTGCAGAATTATTTTGTAGCGTTTAGGTGGACAGCCCCTGCAAAATGTCCTCTTACTAAACGACGTGGGAAACAGGAACATTCCAGCTTCAGTAAAAACCTCAGAACAAAACCTCTGATTAAGCAACCATAGTTCCAGTTTCTTCGTTGTTTTCTATGCATTTCTGTTACATCCAATTTAGCAGGCTGATGTTGAGCTGGCCAGCTTGTTTTATGTTGAGTTGTAACTAGTGCCATCACTTCAACCAGTAACACAGTTATTAATAATACAAATAAATAATAGGAATCGATATTCAATAGCAGAGTGAGGCTCAGTTAAGCTCAAGACCAGCTTGTGCTGTTTCAGATAGTTTAAACCAGTAAAAAGTTGGATGACAAGTTGGTCATTTAGGCATAACCATACCCGATACTGGTATGGAAACTGGTTAACTGACTGACCAATTTAATCTATGATCATAGCATAAGTTGGCTGGACTAGTTGGTCATGCTGATCAACATCCTTGGTCATACTGGTCATGATATTCAGCAAGCTTGGTCATACTGGTTAAGTAGTTTAGTCATACTGACTTGACACATGGCTTAACCACTTTTAATAAGCTATTCAAGCAACATAGGCTGACCAATACACTAGTCAACAAGTTTGGTCAGATGCTTTTTCTGACCAACACTGGGATTCTCCCTTGATTACTACAGAAGAGTCCGTTTAGAGCATTTCTATTGGTCCATTCAGAATGAAGTTCAGTCACGAAATCACAGTGAGTCACAGACCTGCTGGATTCACATTATGTCAATGCAGACACATTGGAGATACTACGTTTTGGTGTGGAATCAACACTATACTGATTTGGACAGTGTTGATTCTCAAATCATAGGAGACATTCTTAGGCATGAAGACTAGAAAGTGTACGTAATGACTGCATATTTAAAGTGAGCATCCATTACTAAAAGTACCTATCACCCCTGCGGTGTTAACCACAGCCCCCACAATGAGCAAATTCATCACAACAGCATATGTAATATGAGGTGTTTTCCAACCTTAGATTATTTTTTTTATTGCTGTTTAAAACGAGCTTTTCTAAGGTTTTCTGTGTTACTCCAGTTAAACACAGTATAGTGTGGAGGCCTGGACACGATATCAGTATGTACTTCAGCGACGTTGTGCTGCAGGAGTATATTTCTCACTACATAGCGTTATATTTATCCCAATTATTATAGCTGGACCACCCAGTTTCAAGTGCTACAATGGATGGATGGATGGACGGATGGATGGACGGACGGACGGACGGACAGACAGACAGACAAACAGACAGACAGACAGACAGACAGACAGACAAACAGAGCTGGTATTGGTCGAATTTGAATGAAATATCCAGTCCCAGTGTAAACAGTCCTGCTTTGCAGAAGGACTAACATTATATTATATATCTATCAATTCTGGTCATACTGGTGGACTTGGCTTGGAAAGCTGGCCATACTTGGTCATACTAGTCATGAAGGTCAACAACCTTGGTCATACTGGTTAAGTAGCTTAGTAATGCTGGTCATGTCGGTCAACCTCCTTTATCAACACACCAACACAGTTACACTGGTCAACAAGTTTGTTCCTACTGGTTGACTAGCTTGATCAAGTTGATCATGCTGGTACACCAGCTAAACCATGAAACTCAGATTAAAAAAAAAAACATTCTGAATGATTTTCTTCAAACGATAATCACTCTATTATCCAGACCTACAGTATATGGACCCATAACCTTTCATTGTTTGTATTTATTATAAACTCGGGCCCAAACACGAAATGGCAATGTTTAACCATGTTGTCGTTTTGTGTAAAACTGGCAGATAGTCGTTATTTATTTATTTATTTATTTATTTATTTTTATTTTATTATTTATTTAATTTTATTTTATTTTATTTATTACATTGAATCAATATAAAAAATTGAAGTTCAGACTTAAATGACCTATCACTGCAGGACATCTGAAGAGCTCAGTTCCTCACTGAAGTCTTACTAAACCATTGCTTAAACTGACAAACACGGCAAAACCACAGTGGTAACTCCCTGCAATTATCACGTGAAAAAATGCCTGATGGCTGCTGACGGGTTATCGCTGGTATTTCCCCAAAATGTTTGCTGGAGGTACTGGCTTTTTGAAAACATCAGTGTGAAAATCTAATAATAATAGGAATATAGGAGTTTAGTGTGTTTCCATCTGGGTTAGGTGCTTTGCTCAGTTCACCTCCTCTTTGGTCAGTTTGGTGACGTTGGTGGAGTTTCGCTCCGCTGCGTCTGTGGGTCGCGGTACCAGTATGAGCCAGCTTAGATCAGGCCTAGACAGTTAGATGTTTGTTTTTTTTCAGGGGATGCAGCAGGAAGTGCTTGCTAAGAACGATGACAAGGGTGCAACCTACGTTGTGTCCACCGCACATGCACACAGCTAATCAATTCAAAACAGTACATTCATCTCAAGCAATTGAAGTATGTTGTGCTGTGGAATTTTACACACTGTTCTCTGTGCAGACCAGCACTCTGTGTGCTTGCACACTAAAGCATTTGTTTGATTCTGATTTTGCAATCACTGAAATGCAAAATTTCATGGCATCTTGGTATGATTTATAACGATCACACAAAGAGACCTTTAAATTAAGAAACGGCTTGTAGTTATTCTACAGATATTCTAAATAATTACATAAGCTTATTTAGAAATGGATGCACTGGTGAATATGCAGGCACAAAAATCTCTGGACCCTCTTAAAGCTTTGCATTTCTTAACACTTTTGATTAACGTTGAAAACGTTGAAACCCATTTTTCACCCCAATATTTACTCATCCATTATCCCAGTTGTCAACCAGTAGTTAGAACTCACCGTATCATTCAGTGCAACCTGTGCTAGAAAGGTGAAGGCCAGCATTTGCTTTCTCAGAGTCAGAGTATATAAACATATATAAATAAATATATATATATATATATATATATATATATATATATATATATATATATATATGGGAGGAGGTGCAGTTTATTACAGTTACAGTTTTTGACTTTAAATCTAAAAATGGAATTCAATAATCCAATTTATGAGATGCACCTGTATAAATATGTGTGTATATATATATATATATATATATATATAGTCATTGTACCACACCATATATAGCAATGCATGGGTTGAGATGATACACTCATTCCCAAAAATATCCCAGGTACTTTCAATTTTGTAGTTTTAAATGTTGACACATGATGATGTGTTTTGAATTGCACATCATCACTGTCACGCAAAAGCCTTCTCCCACATTGCAACATTACAAGACAGTGTGAATGATTTGACAGTCATTTGGGAATAAATTGGTCCGTTCATCCTGAACTTTACAACAATGTAAACAACAAGTACCAGTCAAAAGATATAAAAAGTCCAAATAAAAGGCTTATGCATGACAATGACATTAATTCATTTGTTATATACACATATTATGCATCTTAAATCCTATCAGTAAATGCAACATAACTGGTATTTTGTGGGTTGTGAGAAATGAGCTTTTTACAGATGCTATTTAAATACATACATTTTAATGACCCACATTATTGCAATGACCTTGATGGTTCTTTGTGGGCCGTTATCTGGTTCTACAGGAAATGCCTGTGAGATCTACCTACTGTAAACAGAAACTCAAAACATGAGTGGGGTTGCAACGGTATGAGATTTTCATAACTGTCTCAGAAAATTTTAAATTCATGACACTGACTCGGTAAGAAATCGGTGGGATTGTTTGTGTACCCTGTAACAGTATTATGAAGGATACACCCAAAACCAGTAAACCACTGCAATCCTAATAATTTAACTTTTTAATATCTAGTAACCATGACCTGCAGAAAAATTATTAATTTCACACCCACACGACCCCAGGGAGGTGTACATGAATTTACCGAAGTCTACTGTCCTCCCATTGTCACCACGTCATTTTATTGAGATTGTTAAGCAGTAACACTAAACATATCACTGCATATATGTCCGCTGTCACGTAAAAACCTTATATCTCCAAAATTGCAACTTTACATGCAAAATAAATCTATTCAATAAAATAAATAAATCCATGCATCATAAAATTTGGGCACAATATAAAGACCAACATCCAGATTCAAATGATTCAGATGAATCTGTTTCATTTAATGGACAAATACGCAAAACTATCAAATACGAGGATAACTTTGAGAAAACTAGGTTGATGTAATTAAAACTCTGTAATGATTAACTTTGTCGTTTTAAGTTGATCTGAGTGAAGCTGGAATGTGCAACAAAGTGGAAATATGCAAGTTATCCTGTACATTTTGATGAAAATAAGTCAATGAGCTTTGTGAGTGAGCTTTGCACGTACAGTTTAGTCTGTGTTTAAGGGAACCTCGTTTGTGACATTTAGTAAGAAAACATTAAGATAGTCTGATAGTCTGGGTGTTTATTAATTATGCATTGACATAAAAAGCATATGGCGTCTGTGATAACACTGGTGGTAAATTATAGATGCAGTCAGTTTGGATCAGAGCAAAATACATTAAGAACATTTTTTTTTAATTATTTTAAAATCACCAATGATGCTTTATTATTGAGTAAAATGCCATAATACACACACAGCAAGAACAATCAGCTTTATGACTGATATCACTTCATTGCAATTGTATTACAGTGATTGCTTATGAAAATATGATGGGTCTTAATAGAACACATCTTTCTAAAGGAAAATGATATGCGGTGCTCATTTATAACATTCATAATGAGAGACAATCTGTCAAAAACATTGTTGGTAAGATGATTTGGATACTACATAACTACTATGCTGTACAATGAAAGTCATGTATGTCCATTTTTGTCCATTTTTTTGTTTTCTGCATAATATAAATCTGACAGTTGTTGATGAATGAACTACTAAACATGCTCCATAATTACCTTTATTTCACATCAACTTCCATTGAAAGTTACGAGCATTTTGCCTTGCCCTGTTACATAATGCATGTTCTTAATTGGACAGCAACAACAGTCACTTTTAGTGCTCACCACTTTGGATATAAACAGTGCTCCTCAACTTTGCACTTCAGCTACTACACAATGATGCACAACCTCTGTGTTCTATAGTGTAATGGCTGTAATATTGAACTCAACTGAATAGAGATTAGGTTTGCATTATGAAAACCACATTACATTTAATGGTCCACATTATCTTTCACACAAGCTCAGTGATGTCAGCAAGTCTGCGTGGAGTAGTCCTCTACAATCCCCAGGACGCCACACAACACCTGAGCCCATTACATCAGGCCTGGTTTTAATGCAAAGGCCACGATGTGTAATTTGCAAACACAAACTCATTTGTTAGTTATCCTTATATAGCACCTTTCTAGATACCCAATCACACTACACGGTCAGCACTGTACACATTCACGCACCAGTGAGAGCATGTCCTCGACCTGGAGGTGGGGATCAACAAGGACAGAGGGCCATCTGGGCATACAGACACACATTCACTTACACAGGGATATTTAGAGTTGTCCAGATAGGCCAATGAATTCAGACTGGGACATAGACTCCAGTGGTGGGAGACGAACATTCCAAACACCAAGCTTCCGTGTTAATGGAAACAATACTCGAGGGCATTCCAGCAGTAAAGTAGTTGTTCAAGTCTGACTGTCATTCACTAAAGTACTACTCATGATACGACTGTTTCTTTGACAATGGGATGGTTATCATTGGCGGCAGCTTACAAATCATACAGCTGATGTTATTTTGTTAGGGGAATGCTGTATCTTGTCATTCCTGGTCATTTCCGTGTGTGCTCTTAGTTTGGCTCTAAAAAGCATTTTTTTTCTATATCATCACTGTCCAATGAAAAACAAGTATCTCTAAAATGCACATTTTACAGCGTCATTTTAGGCAAAACTGCTGTTTCAACAAAAGTGAATGTAAAGGAACATTCTAAAGAGCATTTCTATTGTTCGGCACCAGCAGAATTATTTATACAGTGTTCAGAGCAGTTACTGGTTTTGAACGATGACGGAAACTTACCACGAACAAATATGGAGACACGCGGTTTTCATTGGACAGCAGTGATATGACAGCAGAAGCCATTTGACAACAAAAGCAAAAAAGCAACAACAAAAAACATAAGAACAAAATACAATTTAATTTTTCCAAAATTGTGTGACTGATACTGAATTATTCTTTTGAAGCCTGGACAGGGTTCAATGGGGTCTTTTTAGAAATGAACAGAAATGAACACAGTAATGTCTTTTAAATAGATGGCAGATATAATTTGCTGATTGTTAGACCAGGGTTTTGAATGAATGGAGAACAAGATCTACAAGTACCAGCCTGCCAAGTTACAGTAGTTGGTTATCTGGATACTGGATAAAATAAGGTTTTAATAAGATTTATTATTATTATTATTATTATTATTATTATTATTATTATTATTATTATTATTATTATTATTAACAGAAACAACCAGTCAGTCTGATCCAAAACTTCAAATGTTTAATTGAAGTTCACTGAAGTGACAGTGTCCTAATGTTTTGGGGGTTTTGCACTAGGAAGTGCTAGAAGACTCTAGTGATTGAACCAGGACCCTGTGCAGGACTGTTGGTCACTGATGGTAAAAGTCGGTGGTCCCGACTTTCTGGGCTCAGCGTTTTCTGGGCCACCAATGGTTAAGCAGAATATTTTCAAAAATGCTATTTTTTATAAAATGTATACACTTTCCACTTCGAGTCCAGATTATTCATTTGTCTTTTTCATTTCTGTTATTAATTAGTTTAGTTAATCATTTTAATTCACTACACTTTAAACCATAACTAGTGATCACCTTTTTCCTCACAGTTTGTAATATTTCTTTTAGGCAATTTTCTAAATGAAAAGTCTCTGTGCATTAAAAATCTGTTTTTATTAGATTAAAAAAATTGTGTGGAGGACACTTTTTCGGTGGTCCGAGTGTGGACCAGCAGTGGACCAACATAATTGAGAACATACTCGATTGTACAGTTACTGAAGATCAGTGTAATATTTAAAGTTTAATTAATTGTATTTGCTTTTCTGTATTTATATTTGAACTATGAAGCTCAAATATGACTTCCATATATAACATTAGATGTATTATTCTATATTTCATGGTGGATAAAGATTAAATAGGGTAGACTTCAACATTCCGCTTGTGCAGATTCATCCCATCAGCAAACGGCAGCTGAACATCAGCCACTCTGCCCATTTTATTAACCGTCTGAATGACCAGACCGGAGTTTCATATGTAACATTAATAATGGTATGAATAGTAATAATGGGGACTCTTTTGCCTTATAACACCATGTACCTCTGTGTCATGTATCGGTTAAAATGATAATATTTATTCATGCACATACAAAGACATTAATATTTTAATGTCCAAATGTCTGAGGATATCACTCCTAATGAATGCATTCAGATACGTTAAGTGTCAAACTTAAACACGACAGGTGAATGACATCTTCTGAGGAAAATTAATAAAGTGATCAATTCACTTTATCAGTGGATTTAATAGCCGGAAGGCAAGACCTGTCTTTGAGAAAAGAGAGGTTTACAAGAAATACATTCCTATCCAACCACACCTCAACCCACAGGCTCCACCCCACTAAGGCCTGGAACGTCAGCTAGGGTCGGAATGAGATTTTTCCTTGGCAGACTATGCAGGTGTTTTGCAACCGAATGGTCGACCAACTCTTACCAGCTGAGATGGGCTGGTCCTGCTGGTCATCTAGCCATGACTGGTTGGGTTAAGCTGGTCTACCAGCTAAAGCAGCTTTATAGCAGCTTGACCAGCATAAATTCCAAGCTTGTTCAAGCTGTTTTTTTCCAGCAGGGGAGCAAAGAGTGTTTATAAGTTGTGCACGGCAGAAAACACTTGACACTTTAAGTCATAATTTTCGAGGTCAGGAAGTTAATCTGGGTGCAACAGAAATGTTTACTGCATCTGACAAACACCGGAAGTTGCTTGCAGTAGCCCCTCAAAATAATATACAGGAAGTTTCATGGATGTCAGAATTCGTACGTTGGAAAGGTTAAGGAGTTGAAACAATCACAGGTGAAGGATGGTGCACTTGGCTGGGGAAACAAACCACCTTCATTAAAACTGCTACAACATTCCTGATCCAAGAGTGAGACAGTATATATGATTGGTGGACAGCCACCATTACACATTAGAGGGGAAAAATTATTTATTTCATTAAAATGTGGGCAGAATTATGGACACAGCAGGACTGAAGTCAGGTTTGGAAAAGCAAAAGTGATGACTTTAATTTTATTTTATTTAGTTATTGAAAAAACACTAATTTTATCAAAGATTCTACAATGAGTATGAGTGTAGAAATGTTTGTAGATAAAAACAATAGAGTTTCTTACACTTTAAGGCAAATAGCATCACAAAGGTTGTGGAATAAGTTGTATCTTTGGAGCAGCTGGAAACAAAAAGGCAAATTCTATGTGACGAAATGGATACCAACGTGGGAGTGTCTGAATCGTAAAGTAGAATTGAAGTGTGATATCGAGAGCACTAATTTAAGTAATTAATCTAAAAAATTTCACTACACGACTGTTTGTCTCGTTGCTAAGTGGGATGTTTGGTTTATAACAATATCATCCCGAGTGTTTGTGAGCTGACAATGCAAGAACAGATGTAAAGAACAGATTGACCAGGATTTTTATAATAATAGTTTTTTAAATATAATTGACAATCGAGTAAGTAAAATATAAAACATCCTTTCTCAGGACTTTTATTCTGTAATTTCAACACTGTGAGAACAGAAAAAGAGAGCAAACAGCCCCTCCCTTCTCATTTTCCTTTATAACCCAATATCTGGGTCAGTGACATAATTTGTCCCGCCCCCTCTCTCTGATCAGTCAGAGTCAGTATGCAGGTTGAGCCTCAGCCCCGCCCCCTCTCTCTGATCAGTCAGAGTCTGTATGCAGGTTGAGCCTCAGCCCCGCCCCCTCTCTCTGATCAGTCAGAGTCTGTATGCAGATTGAACATCAGCCCCGCCCCCTCTCTCTGATCAGTCAGTCTGTATGCAGATTGAACATCAGCCCCGCCCCCTCTGTCTGATGAGTCAGAGTCTGTATGCAGATTGAACATCAGCCCCACCTCCTCTCTCTGATGAGTCAGAGTCTGTATGCAGATTGAACATGTACACGTGGACAGAGCAGTAAACATGCACTGGAAGCTGCTTTACTTTATTAAAAGTCTATTTTCCTTTTTGGAGGCATGAAGGTTTGAGAAGCAGGCTTTGGAGAAGAAGGTCAATGGTTCAATCCCCCGAAAGGAAATGGGGGTGTGAGACATGTGCAGGAACAGCCAAGTATGAGCTAAATGCAGAGGTTGATTTCCGTTGTAGTGCTTTGCATTTGCATGCCCTTTAGACACTGAACAATCTTCAGTTACCACACGTTTTCTTGTTCACCAAAAAAGAGATTTGAAAAGAGGACAGATTTGAATAACCTGGTACATTAATTACAGGGTTCATTTATTTGTGCAGTTCTGTTCAAAGGTTTGGCAGCTATGTTTTCAATAATCAGTTTAATACTTCAAACAATAAATCCTAGTCGCTAGTCCACATTTTTTCAAAACATATATATATATATATATATAAAATTAGTAAATCTGAGTGATGACCAGATCAGCGAGAAGCTGTTTTAACTCAGGGGGCTTTAACCATGTCGTAACATGTTGTAATGTGGGCTGCGGGCATTTCTAGTCGTATAGGAGCAATGACACACCATTCATCTCGTACGGTGTCATCTTCGATGTCTTCTTATGGCCAAAAGCCGATCCATCGTTTCCTCTTCCTGCTATGGTCTGCAGAAGAGCAGCAGAAATCTTTTGGGGCTCCAACAAACTGGATCTTACCACCAAGCAGAAGGGAAAGCACCAGCTCTTTGTTTCACTGGTAAGACCCGAGAACGCCAAACCCAGCGAAGTCAGGCTGAAAGCTATCCCAACACAGTTGGACTCCAGTAAATAGATTTCTGCACTCTGTCTGATGGTCAGCATTGCACCACTGGCGCCACTCACACTAACAGCGCATGTTCAGGAGCAGGCCTGTTAATGATCCGTGAGTTCAGCTAATTACAGAACAACTTTTAATCTCAATTATTACGGGCAATATGTAAAAGGCACACAGCAGGCTTGCTGATTTCGGCTCTAGTAGCTTAATTGGCAGCACCTCCTCAGATAAAACCAATCCAGATGCAACTGGGCTTCACTGTTGCATCCCTAAAGAAAGGCAGGTCGTTCGGATTTTCTACTCTGTGTCCATTTGCAGATGTTATGTCTTTAACAATGGGCCCATTGGAATGAATAATTGAACGGGCCTTTCATCCTGCGAACTGTATGAGGATAAAGAAGCTCATGGGGAGCTCTACAGTAAGCTGCAGTAAGTGTCATTACTAAAGATTGGGACGATATGAAATAAAATCGGTCTGTGGGTTGAATCAACTCCTACAGAGTGTACGCGAGGACACTAACCATTTTACTGTTTACAGATAAGGCGGGGTGTGTTCACAACACACTTGGCACCCTCCATAAACTCCATAAATAATAACAGCAGATGATAACTGTAGACTGGGCTCTAAAGTGTGCATAAAACAGCAACTGCACAGTTAAGTGTGAATGAAGTCGTTTATCTGCTCTAATCCAAAGTGACATACAAGGTCACTCAAATTGGTGCAGATCAGCATCGTTGCCCACATTGGGAATCAAACCCCTGTCTCGCACATGGTGTGTTTGCTCACTGGTGGCGTTATCTGATGCACCACACCAGTACGCAGCTCAAGGGTCATTTTATCCCTGGAAAATGATATGATTTTTATGGTTTTATATTGTTTATATGGTCTTGTGTCTCTCACTCCCAGGGGATCAAGCCTAGGCTGTAAAGTCATTGGAGTGTATGTACAGCAGCAGCTGGATATTCCAGGGCTTCAGTTTCCTTTATATCATAGAGCGTCACACAATATGCTTGCTATTATAAGACCGTGCATATCTAAAATAGAGCTCAGCCAAGAAGTAACACTACCACAGCATGGATGCATGCAACAGATTGCTAAAGCAACTGTATGACTATGTTTAACTGTGACTGTACTTTCTTTAAGGTACAGCGCATCTGGGAAGTATTCACTTTTTGCACGTTTTGTTCTGTTACAGCCTTATTCCAATACATTCTACACACAATTCCCCACAATGACAAAGTGAGAATTCTTTTAGATAAATCACAAAAATATAGTTGAGTTATGAGACTTTGGGACATCACAAACGGTTTCCGACGTCCAGAAAATCCAACCAGAACATTACAAGAAAAGAGGCCAAAATCCGAAACTCTTATATTTACACCAACACCCCCCCCCCCCCAAATTTGCACACACCCATCCTAAACAGGAATGTCACGATGGAGATGGCCTTGTGAATGGAAGGTTGCCAGTTCAATTCCCTTTACTGGCTGAACATGACGGACGTGCCCTCAAGCAAGTACTTGATCTCCCCAGATGCTCCCTGGGCACTGGTGGTGGGGCTGCCCACCACACTGGGCCTCTTCTGTGGATATGTTAAGTGCAGAGGATCTATCCACTAAGACTTGGGAATAATGTTGCAGTGTAACAACAATGTAATTCCGATGTAAATAACAGGGTGGTAAAAAAAAAAAATATTTCTTCAGCACCTTTATTGCAGCTGCAGGTTGGCTTATTGTTCTGAATGCAATCTCCTCTACGCCTGATTTCGGAGTGTCACTGTGAATTCATAATGCATCTGCTGGACATGAAACTGTAAAGCAGACAGAACAGCAAAGGTGGCACAGTTTGAGGGTATTTACAGTGAGCACTGCAGCGGGTAGCTGTTTGTAAATGGCAGTTGTAAACGGCATCATCTGTAGCTACTGTGATTAAACATCTCAGGACATTCCTCCCCACTGACACACTTGCATGCTCCCAGAGCGTGGCCTGCTCTACAAGCATGCCTGGATTTCTTGTAAATCACGTGACTTTTGTTCAAGCAGTAGTACTGCCATATGACCAGACGGAGTCGCCACTGAAGAGAAATGTAGGCATTTACAAGAAACTCCTTTGGCCATGCTGGAAACTACCCTGCTTCCCTGGATGCCTCTCTGAGACCAGCAAGCATTGCATTGTGCAATATCATGCAATAAAAAGCTTGCTTATTATTTGCACGTGCACGCTTCACTCGGCACTTCAGCGTGCAGTTCTGACCTCCTGCATACTTCTGCATCTTTACATTTCGAATGCAATGCCTCTCCAATCGCCCATCAGGGTCACCCAGGTGGTCCACATTTGCCCTGCTCACATTTTGGGCCCTGTGCTCACAGAAGCACTGATGTAACCTTTGCAGTATTGTATTGTATGCGATGATAACTTTTCACGAGTATTTGATAACTCTGGCAACTCCATTGTGGTTGGAAACGATCCCAGCAGAGTAGGCTATACTGGGTTTCGGCTTCCGTGCCAGGTTTGCTGAGCATGGCTCGCCCAGTCATGTGAGTGCAGAAAGCTCAGAGCTCCCTCATAACGAAACTAGACCTGGCAGAAGAGGTTCCTCTACACATGAAAGGCAGATGATTCACTCCAAGTCTTCCTCCGTTCCCAGCCAGACTATATTTAAGACCTTATGTCCTTAAAGCACCCAGCAGCTGGTTTAAATAGGAAGCAGTTTTGGGGCCAGTGTGGCTTCAGGCCAGACAAGAGTGACCATCTCTGTGGTTGTGTTTTGTGATGAAATCCCTGTGAAAGCCTGGAACAGCAGCTAAAATGATGTGTGCAGCAGAAAAAACAGAGCACAAGGAACTGCCATGACTCTATTCAGGGGCATGGCACCAAATTCTGGGCCCTATGCATGAGCAGTGCCCCTGGCCCCAAAACCCCTCCAACCACACGCAAAAGGTTCATAAAGCTGAGGAGTTAGTCAATCATCCGATTTACCCAAAACATTGCATCCCACTTTTCACCCCACTATGACCCCTCCGGGAAAGAATTAAGTAGGTTAAGTAGGCCTGAGCTCTAACATAGGTCAGTTTGTCTTTCTACTGAAGCTTTATCTACAACTGTTGAGCAACGCAGACGTGTTTACTTAACGATTATTTGTGTTCTTAATCATCATCGTAATACAAGCTACGGCCCATTTGCACCCAAAGCTCCTCACTTTCCTTCACTACTTACTTCACCACTAGGGCCTGTAGTGAGGGAGAACTATGGTGACCTCAGCTACCTTATTGGACCCTTTATATGACCACTTACACAGTTTCACAAACCCAATCATATTCGTAGCCGTGGCAACCCGACTATCCGTTTCAACCATTAACTCATTTCAGAGCAGCAACCTGGTTGAGAGAACAAGCTAAAAGTGAAGGCAGTGCCATTTCCTTATTTTCTTCACCCTTGAGGACTCTTGGTGACATATGTGTCACAGTTCCTTACAGCACTTTGTCCCTAAGTCTGGAATTCGTCACAGGAGTCTCCAAAACTCAGCTTATCGTTTCTTTTATTCTTTCTATTTTTTTGTGTCTTATTTTATTATTCCTTTATATACTCAACTCTTTTTATACCTATATATAAACCCTTCATTTCTATTATGATTGTATTAATTTTTATTTTATTTATATATATAATTTTTTTAAATGTATTTATTTATTTTACTCTATATATATCTCTTATATATAATTATATATATTTATATATAGAATTTTTTAATATAAACATTTTTATATCCTGCTTTAAATATTTCTTATATATTTATCAAGTCTATTTAACTCTTTTAGTAAGTTTATTTGGATTTTTCTTATTTTATATATATATATATATATATATATATATATATATATATATATATATATATATATATATTTATTTATGTTTTATTCTTTTCTATGAAATATACTCAGAAGAAGATAAACAACTGCAAAATAAGCTTGCAGTTCAGGGTGTTGAAAATCTGCTAACCTAACAACAGTCTCTGGTATGCATTTCCTCCATTGTGGTAGGAAGCTACACAACAAGCAGAAGGTCATGGTACCAAGCAAAAAAAAAAAAAAAAAAAAAAAGAATGAGGCCTCCTGAGCACATTTATGCATAAGTACCAAGAAAAGAATACACATCTACATTATGAAGGCAGATTCTGTGTGTAAGTGTGGAGCAGCTGTGGAGACAGGTTGAACGGGTCAGCACTATGGTTCAGGAGAAGGAGAAGGGGAGCTGTGAACATCAAAGCTCAGTTCCCGAGGCATAGGTTCTTATATTTCATTTACTTTCACAGGAAAATGTGGGTGAAAACAAATCATTCCATTATATCATTCATTGTGGATATGGATGATTCACCTTGCTCATAAAAATGTTCCAAGGAAGTCCACAAAGGGTTTGGCTTTCCACAGAGGCTCAACCTCACTGTTTAATTGTTGGTATTCAAGGCAGGCTGATGCTTGCACATTGTGGTGATACACACAAACCTCTACAGAACTTTTACATTAGCACAGCCTGAACAAACAAGCAGGATGCACTAAATGCACTACCACTATGATCTGAGGATCACAGGTTCAAGTCCTGGGGTCATGCTGTTTGCCATCAGCAGCTGGAGTGTGAGATGCACTCTCTCCACACATCCCGCTCAGTGTAATGCTGGCTGGAACAGGCATCTGTCACGTGTAGTATCGGAGTTGGGGATCCAACGCTTTCCTCTGAGTTTGTTGGCTGCCCAGCAATGATACAGAATAGCGGCAGTTCGAACAGAGGCTGACTTCATGTGTATCAGAAGAGGCATGTGCTCATGTCCTCATCCTCCTAGTGTCAGAAGCATCCTAGGTGGGTGTGTTGCAACATAACACCACCAAAGAGACTGGGCTTCGATTCCCAGTCTGAGCAACTATGCTGTGTTCCACCAATAAGAGTCCTAATCTCCTAACACTACACTGACCCACCTCTGTAATAGGAGTAACCTAAATGCCATAAATGTAATACGATATCAGAAGAGTGCTTTGAAAAATTCAATAAAAAAATGTCATCAAACTTGACCAGTTTAACTTTTCTATAGCAGTAAGACACACAACAGAAGACTGCCTCAGACACCTGACCAGCAGGTCATACAAGCATGACAGCATCACAACAACAGCAACCGAAACAGTCTGCATGTGGTCGTGACCCAGACGTACTAACTGGCATGACCGACACCATCACAGACACCATCTCATCACTTTACTTCACCCTTTTTATTCCTTCAACACTTTAATTGCATTTGCCAGCTGCCCAATAAAGTTCTATTCTATTCTATTCTATTCAATAAAAACACGATGCACGAGACGTTATATTTAATGCATGAATTAAATAGATCAACAAGATGCTCATTAGAGAGACAGCAGAGGTTTACACCATTAGTCAGTCTTACAACGCCCTCTGCTGTCCATTCTGGCGTATTTCTAATATATAAAATATACTAGTGCATCTCAGAAAATTAGAATATTATGGGAAAGTCATACATTTCATGCCAACAGTTACAGTCAGGATTGAAATTCTTTACATGTTCATTAAAATGACATATTCATACCTTTTTTTTTTTTACTGATGATCAGGCTGGTTAATGAAAATCAGGAATCCAGAATCTCTCATTATTACAATATTTAAGTTCAGCTTTGACCAAATTACAAATCAGTATAAAAGTTCAAATAAAATCTTGAAAAGTTTGTTTTACTTTAAATGTAATGAATATAAAATATTTATCAAATGTCTTTTTTTCTACATATTAATTAAAGCAAAAAATAAAGGTAAAATAAGTTTTAAAGTAGTTTTTTCGTAAGATTGTATGTATTTCTTTACATATTTCCATTTACTTGTTTGTTTGTTTGTTTGTGAGCATCTGACCAAACATTCAATCTCCATTTGTTGCTTTACTCAGACCCTCACACAGAACCTACATCAGACCTTCATTCAGAACCTAATTCAGACCCTCACTCAGAACTTACATCAGACCCTCACTCAGAACCTAAATCAGACCCTCACTCAGAACCTACATCAGACCTTCATTCAGACCTGCACTTGGACCCTCACTCAGAACCTAATTCAGACCCTCTCTCAGAACCTAAATCAGACCCTCACTCAGAACCTACATCAGACCTTCATTCAGACCTGCACTCGGACCCTCACTCAGAACCCAAATCAGACCCTCACATAGAACCTAAATCAGACCCTCACTCAGAACCTAAATCAGACCCTCACTCAGAACCTATATCAGATCTTCATTCAGACCTTCACACAGACCCTCACTCAGACCTGCCTTGAAAACTTCACTCAGAGCTCCACTCCGACTCTGCTCAAATCTTATTCTAGTTTCAAAGTCAACTGCTGACATCATGTGGAGAATTACAGAAATGCTGTAGTGCAGCATTCATCTGATCATCTGGGTTATCTGTCATTTACAACCAACAGGAAGTGAAGTAGATCTGTCCATTTGTTTCCTTGTCTATCAGCCAGTATATTAACACCACTGACTGGCAGAAAATCTTCTGAGTACCAGGTCTTCTGTGGTGTCCCCAGTTTGCAGTGGTCAGTCCGTATCAAAAGTGGTCCAAAGAAAGATCTGCTGTACTCTATTAATGCATAACCAAAAGGCACCTTCAGAGGTGTTGTGGAGTCCATGCCTTGCTGGGAAATAACCCTAATGATTCATGATTCATTTTATTGTGCTTCTGTGGACATCTGGACATCACCTTTTCCAGACACTTCCCTCTGGTAGACTAATCAGATCCATCAAAACCAGCACCGCATGACATGCCAACAGCTTCTTCCCCAGAGCTGTAGCTCTCTTTAACCACAGGGGTCACCACAGTGGTCCTGCACCTTAACTGTGTCCCTGGATCTTCCTGATCTCTGATCAGTCATTGCTCTGACTCTCACTACAGTGCTCATTTACACTGATTCATATAACAGCTGATTGTATATAACAGCAGTAATAGACTTCTACTTCTACATATGTATAATATATGGAGATACTGCTGCCCCGGCAGGTCACTCCTGACATCTGTTATGGAGACGCTTGCTGGGACACCAGTATCTCCATATACTTTACATTAGCCAAGCTGGCATCCATGCTGGAGAACAACGCCCACCCCATCCACGACACTGTGTGTGAAGGAGTGGTATGACAGATCCTTCTTTCCTGTTGCAGTTAGACTGTACAACCAGCATATATATATATATATATATATACTGTAGTGTTTATTTCACATTTATTTTGTATAATTTTACATTGTATATACTATGTTTATTTCACTTTATTTTCTAGAACATTTATATTGTACATAGTGTACTGTTTATTTCACTTTTATTTTGTATAATTTTATATTACATATTGTGTACGGTTTGTTTGACCTTTATAATATAAAATATTTATGCTGTATATACTGTGCTGATTTGTTTTACTTTAATTATGAATAATTATTTTTTTTATTTCACTTTTATTATGAATAATGTTTATATTGTTTATACTGTACTGTTTATGTTTGCATTTATTATCTAAAGTGTTCATATTGTTTATACTGTACTGTTTATTTCATTTTTATTATGTATAATGTTTATATTGTTTATACTGTACTGTTTATTTCACTTTTATTATGTATAATGTTTATATTGTTTATACTGTACTGTTTATTTCACTTTTATTATGTATAATGATTATATTGTTTATACTGTACTGTTTATTTCATTTTTATTATGTATAATGTTTATATTGTTTATACTGTACTGTTTATTATACCTATTCACTCTATTTTACACTCAAACCTGTGCTGGTAAATCCATTGATATATTTCTATGTCACATTCTGAGATACTATGTATCTATGTTCATATGTATATTTCATATTTTGTATTTTTGTATCTATTTTGCACGTTGGAGCCTCTGCAATGAAATTTCGTTCTACGTACACTTGTGTACAGAATGACAATAAAGTTTGTCTAAGTCTCTCTCTCTCTAAGTCTCTTATTTCACATTTATTATGTGTAGTATTTATATTGCATATACTGTTCTGTTTATTTTGCTTTTATAATATTTATATATAAGTATAAGTATTTTTATTGATTGTATTGTATTATAATTTTTATGTCTGTAATTCTTGTATAGTCTGTGTGCTTGTTACTTGACACATGATAGTACCACCAATAATATGTTACAATTATTATATATGAGCTGTGAATATAAATTTAACATTATTACAGCAATTAAAGAACAGCAGTATTAAAAACAGGCTTCACATTTGCGACAGTAAAGCTGGTTGGTGGCTGGCTGGTTCTGGTGATGTCAATGTAGCTAAAATAAAGCCAGGCCTAAGCCTCCAGCACAGGCCTCAGAACAGATAGCAGTTGCACAGCTACCAGGTCTATTTCTGTACCTTCTGAGGAACTTTCTGTTTCACATTATTACCGCTGGTCCTCACCGAGCAGTCAAAAACATCTCAAATCTCACTTCTCCCACCATCAGACACTTAAAAACACTGCTGATAACCCCCTGTGCCTGAGTTAGACTGGCCTGAAGGGGGATTTAAAGCTGAATGTGACCATAACCATCTCCATCATCTGAGCTGGCCCAACAGGGAGCAGCAAAATAACCACACTGTGGAATTTTCTCCTACCTGGAGGATCATATCCAAAGGTTCGCTCCCAGTTCCTCGTGTATAATAGAGGAAATGTTATAAAGAAGGTAATCCAATGTAGCATGAATGTAAACCCCACAGAGAGAGCATTTCGAAGCTTGTCGAGTTCAGAGGAGTCACTCTTACTTTTACTTTCACTTCGCGTAGAGAGGAGGGCTCACTGCAAACAGAAAGTGGTGAAGTTCAGATGAATTGCTTACCACAGGTGCCCTAGAATTCAGACCACAGAGGGTAGAACAAAGCCAGATATCCAGATTACAAAGTCACCACACATCCAGACTACCAGACATCAACTCTACCACACATCCAGTTTACCAGACATCCAGACTACCAGACATCCAGACTACAACACATCCAGACTACCACACATCCAGACTACAAGACATCCAGACTACCAGACATCCAGACTACCACACATCCAGACTACCAGACATCAACTCTAACAATAATGAATCCAGACTACAAGACATCCAGCCTACAAGACATCCAGTCTACCAGACATCAACTCTACCACACATCCAGTTTACCAGACATCCAGATCACAAGACATCCAGCCCACACACATCCAGACACAAGACATCTAGACTACCAGACATCCAGACTACAAGACATCCAGACTACCAGACATCCAGACTACAAGACATCCAGACTACCACACATCCAGACTACAAGACATCCAGACTACCAGACATCCAGACTACACAAGACATCCAGACTACCAGACATCCAGACCACCACATCCAGACTACCACACATCCAGACTATAAGACATTCAGACTACCAGATATCCAGACTACAAGACATCCAGACTACAAGACATCCAGACTACCAGACATCCAGACTACCACACATCCAGACTATAAGACATTCAGACTATCAGACATCCAGACTACAAGACATCCAGACTACCAGACATCCAGACTACAAGACATTCAGACTACCGGACATCCAGACTACCAGACATCCAGACTACAAGACATCCAGACTACAAGACATTCAGACTACCACACATCCAGACTATAAGATATTCAGACTACCAGACATCCAGGCTACCAGACATCCAGACTTCCAGACATCACTACAAGACATCCAGACTACAAGACATCCAGACTACCAGACATCCAGACTACCAGACATCTAGTTTGGTAAGTGGAATATTTCAACCATTCCTAACCAGGTTTGGGTATAAATGTGATCAGGGTTGTTCTTAAACCAGTCAGAACGTACAGTGCTTTTGTGAGATGTTGGATTCATGACCACTGAGACGTCTCATGCAATAAATAAAGGTAGTCGTGGTTCAGTGGAGAGATTGCTGGGTTACTGTATGGGTAGATATATCAGATAACAGACATGGCAACAGTTAAGAAAAAAGGTTTCTATTAAATGAAATGAATCAAATGAAGGATTATTATTAGGAGTAACTGTATTATTTATTAACAGAGGAAACAGATATCAAGATATTTCAATTCTGTGCTTTTCAGATGCAAGTCATTCTTGTTAGTGTTAATTTTTCATCCTGTAAACTAATACACAGAATGTTTGGATATTGAAATGCCTGAAAACACAGAAATAATTCAATATTTTTATTACATTTTTTCCTCCTTAAGTGTTATATTTCTCTCTCCTACGCCATGTGTCATTTCACTCCTCAACCTGCAAAAAAAAACAAAAACAAAACAATAATAGATAAAATAATATCCAAAAAATGATCATAATTATATATTTTCATATATTTTTCATATTTTATATGCATCCACCACTGTTATATGTTTTGGAGTGTGTCATTCATTACTAACATACCCTTTGATTCTCTGCATTTGTGAGATGGTCTCAGGGAGAATTTTCCCTGATGTTTCAGGTAACAGTAAACAGAGAAGGCTGGCGGCCACAGCCCAGGTTCCAATTAAAAGATATGGGAGGATTTTGTAATAAGATCCTGTTAAAATGGAATAAAACATGTCATTAAACACAGCTTCATCATGTTCTGATAAACTAAACCCATTCTTATCATCTTTTAATGGACACATATTATTTCCTTGCACTTGATAAGCAGGCAGTTAGACTGTTGTGCCACCTTAGACCTGCAAAATGCCTTACATAAAAGCACAGTTGTTTAGTAAATCTACTGTAGACTGGTGCAACCGTCTAACTGCCTGTTAGACAAGAGTCATGAGAATAGGAAGACTGTTCCTCATTTGACATGGGTTCTTAATTAGGATTCAAATCATCTTGTTGACCAAACTGGGATGCAGAACCAGAAATGTGAGTTTGAAGAACTTTAGACTAAAGTTATTTCAAGAAGTAGTTAATACTTTATTATTTTAGAGGGAATAAACAAGCAGAACAACAATGCCTGGCAAACAACAATGTCCAAAACATATACAGTTATGTGAATATACAGTTGATCTTCATTATAACTATGGTGGGAGGTGGAGGTGATATAACTAAACACACACAGCAAGCGGAGAACATTTAGAACAACTACCAACATGACCAAATCACACCATCCTAGCAAGTTCAGTCCAAGAGCAGAACCAGAAGATGAGTAAAGAAGATCCAACAAATGTCCAAAATGTTCATCACAGACCTACAGGTAGCTCTCACCACAGCTGATGTCAAAGTGCAGCTTCTACCACCAGAAAGAGACCAAACCAGTTTGATTTTAAGGAGGGTTTAAGGAAGAATCCCTTACTGTCAAAAAAAAAACATCAGGTTAAGACTGCAGAGAACATATAGACAAAGAGCAGGACTTCTGGAACAACCCAGCATTTCAGCATAAGAACCTGTGAAGAACCTGCATACCAACTGTGAAGCATGGTGGTGGAAGTGTCATGGTTTGTGGAAATCGTTCCATCATTTCATCATATATATATATATGACATTTTACAACAATGTTTAAAAGACATTTCTTTGTTTTTTTTTGTTTAGTTTTATCGTCTCCATCTCTCAATATAGTTCAAATGAAGATCACATGCCCGTATGTTTTAAATGTATTAAAGTCTTAAAGACATGTTCATGGGTCGTCCTTTTCACATGACTGTATGATACCCTAATGCATGCAAGCCTTCACTACAGATGGAAAAGAAATTGTGTACCCAGGTATATAATGAAAGGAGAGATAATTGATCCTATTCTTGCTGACATGGAGCAGATACCCATAGCCATGTTCCTCACCACGGTGGGGAAGAGCTCTGACGTCACTGTATAAACCACACAAAACGCTGCAGTGATGCCAAACTTCCCAACCATCTCAAAGAAGATTGCCAACTCTGGTAGATCTGTTTGGAGAAAAGTGTTATCCACTGAACAGCAGAACAAATACACAAGATCACGATGAGATCTTGAAACTGTAGGAGACATATCTACCTCGTAGATTTACAGTGAAACTCCTTACAAAAATAGTCCTGCAGGAATTTGAATCCCTGTGAAGGAATCCTGGAGGAGTTCTGCAGTCCAGGTACACCTGCAGGATCCATGCAGGAGTATAATGTGTCCTGCAGGACTTTATTCATCATGCATGGTTATAAATATTCTATCAGGAGCCCTGCACTGTTTGAATATCCTGTAGGATGTATCTGCAGGATTTATTGCTGTATGATAGTATTTCTACAGGCAGGTATTTTCACCAGTCTCCTGTGGGTTTTCCCAAAAGTGGCCTACAGGAAGTTGTGAAGGAATTTCCATGACAGGCTTCCAGCATTATGGAATCCTGTGGGATTATATTGCTGGAATAATTACACTAAGACCTTTTGTTTATTAACAGCTGAAACATTTTGCTCTGTAAGAATAAAAGTCAGCCCTTAAAATTAGAATACATCTTTCCAAAGTGTAAAAATTCTGTTTCCTTCAACAGCTTTAACTTAGGTATGCATTTGGTCACATTATGCAAATCAGTCAACTAATGTTTGGGTCGGGTTGGACCTGTGATGTTGCAGGCAGATTTGCTTGGGTTTACGACCAGGTTGGAGCTGCTAAGCTGGTTAGGTTTTCTTTAGTCAAACTTTGGAAGCTACTGAACAATCTGCAGAACTGAGTGAGGACATTCAAGCTGCATGGGATGGATCATCAGAGGACACCATTAGGAACCTCTACAACTCCATGCAGAGACGTCTGGCATGTTGCGTTAAACCCGACGCCGTACTGAGAGACACCACTTCTGTATGAGTAGATCAATATTGTTCCTAATAACCTGTATCTTCCTTCTGAAAAGCATGGCAATCTGACACTTCCAAAAGAGTGCAACTATTTTTTAACTATTATTATTAACATATTGGTTTTATTGTTCTGTTTTACACAAATGTTTCATATACATCGCTGTTGTTAAATAGTTGTATTAGTACTATTATACCACTATTAATCTGTAAGGGCAGACAAAAAGCCAAATGGTCAATTTTATATATTTGAGTTATGAATGTGATGTGATTTTTTTGCCCATACCACATGCTAATAGGAGAGTCATGAGAATAGTTACTGATCTACAGCCATTTTAATACCTGCATTTGAAAAGTAAAAAGGTTTCCATTAAGCAGTTGTTTCATCCATACTGGTTCCTATATGTATTGCAGGGCAAAACAAACCCTACATCACGCAAAGCCTTTAATATATACATGATGAAATGAAGGCTTTTTCATATTATTTGCACATTTATATATTATTATAAGCCATAAACCAGTATAAAGGCCCAGTTAAAAAAAATAAATAAAATGTTCAATTATTCATGATTGATTAGATGTCATATTGCATTATGACCAAGCTGGTCATCCAGCATGACCAAACTGGATTAGATTAGATTAGATTAGATTAGATTAGATTAGATTAGATTAGATTAGATTAGATAGAACTGGGTGACAAGCATGAACACACTGGTTGGCCAGCTTGACCGACTAGTGTATTAACAATTTGATGGACATGTTGATTCTAATAGACCAGTTAGCCCACCAAATTCAAATGAAAACATTCACTATGCTGGTCATAAACGAAGCACATGAGGCAGATTTATCTGCTTGCTTACCAGCATATCATCATTTTCACATGGATCACTGGCTATTCAACCACACTGTTCCTCAGAGACCAATTTAGAACATCTGAACAACTTGAGAATATGGTTAAAAAGCTCATTTGATGTCACAATTTCATTCAAAATGGTAAACTGTAATTTTATATTCATTACATATAAACATTTTATTGATTTTTTTTTTCAATCACATTTGAATTGATTATTAATCACAGTTTCAGCTTTAAAGCTTGAAATAAATCGCTTTAAATGTCATGAATATAAAATATCATTTTTATAGTGTATGCAAACCAAATATGCACAAATACTTTCAAATAAATACCAGACTGAGCACATAAATTTGTGTCTGGAATGGAGCTCCTACCTGGAGGGACAAGCTGGACACAAAGAATCATGACTCCACCTAGGCAGAGGGTTGAGGACTGGCAGAATCGTCGTGAACAGTGTCTGAGTAATAGCATTGCTATGAAGAACGCTGGAAGCTCCACAACTGCAGATATGAAGAAGTTCAGGTAGGGGTCACCGTGAAGGTTGCTGGTGTTCAGAAGCAATCCATAGTAAGACATGGTGATGACCATCCTGACAATAAAACATAGTACAAAAATACTGTTTTTACAAAAATAATAACAATAAAATTGAATAAATCCACAACTTTATCTAGTAATCATGCTTTTACTGTTTCTTTTATTATACTTTCTCTTTTTTTCTCTTATTTACTCTCCTGCTGGTGGTTACTCTCGTGTTTGTGTGTGTTTATGAAATAAATACTAAACTCAGAGAAAGTTACATGTGTGTGCTCTATTAATATGGGTTTGAGCTTTCAGTTTAACCATAACCTACATAATATAAAGGAGGCCACAGTAGGGCAGTGCATATCTCCACATGCCATCATCACTAACTCACAGGTTAATGCTATGCATATTTTGGATTTTTTTTGTGAGGTGAGGTGGTGGAACAAACACAGAGATGGTAATCTGGACAGGAACAAAAGCATCAGATGATTGCTGAGTTACACAACAAGTAATTCAGCCTGTAATTTTCTCAAGGGGTGGAGAAAAACACATGTTGATCCAGATGGGAATAAAATCAAAGAAGAGTTCCTGTGACAGAGAGAATTTTTCCAAGACCCCTTTTAAAGATGTTACTCTTTGGGTCACTCCAATAAGATCAGATATGACCAAGCAATATATCAATATTTATATCTATTTCGGGATATAAACAGAGCGATATTTGGGCTGATGATATATCAATATTTATGTCTATATTGGGATAGAAACAGAGCAGGACACGGGCTGAGCGATATATCGATATTTATATCTATATCGGGATATAAATAGAGCAAGATATGGGCTGATGGTATGTCGATATTTATATCTATATCATGATATAAACAGAGCGGAATACAGGCAGAGTGATATATAAATATTTATATCTATACCGGATATAAACAGAGTGGGATACGGTCTGAAGGATATATCGATAATTATATCTATATTGGGATATAAACAGAAGCGATATGGGATGAGGTGATATATCAATATTTATGTGACAGCTTGCATTGTTGTCCATGTAATTACTGAACATACATGTATATACAAGCCACAGAGATTAAGAAGAAAAAAGTCACAACATACCATAATAGTGAACAAATAGTGCACATTGCAACAGCATTGCAGTTTCTTAAAATATCAAGAATGCTGTATTTCTTCTTTCTCATTGCAGCTGCTTCTTCAATCTGATGCAAAACAGCGAAGTGAAACATTCAAAGTAAACAGAAAATTACTGGCATAGTCAAATAATAGAACCCTTGATTTGCATAAAGTTGAGAACTAATTTTAAACCATTCATTCCTGCAAATACGTTTCAGTTCCTCAGTGTTTCTGGGCAGCCTTGTGTACATAGGTCACGCCATTTACTCTCGATCAGGTTTATTGTTCTTATGGTTGCAGTAAAAGTGCTCTTTTATCAATCAGAGTGTGTGATTGTGTCTTGTGCATTTGTGCTAAAAGGTTCTATCCATCCAATGAGATACTGCTGGTTTGAGTAAAATCAGATTGTATTCAATAAGGCAAGTCAACTGCTATTGTAACATATGTCATTTATTCAGTCGAGACATACTGTCGCACCTCAGTAGGAGCAAAGATGACCTCTGGAGCAGAAACTTTGTTCTTCTGTGCAGCTTGTCTTAGTGTTGCTTCAGCCTCAACTATCCTACCCTGAGAAAGCAACCACCTAGGGGACTCTGGAATGAACCTGAAAAGTAGAAAAATTCGGTGTGTTTTACAGGATGTTTATTAACAATTTTAGTTTAATTTAATTGAATATTTAACTATTAACTTTATTTCTATCTATTTCTATCTATTAACTCTAGGCTAATGTTGCGGGTTATTTTCATAGTTTGACGTACCATTCACCAAGAAGTAAACAGAATTAAAATATTTGTATGACCATGTTTTGTTCATGATTTTTTTTGATGATTTAATGACTAAACTCACTTCAGAACTTGTTTAAAATACTTAACAGTAGTTCAAATCAAAAATAAAAACACATGAAAGTTCTTTATTAGCTTTGTATGAATCATCCCTTTTCGGGGCTTTCGTTCTGAAATGTGAACACTGTGAGAACAAATAAAGAGGGAAACCAGATCAACCAATTTATGAGTGGGTGGAGTTTAATGTGTCGGTGTGTGTAAGGAGCTGGTGAAGGAGCTGCAGGCTGTGCAGTGAGTGAGTGGAGTTTAATGTGTTGGTGTGTGTAAGGAGCTGGAGAAGAAGCTACAGGCTTTGCAGTGAGTGGGTGGAGTTTAATGTGTCGGTGTGTGTAAGGAGCTGGAGAAGGAGCTGCAGGCTGTGCAGTGAGTGGGTGGAGTTTAATGTGTCGGTGTGTGTAAGGACCTGGAGAAGGAGCTGCAGGCTGTGCAGTGCACCTTAGATTAACAGGACTTACAGTATGTGCTGCAGACCTCTACTACATCTCCCACATATCTTGTTTATTTACACTTAGCTGATACTCTTACCCAGAGTGACTTACAACGTCACTCATATTATACATGTGGGCCAAAGATAATGTTAACAACAGTGTATTAGGTCATAATGCTCTCCTCTTGAAGGTGCCACAAGTACCTTGTTTATCAGTGAACTCTAATGTAGTTCTACAAAGCACAAGTGGTTCTGGTCCATTCCTTTATTTTCAGTTTCTAGAAAAAATATATATTCGCTTATACTCACCACCACAATGGGATGTACAAAATACCAGTGAGAGCATTGACAAGCACGAGCCATCTCCACCAGCGCACAAAGTATGCTGCTAGTGGCAGGAACATCTGGCCAATCCCTGATCCCATGAAGACACCCAGAGAGCAGAACACCACACGTGTCGCTGGACTTAGAATCTCTGATCCTGCTCACCAAAAGAAATACAGTGACTGTCATGTTCATTAAAAAACGCTGCCAATCAGATTGCAGAACTGTCCTGGTTATGAATTTGTGTAGAAGTCTTGAACAAAGTATCTGGGTACCTAACACAAAGCCGATGACATAATTAGAAAAGCCACCAAATCCCACAAAGAAGTAAACTGCAGTGAACACCTCCCAGCTTGGAGAAAACATCTGGATGAAAATGGTTACTGTCTGCAGGGCCATCATGGAAAACAGTACTGGTCTCCTGCCGTACCTGCATGTAAAATTCATAACTGTTTTACAGGCAGAACATTCATAATACAGTCTTTTACATATTTACATCGTCCTGCTTAAATTCTGTGCTCTCCCATATGGAAATGTCGCAACATACATATTTCTAATGATATGTGACATAGAATATATGGATTTCCCTTATATCCAACAATATCACACTGAAATATATGTGACACACATGCCAACTGAAAATATGCAACATATATTTCAGCCAAATCTTAACATATACACACATATCCAAATGGCTTTTCAGTTGTAGTTAATATAAAAAGAAATCCTTTCCATTCATTTTTGAGCCTTTCTATTGGTCCATGTATGTATAATAATAATGTGAATGTATATTATTATTATTATTATTATTATTATTATTATTATTATTATTATTATTATTATTATTATTATTATTATTGCTAATAATAATAATAATAATAATAATAATAATAATATAAATTATTATAAATAATAATATAATATATTTTTCTGTAACATATGTTTTCAATACATGAGTATCTATGTCTCGTTTATTACACATGTAGGTATAATATATATATATATATATATATATATATATATATATATATATATATATATATATATAGATATGGCCATACTAGTGAATCTCAGAAAACTGAAATATTTTGGAAAAAGTGAATTTGTGTTCATAGTTTCAACAAAATGTGAGTCAGATTTTATGTTCATTACATGAACATAAGTCATATATTTCAGAAATCAGAAATATGGAACCTCACATTATTACAATATTTCCATTCAGGTTTAACTAAAATACAAACCAAAATTAAAAATCTTGAAAAGCTTGATAGCATATATCAAGCTTTTCCAAGAACACAATGAATACCTATATATATATATATGTGTGTGTGTGTGTGTGTGTGTGTGTATATGTATATATAAATAAATAAATATATATATATATATATATATATATATATATATATATATATCACTTTAAATATAATGAATATAAAACTATATGGTCATTAAAATCATTGAATTCAATTTTGAACATTCATCTTTTTGAGCTGCACTAGTAAATTACATAGATCATATTTGCTGCAACATATATTGACAACACATACATATGTATATATATATTATGGAAACTACATGTATAAAGTATATATGTACGTATATTTGCCATACATGGGAGAGAATCCCAGATCAGTTGTGCTGTTAAATGCTTACTTGTCAGACAGCTGTCCTGAAATAGAAGGTTCCAGCAGGACACCAAGGAAATGAACTATTTGATAGTTACAGAGGACTTTATATTCATTGTCACACACCAAATCCCACTAAAACCCGACGAGACCTGTTATAGTCTACCTAATATGCCTTGGCCACAAATGTATGGTTAGTAATTACATAACATCGGCTACATCTGTGCTTCTCTGCACCCAAATGAAACTGGTTTTGTTCAATAGCACTCATTGTTTTGACCAACACAGAGTAAAAACAGGTTTTTGGGACGTCTCTCCATATAGTCAGGGTCTGGAAGAAGACTGAAAATACCCTCCCTCAGCTGGTAGGTTCTGATGAAGGTCAGAACAACCATAAACCACAAAGGATGTCTGCCATCCCAAACAAGACCCCTTCTCCCAAAATGGAAGCTGTTCAAATGTACCGTTCAAATTTATGTTATAGCTGTAACTAATAGTGGCTGTGTCTACCACATAAGAGTAAATGAAATATTTCTAGATACTGGAATTGTGTTTGTGTGCAGGTTTTCACCCTTGTCTGGACTGGTCTCACTAGCCTTCAGGAATCTTCTCAATTTTCTTTCTGACATAAAGACTGTATTAACACTTGGACACTGTGGTTCCTCTGATCTATAGAAATGAGCCAATTTCAAATTTGCAGCAGAATCCACCATCAGAGATGGACAGAGTTGGACAATTAATCAGATAACAATCGCCTTCTAAGACCAGAAGCAAACAGGCGTTTCCCCTTGGATACCCAGTTGTATCAATAAATAAGTATTGATATGTCTATTGTATTACATAGAACTTTGCATTTGCAGTTAATTATAGTGATGGAACTTGGGTTTGATACTGTTGAGCCAAACTGAAACTGCCAAGGTCCAATGTAACCCTGAACTGAGCATGCAAAGTGATAAAACCATGTTTTAAGTAGTATTTGAAGTTGATTACATATTTACATGAATGTTAGCAGGCTGCTTAACTACTATTAGTTGTCACTTGTAATAGTTAATACTATGATTAACTAGTTGCCTGACAGCTCAGCTATAACTCAGCTGCATCTGATAAATGAAAAGCTGCAGATGGTCTAATCTTACTAATCTTCTTCTTACTGAGAGAAAGAAACATATACCAGTGATATTAGGGACAACTAACTGCTGGAACTAGAAAGAGAGAAAATGGACTGTTTTGAAGATGGACGGCATATGTATAAGACTGCAAGCATCCAACAGAGGCCTCTGGTGGCTTCACTTTTGAGAGATGTTGCACTGTCCAGGCTTTATTAAATTGGTCATTTAATTTATTAAATCGTTTGTTGTAGGAGTGGGTTCTGAGTTTGTATGATATGTTGAATTACAGAAACATGCTGTATAAACAACACATCGTTGTGCCATCGTGCTTCATGTTTGGAGAGGCTTCAGCTATATCTGGAGTCTACTGTCAGTGGTGTCTACAGTGTGGTCTAAGCCTTCAAACTATAGTTGTAGCTGGCTTCATTTGTTTGTCACCATGTAATATTGTGTGTATTTTAGTTTTGTGTATTTTAATCTATATTGGATTGAACAGGAATACTTGCAGCAGGGAACAAGATCCCCAAAAAATTAGATGTTCTGTAGATGTACAGTAAATGTTCTTCCTGTTCATTGTCTTGCATAACTAAGTAGAGACCTGGATGATGACCTCTATGATCAACATCCGTCTTTACAGTATCATGAAATGTTTGTTGTGGCTGTGCATTACTTTATTACACAAACATCAGCAAAGTCAGTAGAAATAACACCTGTTCAGGACATACAGTAAAGCATCCGTTTTTTATGAAATACTGCATAATTACACCAACATTTATTATGAACTTGCCCCAGTTTATCTACATTTGAAATAAAATAAAAAGCTTTGTGCTCACCTCAGTAACAGTTGTAGCTTGATAGATCTCCTTGCTATAGTCCACCCATCCACACAGCTCTCAAGCTCAATAGTGCTGATGTTCACATCCACATCAGGGATGTAGCCCAGCTTGGAGTAGTTTCTCAGTGTGTCCATGTTGTACCTGCTGCAGGAGCTGCGCTTTAAAACTCCATCCTGGTTTACCATAGGAATGGCAGCCTCTCTCCATATCTGGCTGATGTTGGACTCCTGGGGGATAAGACACTCGTGTGGTGGAGTGTCACCCACAAACACTATGTAGATGCCCACAAAGCCATTTGGGAGGATGCTGATGGCCAGTGCCAAGAAAACAGTCAACTGAAATGGTCCCCACGCTCCAAGGAAAGATGTGATATCATCGTAGTCTCTCATTCTCAAGCTCCATGAAATACAGTCACTGGAGTGTAAATTATTCTAAAGGATTCTTCTTCTACTCTGGAAACTATAACTGAAGGATCTTTAAGGTGCTCTTACACTAACACTATGTCCGTCTCCTCCCAGTCAGGCAAATGTGATTGTTACATGTCCACTTGTGTTGAACAGAATACAACTACAATCTGAATAGCTGTCTAAAGTCCAGATTCTGACCGCCTGTAGTTCTCTTTAAACTATAACTGCACCCTTCTGCACATGACCCTGTGTACAGTCATAACAATTCATCTGGACGTATGTCATTCGAGGAATGTGTACATTGTTTAGAGTAGAAAAGTCAATATATAGTACTTCCAACTAATTTACCTTTTGTTTAGATAAGAAATGATGACCCAACAATTAAAAAGGCTTCAATCTAGATTTACAAAATATTATATATATATATATATATATATATATATATACATATATATTTCAGAGAGTAAAATCAGAGAAGAGCAAATTCAATTTAATGCACTTGAAGTAAAAATAGATGATGTTTGGTAAACTTTGCCATTGTTTTTAAAGAGTGTCTTCATTGAACGCAGCTTTTGTTTAATGTGAAATATGATCAGGTGCAATTTTATAAAGCCTATTATTTGGAACCTGCTGATTTTACTTTTTTTAATCAAAGAAAAAAAAAATTATATATAATATATATTATTATGTTATAGTTCTGTGCTTCTCCAGTTAAAGCTTTGCACCATGTCAAGTTTAAACTCCCTTTCTCCAGACGCTGGCAGAGGAATAGTCATGGATACGTCGCCTGGTAACTCAAACAGTGAAGGAGGTTGAGCAGTGAAGCATGAAAGAAAACGAGCAGATTTATTATTAATATTATATTAATATAATATTAATATTAATATATTTAATGGTGTGAAAGTGTTCAGACTGCTGAGTGTGGCTTTATAATGACACGATTAAAATGAAATTGCAAACTGATCAGTAAGTTGATTCACTAGAATATAATTTAATTGAGTATCAGGATAATTATGGCAACCCTAACGTCCAGTAATTCAACATTTGAAGGACAGAAACAGTCTACATTAACTATCCTTTGGACTCCTCACTTCATCAGCTACCAACTAACTACCAAAAACATAAAACCATGTAACCAGTAACCTGTAACCTGACCACCCAACTCAACTGTGCGATAATTTAATAGTTAAACAAGTGTAATAATAATGTGCAACTATGTGCAATTCACTTTTCAAATACTCTCCATATTATATATTCAATATATTTCTATATTATTTTAATATTTACATTATTGTTATTATCTTCTTCTCTGTTGCCGGAATCTTAAATTCCCAGAGGGAACCCTTCCAAAGGCATCAATAAAGTTCTATCTATCTATCTAATCTATCTATGTATCTATGTTTAACTGTGGACTTATGACCCAGTGTACGAACAGAAAGGTTCTATCTTACAGATCACCATTATCTACAATTATCTACAACTTCTCTACAATTAGACAGCGGGCCACACGATTTAAGGTTGAAAGTTTACATGGTTTACTTATTGACGAGGGCCTCGAAAGAGACCTTTAGACTTTGAAAGTTTTGAATGCTTGGTAAAATGCTGGATACTGAATAAATCACTACTGGGTAATTATAATATGGAGGCTTTGCTGCAATAACTTCCATAACAGCTTTGGAGTGATGGTGTAAATAATTAAATGAGCCCTAGGTTACAGGTTTGCGTGTCCCGTGCTTGTTTCAAGTCTGTTCGTGGTTGGGTGCTACTGCTTCCTGACCCCCTCACATTGTGCAAACTCACTGATAAACCTTCCTTCCTTAAGATGGTGCAGAAAACTAATGTCAGAATGGACCTCGATACCCAATGCTCAACATTACACTTCATCACTCCGTGGCATGATGGTGGCCTTGTGATTGGAAGGTTGCTGGGTCGAATCCCTGAACTGGATTCCAGCTGCTCCCTGGTTGCTGCTCCAGGCATGTGTGCTCACTGCCATTAGTGTGTGAATTCACGTGTGTGTGTGTGTGTGTATCACTGTGTGTGGATGGGTTAACTACGGAGGACAAATTCCTCTGTGTGCAGCACAGTGGGTCTATGAGCACCTTTACCTATACCTTTACCCCTGCTGTTCAGACCCCCAGGGGATGTTTGGTTCTTCTTTGGTTCCTGGACAGAAAAGAGTCTGGAAGCTTGTGTTCCAGCATCGTGAGAGATGATGGGTCAAGCTGAGCTGTAATTGATGCTTGAAGGGCTGCTTTGGATTTTGACCATTGCCATCAAGTACAGAGGGGCTGGTCCAGTATTGGCTTTGTAGGCCAGCATCAGTGAAGAGAAGCCAGTGAAGGGAAGCAGCAGTGGAGTTTCATGGATTCTGGATCAGTTGAATGGCCTGATGCTCTGTATAGGAAGACCAGCTAGAAGCTGAGCTCCTCTATAGAGAGAAAAGGTGGAATTCTGGACAACCGGGTCAGGTTTGCAACAAGAGCCAAGAACACTAAATGGTCATCCACAACTACACCAATGCTTCATGCCAGTGGAGTGACCCGTGGAAAGGATTTTACTCCTTCTGTCCGGTTATCCATTGGCTTCTGTGAACTGCAGTGTGGCCATCGGGCACACACAGGTTGGCTTAAGCACAGTCTTTAAGTGACATGGCAGCATATCATTTAAGTATCTGATGTTGGAAAATCAATGCAGACAAAATGTAATAGCAGAAGATATTTATTCATCATAGTGTTCAAAAGCAGCCATTTAGAAACATCTTTCCTGTTTCTCGTAGACAGAATCTCAGCTTAGCCTCAGTACTATTAGCCTATTTGTACTATTTTCCATAGAAATGTCAGCAGGTAAAAAATATGAATAAATACAGTCATTAAAATTTCTCCTCCATTACTGTACAACTTTGGGTGGGCCCACCTTTGGTCATCTCGGAGGTGTCGCCACATAACCTACGAAGAGCAAAAGTCAGTGCAGGATCATTAACATTCCATCCAAAACATTTCTAAGTTAATGTTTGTATACTGAATATGTTATGTACACAAGTATATTGAAATATATACAAATATATTACAAAGAAATGAGAAATAATCATATTTCTAAACAGAGAATGGTGTATTGTGATATGTGTTTATTAATATACTTTGTATAATACAAGAAAAAATACAATTTTATTTACCTTCTGACTTTTTGCATTTCCTCAAAGGTCTCTGGCAAAGGCTTTTTGAACGTTTCCGGTAAAAGGAAGCAGAACAGTCCACCAAATATTGCAAAGCTCCCAATTAAAATGTACGGTATGTACTTGTAGACTTTTCCTGCAATGGTGTGAAGATTTACAATTTTAGACAATTCAATTCAACTTTTTTTTTAACGAAATTTATATTTTATATAGAACATTTGTGCAGATTCTATAAATCATTTATTTCCATAAATCATGGCTTGGAAATATATACGCCTTTGAAGAGAATATACAGCTCTTTCAAAACTCCACCAGAGTAAGACAGAGAGGTAAAGAGTGAAGGTGCACCAGTCAACGATACTGATGAGATTGTGGGGGAAACCCACACAGACGCGGGGAGAACATGGAAACTCCACCCAGATAGGGCCTTGAACCCAAGACCCCAGTGCTGGGTGGCGAACATACTAACCACAAAGTCACTGTGACTCCAAGCCATCGCTTCGCTTTGAAGGCAATGGCAAGAAAGTAGAAACATACATTAACACACATCTAGTTTTCTAGAAAGCATCAGAATGACTAAAATATGGAATAAAAAGAGTCGTCAAAAAATCCAATCAGAAACACCACCAGCCAGCCACCACACCACGTGTTAGACTGGGGTTCAATTCCCATTTTGGGCAACTATGCTGAACTGCACCAATAAGAGTCCTTGGCGAAGGCCCCTAAAACTACCCTGACCCACATCTGCATCCTAACCTTGTAAGTCGCTCTAGATAAGATAGATGTAAATGTGGTGGCAGCATGTTTGGAGGATCTTCAACAATAGTATCTTTTTAAAACTGAAATCAGGGTGAATGGTGCAAACTACAAGGTGATCTAGTCTGAAGGTAAACAGTTAAGCTTGGGTTAAGGTCAAAGCAACACCAAAATGGTCCAGATCTCCACAATGATCCTCCATCAAGCCCAAGCAATCTAAACGTATAAAGGGGGTTGAATACTTATATAAAAAAATCAGGTGTGTTTAATAGAGTGGAATAATACTGAATACTGAATAATACTGCCTTTACCTAAGTACAGTATGAAAGGTGAGATGATGGTTGCTACACGTGCTGACATGGAGCAGATACCCATCGCCATGTTCCTCACCACGGTGGGGAAGAGCTCTGATGTCACTGCATAAACCACACAAAACGCTGCAGTGATGCCAAACTTCCCAACCATCTCAAAGAAGATCGCCAACTCTGGAATGTCTAGGGGGAGAAAGGGGACGGAAATTGTAGATTCAGACAATTTTGCAATAACATCTTGGTTTTGGTTTGGACTTCCTAAAACTTATTCAATATCAGAGTTCCTGGAGGACCATGGTGGGCTGACAGGATAGGAACATATTATCTCCATTATCATGATGAGCATTCAGATAAACAGTTGCACCAGAGCTTTAATGTCATGCACGCAGGTCCAAAAAAAGGTCTAAAAAAGATCTATTGTGTTTGAATTGTGTATTCTGTGTGAAGTAGTTTCACAGCTTTAGCCAATAAAGTGTGCAATTTAATAAACTGTTAGTTGACATATTTAACTCCTTCGGGCCCGTTTCTGTGTAGTTCGCGTTCCATTTTTCACCAGAACTACTTGTTTGCGCATGAAAATTGAATATTCAGCTGCATATTATGATGAATCTGGCATTAACCTTACGTTAAACCCCACACCGTTCTGAGAGACACTACCTCAGTATGTGCAGATCAATAAATATCGATCAGTCTACATTTATAATCACCTATTGATCCTGATCATATTTATCTTCCTTCCCAATAGAACTGCAATCCCAAATATATAAACAAATCAACAAACAAACAAAAGACACACGGAGGAGGTCAACTTTACCCAGTGGAAGGAGACGAATAAAGAGGATCACTGCCCCACCAAGGAGAAGTGTTGAGGACTGGCAGAAATGTCTTGGGCAATATTTCAGGAGTATCATGGCAATAACATAGGCTGGGACCTCCACCACGGCAGACAGGAAGCAGTTAAGGTAGGAATTGCCGTGGAGGTTGGAGGTATTCAGAATCAAACTGAAATACCCCAAAGTGATGATCATCCTGCAGATAAAAGATATTAAACAGTACGGGAAACAGTGCTGCTCTGTGAACTAATGAGAAGTCAGGCCTCCTCCAGCTTCGTTTAGTCAGACGTTCTTACTTTTCAGTTTTGGACCTCGAGACATTAGTAAAAGAGCTGTAGCTGAAATGAGTTCAATACATTGTAAGATGTTTACTGTGTGCCTCCTTTGCCACAACCTTCAACACCATTGTGCCAAAGCATTCGACTGCTCCAGCCCTAACGACTTCCACCCTGTCACTCTCACCTGGATCATCTCCACGTGCTTTGAAAGACTAGTTCTTTCTCACTGGAAATCCTGCCTGCCTGCCACACTGGACCCACATCAGGTCAACTGAGGATGCCATCTCCACAGCACTCCACACCACACTCACCCACTCCTGTTTTAGAAAGCTGTTCATTGATATAGTTCAGCATTCAACACAGTGATCCCCACCAAGCTGATCTCCAAGCTTGGCCACCTGGGTATCAGAACATCCCTCTGCAACTCTATTTTGGACTTCCTGACTGACAGACCCCAGTCTGTTAAGTTAGACAACCTCTCCTCCTCCTCCATCACTCTGAACACTGGCATTCTACAAGGTTGGGTTCTGGGCCAGATCCTGTAACCCATGACACCACGGTCATTGGCTTGATCAGACACAACAATAAGATGGCCAACAGGCATGAGGTGCAGCATCTGGATGCATGGTGCACCGACAACAACCTGGCATTTAACACCAAGAAAATCAAGGCAATCGTCCTGGATTTCAGGAGGGCTAGAAGCCAGGCTCACCACCCCTCTACATCAGTGGAGCTGCAGTAGAGCAGATAGCCAGGTTGAAGTTCCTCGGCATCCACAATGGTCTTACCTGACCTCTGAACTCCTCCACCCTTGTCCAAAAGGTACAACAGGGTCATTACTGCCTTCAGATCCTTAGGAAAGCTCACCTGTGTCCTGGGATCCTGTGACCTTTTACCGCTGTACCACTGAGGGCATACTCATCAAATGCCCATAAGGGCACCTGTGGCATTGAGGGGATTTGAATTTATGCCTCTTGGCAAGCAGACAGTTAGACAGTTGCACCGTCCTAGAGCAATCAAACCACGTATAACCACTGTGTCCAAGAAAGAACAGAAAGTGCATTTCTGCCTGCTTATCAAGTGTAGTTCCTATCATTAGTTCAAATCCCAGAAAGGAATCAGTGCTCAGTTATCAAAAGCTTCTCAGTCCTGGGACATCGTGTTAAGGTAGACGTTCTAACAATAAACCAATTGCAACATCGTACACAATATTTAATGACTTTCAGCTGCAGCTCATTTTCTAATGTTGTTGAGATTCGGTTCAATAGGTTTTGTAGAACAAACCAAAAAAATAAATTTGAAGTGATTTTGAATAAAAACCAAATAGTTTAAAACTCAAAATCACTCTGTCCTGACGTTTGGTCGAGATGAGTTAGACATTTTTGTTAACCTTTAGAAATTTTTCATCTTTGATGCACTTTTATTCACCAAAATTGAATAATATTCATAGGAGACAGTTGAGATTAATTAACAGTTAATTTACAATTAAATATTTGTATGAGTTTGAACATGTGTGTTTTGTTTTTTGTTTTACTTTATACCTATAAATCCTTTTGGGAATTAATCCTAAAAAGTGTTTTTTCAGTTGAAAATATAATTTTGAGGGTTTATTTGTACTGACTGGATTAACAAGGATGTTTATAATAATAATAATAATAATAATAATAATAATAATAATAATAATAATAATAATAATAATAATAATAATAATAATAATAACAGAGGTTTGATATACTTAAAATATCTTAAAAATCCGAATTAAATAGGCTTAGAATTAAAAAACTCACCATAAAAGTGCACAGAGACTTACGATGACAATCATGTTCCAACTTCGCACAACATCCAAAATGTTGTATTTCTTTTCTTTCTTGGTGACAGCACTATTTAACTGTGAAAAAGGAAGAAATGAGAAAACCAAGCAAACCAAGGCAATTTTCAGACTTCCAACACAAATGTGATTTTTGAAATATCCAGACGTCCTTTAACAGCACAAAAACACATCAAATCAGTTTTTATCTAAACATATGGATGAGGTTTGAAATAAAATTGCAGTGGGATTTTTACAGATGTGTCTCAGTTTGAATGCTCTATGGTAACATGATGTATATAGGATCTATGGTAACATGATGTATATAGGATCTACAGTAATGTGCTGTATATAGGATCTATGGTAACATGATGTATATAGGATCTACAGTAATGTGCTGTATATAGGATCTATGGTAACATGATGTATATAGGATCTACAATAATGTGCTGTATATAGGATCTACAATAATGTGCTGTATATATGATCTACAGCAATGTGCTGTATATAGGATCTACAGTAATGTGCTGTATATAGGATCTATGGTAACATGATGTATATAGGATCTACAGTAATGTGCTGTATATAGGATCTACAGCAATGTGCTGTATATAGGATCTACAATAATGTGCTGTATATAGGCTCTACAGTAATGTGCTGTATATAGGATCTATGGTAACATGATGTATATAGGATCTACAGTAATGTGCTGTATATAGGATCTACAGTAATGTGCTGTATATAGGATCTATGGTAACATGATGTATATAGGATCTACAGTAATGTGCTGTATTTAGGATCTACAATAATGTGCTGTATATAGGATCTATGGTAACATGATGTATATATGATCTACAGTAATGTGCTGTATATAGGATCTACAGTAATGTGCTGAATTCTGTTGCTGTTGCTTTGAAGTCTCATAAAGCAATGCACAATCCTTACCTCTGTTGGAGTAAATATGGCTTCAGGTGGTGTGACTTTGTTTCTCTTTGCTGCTTGTCTCAGTGCAATCTCAGCTTCTTCAAATCGTCCCTGAGAGATAAGCCATCTTGGAGACTCAGGAATGAGCCTATATGTATAAAAAAGGAAGTTGATATTGAGGAATATGTGATCTGTCATTCATCTGTTAAAGCTCAAACATATGTAATAATTGATGCTGCGTTATTCCCTTTATTGCATTATTAATGTTGGATGATTCCCCCTTAACATTTCAACGTCATTGAACTTCACAAGGTATAACATATTTGCATGGTTTAATGAGATTTTTTTTTGAGAATCCAGAGATGCCACAGGACCATTTGGGCCACTGTTTGTTTGTTTGTTTGTTTGTTTTTTCAACAAAAGACAAAAGAGCATTTGACCTGAGGTTCAATACACTGAATACATACCACCATAGTGGCGCATAGATGAGTCCTGATGCTGCCATGGCTGCAACAAGCCACCTCCACTCTCGCAGAAAAAATGACACAGCTGGCATGACCATGTATCCCAAAGCTGAGCTTAAGAAGATGCCCATTGAGCAGAAGACCACCCTCTCTTTTGGGCCTAGGATTTCTGACCCTGTAAATTGAATCCACATGAAATATGTCTGCATGAACTGGAGAAAGTACACTGATGTATGTGACATTTATATGCTTTCCTGCAACACACCTAAAATATAAGCAATCAGATAGTTGGAAACCCCCCCGAAGCCCCCGAAGAAGAAAAATGCAGTAAATGCCTCCCAATTTGGGGAGAATATCTGAAGAAAAATGCTTATAGTCTGCAAAGCCATCATGGCAAACAAGGCCGGCCTCCTCCCAAACCTGTCAATGCAGAAAGAAAGGGACGTTTAACTGCAGCCACGGCCAATAACACAAACCAACCCGCTCTGGATTATGCATTTACTGACCTGTCTGACATTTGACCTGAGAAAAACGCTCCCACCAGTGCTCCAAAGTAGTGAACAGAAGAAGTTAAAGGGACTTTGTATTCATCTTCACAAACAAGGTTCCACTGAGCAAAAAGAAAGAGCACAAGCCTTAACTCAGTCTGTTCATCCATATGATTTAGTGCGTACAGTAGTGAAGGGAACGTATAATCAGAGCAGGAGTAAAACGAAATCCAGCCAAATTAGAGAATTAGGTAGAAATAAATTTACGTCTCTTGCAAATTGCATGATTTAATTTTTTTGCAAATGTACAGCAGGATTTCTGTTTGTTTAATTACTAAATCAGTGAACTTATATATAAAATACATACAAAAAAAACAAAATCCTTGTGTGTCCTCTATGAAATAACAGTGAAACACAGTGGACCGATGCCCAGGGTCCATAGGTCAGTTGGTGTTTTCAACAACACATGTTTAATGATTCACACTTGCAGAAAGTTCTGTAAACAATTCTAAAAGTTGGATTCAAAGAGTGAATTACATTCACACCGCGAGACCTTTTCGATATTTTAGGTGGCTCATTCTTGCCGTTCGCTGCTTTCCTCATTCTTACTGCAGTGGGCAGATTTACGCTGAAGCAAAATGTTCATTTTCATTTTCATTTTTCAACATTTTCTCTACTAAAATGTTCACATTTGCATGTCAGAGATTTGCATTTTGTCTTTTTTAAGTTGTTCTTTGCTGTAATCAGTAATAAGTGTGCGTTGATGTGGTCAGTTGATATATTTACAAGCCTATTTATTTTACAGAGCTCTAGTAAAAGGAAAAAATGATAATCAGCTTTTGTTTGTTGGATTAAGGAATTTGCAAAGGCTCATAGAACCTCTTTATTATTATAGCATTGTTTTAACACTATAACAAAATCCCTTATTCATTATGAATTATTATTTCCCAGATCTTACTGGGTGGTCTAGTTTTCATCTCGTTGTCTCCCTTCAGCGTGATCTTCTGGCAGCAATTATATGTGCTGTTAGAGATTGTAGCTGGATTATTGCTAAACATTTTGCTTTTAGTTTTAACCTGGTTTAACTTTCTCAAGTTTCACTGGTAAATAAAATGCAGATTCCTTTCTTTCTGAAGTTCCAGTTTGGTTTAAGTAGAAGAAAAAGAAAATCAAAGAGATTAAGGGAGTAAGTGTCACGTATTGGCCCCTAATTCTATGTACACAGTCAGGGTCCTGATGAGCTGCTCTCCAGTATCAACAACACCATACTCACCTGAGCTGGCCGTCACACTTTACCCCTTTGCTTGCTTTTTCTCAGACGTTCTCTAATGAACTGTGTGTGTAAATGTTGGGCATTTAAATAAAAACAGTCAAGACAGTTACTGGACATACTGAACTTTACACCTTGAAACATAAACATAAATATAAATATGAAAGTGAATTCGTTGAACTTTTGTGTTTGTATTTTTCTAAATCTTCTGGACACGGTGTCGTTTGGGGCAGCCATGGCCTGGTGCTTAAGGAAGATTGCTGGTTCGAATCCCTCCAGCTGCTCCCCGGGCACCGCGGACAGGGCTGCCCACCACTCTGGGCACATGTGCTCACTGCCCCCTAGTGTGGACGGGTTAAACGCAGAGGACCTTTATCTATTCTTCCTCAAATTAAATATTGATTTAATCATCTCGTTTAAAAATTCAACTGCATTTAATATTTTGCTATTTTGTGACTACAGCTAATTACAGACGTGCTGAAACGCACTTATTCCAATTGGTCCATCAAAACAGCCTGTTTTCATTGTCATCCACTCTGAGATTCCTGGGCCGTCTTGCATGCACTGCTCTTCTGAGGTCAATCCTTCCGCTTGCATCTTTTTAGGGAGTCTATAGTGGATTTCGAGGTGTGTTTAGGGTTGTTATTCATTTGTACTTCAGCTTGTTACATATTTGCTGGCTCTGAAATATCCTTATTGTGACAAATAGGAACAGGAACAAGTGTATTATAGTGTGCGGTGCATGGTATCTCCAGTAGAACCACCATGCAAATACTAGTGCTTTAGAACATTACCAAGAACTACAGAGTGCCATAATAATTCTTTTCCTACCTCGGTTACAATGGTCGACTGATACACATCTTTGCTGTACATCCACCCATCCACACAGCTCTCAAGCTCAATAGTGCTGATGTTCACATCCACATCAGGGATGTAGCCCAGCTTGGAGTAGTTTCTCAGTGTGTCCATGTTGTACCTGCTGCAGGAGCTGCGCTTTAAAACTCCATCCTGGTTTACCATAGGAATGGCAGCCTCTCTCCATATCTGGCTGATGTTGGACTCCTGGGGGATAAGACACTCGTGTGGTGGAGTGTCACCCACAAACACTATGTAGATGCCCACAAAGCCATTTGGGAGGATGCTGATGGCCAGTGCCAAGAAAACAGTCAACTGAAATGGTCCCCACGCTCCAAGGAAAGATGTGATATCATCGTAGTCTCTCATTCTCAAGCTCCATGAAATACAGTCACTGGAGTGTAAATTATTCTAAAGGATTCTTCTTCTACTCTGGAAACTATAACTGAAGGATCTTTAAGGTGCTCTTACACTAACACTATGTCCGTCTCCTCCCAGTCAGGCAAATGTGATTGTTACATGTCCACTTGTGTTGAACAGAATACAACTACAATCTGAATAGCTGTCTAAAGTCCAGATTCTGACCGCCTGTAGTTCTCTTTAAACTATAACTGCACCCTTCTGCACATGACCCTGTGTACAGTCATAACAATTCATCTGGACGTATGTCATTCGAGGAATGTGTACATTGTTTAGGGTAGAAAAGTCAATATATAGTACTTCCAACTAATTTACCTTTTGTTTAGATAAGAAATGATGACCCAACCTCTTTAGTTTCTTCTCGGTTCTGAGAAAAGCTGGTCAGCAGATCTCAGGGCTCGTGAAAGTCAATGTAATGAACTGGATTGACCAGTGTGAGCCACAATTGTACTAAATACTGATGTAATATGAGTCATGAGTTTTCTTGCAGTAAGCATTGAGCTAAGCATTTGACCAACTGCTGGACAGTGAGCGACTGACCCAGGAAGCAGTGAGTTACATTCGTCCAACCAGAAATGAAATAAGCATCTTTTCTGGACAAGAATAAACTGAATTGTGGATATAGTGTGCAAACCCCACTTTTCCACATTATCCTCCACAAACCTAAATGTATCTTATTGATTTTATCAGTAAACCAATGCAAAGCAAGTAATTATGAGAAAGAAAATGAAGCATAGTTTAAATTTTAACAAGAAATAAATGAAAATCTGGAAGTGTAGCGTGCATAGTAGGACCACCTTTCCTGCAATTAACTACATGTCTTTGTCGCCTGGCTTTTAAAACAGCTCTGGCGCTCAGTCAGATTGGATGAAGAACATCTGTGAACGTCAACATTCAAGTCCTGCCACAGATTCTCACTGGGGTTTAGGTCTGGACTTTGAAAACCAGTCTATTGTAGCTCTGGCTGTATGTTTAGGGTCCTTGTCCTGCTAAAAGGTGAAGTTCTGCCATTTTCCTCCCAGGATTGTCTATTTCTGGCTCCAACTCTGACCAGCTTCCCTTTCTACAGAAGAAAAGCTCCCCACAGCATAATGCCTTACACCATGTTCATTGGTGTTAGTATGTTGAGCTATTTTCCCTCACAGTTTTGCATTTAGGACCAAATAGTTCAACTTTAAACTATTTCTGACAAGGCCTTCTTTACACATATTTGCTGTCTCCACAAATTCATGACAGCACCAAACTGAGCAGGACTTCTTAAGGCTTTCTTTCAAAATGACTTTCTTCTTGTTACTGCCTGGGAGTCAGAGTTGTGGATTTTCCATCGTTGACCAGGCTGTCCGGTTCCAGGTGGACGGCCATGTCTTGATAGATTTGTGTCAAGACTCATTTTTATTTTCGGATGATGGATTGATTGAAGGTGCGAGATGTTCATAGCTTGGAACATTTATTTTATGACCTGATCCTACTTTACACTTCTCCACAACTGTATCCCTTACAGCTCATCACCAGACTCCTGTGCCAGTATTTGTTTCTTCTCCTTTGTCCTTTTCCTCCAAAACACATTAAACGACCTGAGCTGAATCTGGAGCAAAGCACACATCAGAAGGGAAAGGATTACGTTTAGTTATTCACAAAACTATTTTAGATTAAAAACATGCTGTAACATGACCTTTGACCCCTTATGTCAAATCAAAATCAACACCCCCGACAGCTAAACTTGCCTGCAGCTCTCACACATTTCACTCCATAAAATTACTTCTTTATGTCTAATATCTCTTATTATATCAAATCAAACTGAGGTGAACAACTATATTGTGAAACACCATGAGAAAACATTTACACCAAACCTCCACGTAAGACCAGCTGCAATTCAGACATTTCTGTCACTTTTATTACAGCTTTCATTTGAGCTTGCACACATTCAATCAGTACCACAAATGCAGAGTGAGACGTATATGTATATATATTTAAAACACATAAATATTTATATACAAATGTGCAGTGATTTGATGCAATCATCTACACCAGCAGATCATCTAAGCCCAGTCAAACAAGTGTTGTAACAATATTTACATATGCAGATTTATTTAAGGCCGTTATGTTTTTGTAAATGTTGTATTAATATGCACTCACTGAGCACATTATTAGGAACTAACGAGGACTTAATAAGGAATTAATAATGAAGTTTTGAAGTGAGCCCCATGTCACGGTTCATAGCTGTGGAGACCCCATCCACTTACATGCCTTTCTGCGCCCAGTGGTAGAAAGTGGTTATCTGGGTTACCAAAAAAGCTAGGCCATTCTCCAATGACCTCTCTCTCTGACCTCATGAAGAAGGTGTTTCTGTCTGTAAAACCACACGATTGGCTGATTAGATTGTTGCGTAATAAAGTGCTCAGTGATTGGAAATGCAGGTTATGGAAATGGAAATCAACTACAGCCCTAAGCATCAAGTACCGAAATTGAAATTCTTAATACCACTGGTTTGGAGAGTTAAAGGCTGAGCTGATGTGTTCCTCAAAGGCCTGATGTCATTAAGGGGACGTGGATATGAAAGGAAGCAGAGGCTTGTGTTTATTCTAGGTTTAACAAAACAAAATATAAAAATCTGTTTCATTTAGAACACGTGTGATCCTCTCTACATGTCACCTCAGGCTTCTGCTCCTTTAGGACAACCTGTTTGTCTTCCTCCCGTCAAGAAACTATCTCCTCTACTTGTACCTAAACATAGTAGTTTAGAAGAGCAAATCAGCTATTTGCTAAATACTGATCTGCATGTTTCCATGCTTCATAACACAAAGTACTTTCTTAACTCATTCTTATTTAATAAGAACTTGCTCATATATATATATAATAATAACATGTTTACAATTTAAAAAGTTAAATTACAAGAAGTTTGTTTTCAGGGAAATCTCTGCTCTAAACAAAGTATGTTTTATATAATAGATTTACTAAAGAACAAACAAAAAAGCATTATGTTTTAGTTTTCCAGTCTGATCATTTTTAAAAATGTCTAAAAAATAATAAGTTTCCTGTAGAAATTAATTAACTTATTCACATTTAGAAAATTAATCATTAGTAATACGGTTGTGGAACTTCTACCAGAGATGGCAAAACAAACAGTCTAACAAAACTGATTTTATATCTATATAAAATTAATATCTTAATTAAGCTACTAGTTACTTGGACATAGAGAGCAAAAAATGATTCTGACATTGATAAGATGAGCAAACACACCAATAAAAAGAACATAAAAATTAGAAAAAATTGAAGGTTGTAAAATGACAGAAACCAGAGATAGCAGAGATTTTCCTGGAAAAATAAATTTTTGTCATTACTTTAAACAGGAGTTTGAGGTAAGGTGTATTTATTTTGTCAATGTACTTCTTTTATATTATTTCTATAAGTGTTTGTTTGGTTATTATATTTTTAAGTGTTTAGCAATGTGTCATTACTCTTTTACATATTATAATATATAATAGAAAATTAAAAAAATATATATTAAAACATTAATATAGATTTTAAAGGTGGGTTGAAAAGATGTTTGAGGTTCGATAGTTGTTGGTGTAGGTGGTGTAGGCCTGTAGGGGAAGGACACTCCAAGTGAATGACGGTGTCAGAACAAGGAGTAGAGATTAAGGTAAGATAAAAATTACATTAATGAATTTTCTCTCTTTTCAGAACTACTCTGTGTGATTTATTCCTGTCTGAATCACTCCAGGCCTGCCCTTTTTGACACTTTGCAAATACCTTATTTATGTCTATATTAAACTATAAACATTATTTATAATGCTGTATTTCTATTGCATTGTATTTTTAACTAATTTGTCACATATTCCGAAAATAATATTTTCAGGGTTTAATATTGTTTTTCGTTAAATTAAGAAAGTTCTCAAAGACATTATGCAAGCGACACTAAGCAAACTCTTACCTACAGCAGATTTCTTCTTTTCTTACATACACGGTCAGTTGGTTTGTCACTGGCTAAGACTGATCACTATCAGGAAACTCACCCCTGAAGTTCAGAAAAGTTGTGTATTCGCTAGAAATTCATACCCTTTACACCTCTGCATCTCTTCAATGGTCTCGGCCAAGGCTGCGAAGAGTCTCAGGCAGAGCATGTTATTTATTGAGGCACCAATGGGTGAGGGCTTCCCATCAGGATATCTGGAAGATGCTTGCTGAAGTGCCTGCATGGGAAAAGCAATAATAATAATAATAATAATAATAATAATAATAATAATAATAATAATAATAACATCAATACTACTACTATATAGTAGTATATACTATATACTACTACTAATAATAATAATAATAATAATATTAATAACAACTTAGTAATATACTACTACTACTACTAATAATAATAATAATAATAATAATAATAATAATAACATCAATGCTACTTTATAGTAGTATATACTATATACTACTACTACTACTACTAATAATAATAATAATAACAGCAATACTACTACTACTAATAATAATAATAATAATAATAATATGTATAATTTTACTACTTTGTAGTGAGTATGTACTATATACTACTGCTACTGTGTGTGTGTAGCAACCCAGTACTGCTACTACTACCATGTGCGTAATATTAATGATAATAATAACATCAAATACTACTGCTTTATAGTAGTATATACTATATCTACTACTACTACTAATAATAATAATAATAATAATATTAATAATATGTGTACTTCTTTACCTACTAATAATAATAATAATATTAATAATATTAATAACATCAATACTACTCTTTATGGTAGTGTATATTATATACTACTACTAATAATAATAATAATAATAATAATAATAATAATAATATGTAAATACTACTATGTAGTAGTATGTATACTACTACTAACTTTCTACTATACTACTACTAATAATAATAATAATAATAATAACAGCAATGCCTACTACTACTAATAATAATAATGGTAATAATAATAATAACATATATTATACTTTATGGTAGTATATATTATATACTACTACTACTAATAATAATAATAATAATAATAATAATAATAATAACAATCTACTATATAGTAGTATATACTATATACTACTACTACTACTACTAATAATAATAATAATAATAATAATAATAAAAATAATATAATAACATCAATACTACTACTATATAGTAGTATATACTATATACTACTACTACTACTAATAATAATAATAATAATAATAATAATAATAATAATAATACTAATAATAATAATAATAATAATAATAATTTATACTTTTAAGCTGATCCCCCAGAATTATCACTGGGAAAACTTTCTGGCTTCAAACAAGGCTTCATATTGTTTGTAAGTAAATGATAAACTTACCCAGGAATATGATGTAAGGTGCAGTGATGCTGCCGATACGGGCAGCAGAAGAGCACATTCCCATTCCCAGGTTCCGGAGCACAGTGGGATAAATCTCTGCTGTGTACATGTAAACCACAGTGAAGGACATAGTGAAGCCAAACTTGCCGGCCATCTCTAAAGCTAGTGCCAGAGCATGAAGGCCTGCAAGAGAGATTGAGAATTATTAGAGCTTTATCTTAGACCTACCCCGGAATGTCTGTCCTGCGTGGCAAATCATCCTCTTAGGTAAACGACAGAATGAGAGAAGAAATGTGCAGAAATAAAAATATGCAGTAAAGTGGAGGTAAAGTTATATGCAAGTGTAATAATTCACTGATTATTATTGTGGCTGATGACTGTATATTATAAGTTATTGCAGCTGTTCAGCTACAGGGAGGTGAAAACTGCAGTGACTGTATTTTGTTACTGTATTAAACTGTTTACATAGACGTCTATAGGTTTGTCAGGTTTGTCAGAAAAGGTCATGAGTGGAAAAGGAAAATGTATTATGGCCCAAAACTGGACTTTATGTCATTGCGAAGCATCTATTTTTGCCCAAACCTGACCTTACCTCTTACCACTCAAAAAAATATTGTAATATTGTTAAAAAGCTCACAATTTCATTGAACAAGGTAAACTGTCCACTTATACTCTTTGCATGTAAAGTGATATTTCTTGTTTTACTGTTGACTCATGAAAATTTTCATTTAAAAATGATACATTCATTTGTAAATTAAATAATTAGTATTCTGTTTTTATTCCCTGATTTAGAGTCATGGCCATCATTCCTTAATGAATATACAAGTATGGTCCAGAAATGGACCTCGATTACTTTACTATCACTGAGGGTTTTTTAACTGATGGTTATTAAAGAAATTATTCAAATACTTTAATAATCCTTAATTAATTCATATTCTATCTTCATTATTATAAGGTAAATGTGTTCATAGACCCACTGTGTTTTGAATTTAATCCATCCACACACAGTGATACACACACCACTGAATTCACTCCCTAGGGGGCAGTGAACACTCGTGCCCAGAGCAGTGGGCAGCCCTATCCATGGTGCCAGGGGAGCAGCTGGGGGGTTAAGTGCCTTGCTCAAGGGCACTTCAGAGGGCAGAAGAACTATAGTGGCATTAAAATGAAAAGCTTAACTACTTCTAAAGAGTCTAAAACTGCAAAAATAAGACATTATTCTTACGTTCGGGGATCAGCTGGATCAAAAGAAGGAATCCTCCACCAATACTGAGGAACCCTGAGAGAAGTGGTCTTCGTGGACAGGTCTTCAGAAGCAAAGTAGCAACAATGTAAGCAGGCACTTCAGTAACCGCCGATAAGAAGCAGTTTAGGAATGGATTGCCTAAAAGATTTGATGTGTTCAAGGACAATCCAAAGTAGCCAATATTGATGGCCATCCTGAGAAGATAACAAACAATGCAAATTGTAGAACACTGTATATCCTTTCTGTCATGCAAAAATCTCGTACCTCAACTTCAACAACTTTGTTAAAGTCCAGGTCCAAAACATGAAATATTGAGACATTATTAGAACAACTGCAACAATTATGTAGATATAACTGCATATGAATACAGTATGAAATGAAAAACTGTGAGAAGGGGCTGAATTTGCAGGAGTATGGAACCGTACGCTCATACTGGTCTACCAATACCAGTCTACAGGAAACTGTCCTCCAAATTGTGACTGAAATACAACATTAATGGACAGGGACCACCTTCACTTCCAGTCAAGAGTCATTTCTAGAAGTCAATGCAGGTTCTATTTCTGAACACTCCACGGGGAACCTGCAAACCTCCAATATATGGAACAGAGTGGTAATGAGACACTTGGATTGCTGGTAGACCCACATGAGCATACACCTGCCAATTCAGCTCCTTCACACTACGGCCCAAATCAAAACTCTGAAAGAACACGCCACAGGGAACTGCAGACCATCAGTATATGGAGCAGAGTGGCAAGCAAGAGGCCATTGGTCAGTGTAGTCTTTGGGCCATGAGGGGAATTTCCTGTAGACTGGGATTTTGACCACTGCTGGTAGACCAGTATGAGGGTAAAATACAATTCAGCTCCTTCCTCCACATTATGGCCAAAATGACACCAGTCCTTTTATCCAAACATCTGCTTAGTCACCAATTTCCCACACATCTCGTCTAGTCCCTGTAGAGAAGTACTGCCAATACTTCTTGAGCAGATAAACAAACATGAACCTTCTGGCACCTTGCGTAATGCCAGGCGTGGGCTAGAGGGACATAAAGCGGAAGTGGAACTGTGTTCTCTGGAATGATGGAGCTCCTTTCCAGTACTTTCGGGAAGCGTTGGGAAGTTGCGGATGAGATGGTGTAGTGACGACATCCCGACCTCGCTAATGCTCTGGTCACTGAGTGCAATCAAGTCCTCAGAGCAATGTTCCAAATTGCAGTAGAAAGTGAGACAGTTAATCCAACAAAAGCAGGATCAACTCTTTTTAATCCCCTTGATTTTACAAGAATCAATGGATGAGCAGGTGTCCCGTTACTTTTGTCCGTATATAGTCTTATGCAATAGCTTGGGCATCCTTGTCAAATTACAAAAATGCATATAAATATAAATATTTACTCTCAGAGCATAACTAAAACGAGTCGTTTGACCACTGTTGCCCAAACGTTTGAATATGATTGCCTGAAGGTTTTCAAATGCATCTAAAGATCTGAGAAGAGTCCCGTTTGGTACTTACCATAACAGTAAGCACATGAAGGTAGTACATCGTATATTGCTGGTCTTTATGATGTCAATCATACTGTACTTTCTCATAGGTTGTGGAATCTTGTTGCCCTGAGAGAGAAATGTTTGTTTTTGCATATTAAAATCCATGACATTGCATATTTCAGTTCCTCAGGTGGAAGCTGATGTTCATTATAGCAATAAATCTATCTTTGGAAGAAAGGGCTGAAACCTCGGATGGCTTGAAGATGATCTCGGGAGCTGCAACTTTGTTCTTCTTCGCAGCATTTCTTACTATGGCTTCAGCTTCTTCTACTCTGCCCTGAGAGAGCAGCCATCTAGGTGATTCTGGAATGAACCTGTAAGATGCCAAAAAGAATGTACTTGGATGGTTTGCATGTCTCAAAATTCCAGATTCCATTGTTCCATGGTTCCGTTTGTTGGAGACTGAAGATAACGTTGTACCCAAACATTCAAAGCATTATCAGCTAAAGCAGATATCAGTAATAACCCAGTTTAACACCTGAAAAATAAGGTGCTGCAAAGGTTTCTCACAGTGACAACAAACAAGAGCCACTTGTGGTTCTCTAAAAAAAAACATGTGTGAAGAACCTTTAAATTAAGTGACGGTTCAGTTTCATGTGCTGCCACTTACCACCAAAATGGGATGTACACTACTGTTAGTGCTGACAGGACCCTGAGCAGAGTTCTCCAGTCTCTGATTGCAAAGGCAATCCATGGCAACACCATGTACCCGATACAGTAGTGCAGAAAGGCACCCAAAGTGGTGAAGAGAACTCGCATGGACGTACTTAGAACCTCAGTACCTGTGGAAGTACACGTAAACGTTACTTTTACACATTTAAGCCATGAGGGCCCACGGTGACATATGTGTCGCAGACCCTGTGATAGATGCGGACAGTTCCTTACAGCACTTTGTCCTTCACTTTAATTCATCAAGTCCCTACTGAATGTCCTGGACGCAGCACAGGGCAGCTGAATGTGACCAGCTCATTTAGTGTATGAGGCCTAAAGGTCTAAAGACACTTTAATAAACATCATCTATCACTTCTAACCTCATTTCAGGAACAAAATGATGAAACACGAGTTACGAACTTGTTGTGACAAATTAGTCTGAACCTTAAAATATTTACAGAAAGCATCATGTGACATCTTTGCCATAATAAGAGCTGCTCAATCAATCTTACAAATACAAAATTCAAATCCAGCTCTGAAAAATGTAACATTTTTCAATTTAAACAAAAATGTAAGCGTGGTTACCCCTTGACCAGATGTTTTTGGGGGACATCGACTAGCTTCAGGCAGAATTGTGGTGGATATTTGTCCTTTTTCTTGGTTAAAGTTCATTCTGTTTCGTATCTAACGTGGCCCTTTAAGCGCAGTACAAATATTTTCAGTTGGGTTGAGGGCAGGACTCTGGGAAGGCTATGCAAGGCTCTGTTTAGTTTGTGTGCAGGTTAGTCCTGCATCTTCATTAAGGTATTTACTTTATACAGCACCGAAGCATGATACTACCACCACCATGCTTAACAACTGGAACAGTGTTCTTGGGGTTGAATGCTTCATTTTTCCTTACTAATTTATTTATTGAGGAAAATGACCAGAATGATGTGATGCTGTCAGTATCTGGTCTGACCCCCTTTCTGTTGATTAGTCATGCACATCCTTCTCATCTGTTAACACCATGTTCTTCAGTGTTCTCCTGATGGTGGACTCGTGAACATTAATATTAGTCAGTGTGAGCTGGTGGACTATTTCACACCTTGCTCTTGGTGTGATCTTTGTTGGTGGAGCACTCCTGGGGAGGGTAATAATGGCCTTGAATCTCCTCTCCATCCACGTCTGACCGTGGATTGGTGGAGTTCAAACTCTTTAGAGATGGTTTCACAACCTTTTCTTCTTCTGAGCTCTGAAGAAATCTCCTTAACTGGTGCCGTGATTCACTTCCACAAATGTGCTGTGAAGATCAGACTTTGATAGATCCCTGTTCCCCACTCACACCTGATCATCTCCCATTGATGGAAAACACCTGACTCTAATTTCACCTTCAAATGATCCCATACTTTTCCCCTCACAGATCTGGAATATTGCATCATTTTTTGTCTTATTTGTTTGATTTGGTTCATCTTATTTACGTTCAGGGTGTTTTAGCTCAAACGTATTTACACTTGTACACTTATTCTGCCCTGGAATAAGAGGACTAACTGAAAGGCCAAAATTGGACATTAATGTCCATAATAAACACATGAAAACTTACATGTACGACTGAACGTGTGTCCTGAGATAATGCACATAATTCTAATGGAATAAAATGATATTTCAGAAACACGCTCACCAAGAACAAATGCCGTGATGTAGAGGGATATCTGGAAGGCCCCCACAAAGAAATACAAGATGCAGAAAACCAGCCAGGATGGAGAGAAGGACTGTGCAAAGATGATGAGAGACTCTAATGCAAGAGATGTGAAAAGAACCTTTTTTCTTCCAAACCTTAAACGAAAGAGATTGTATTCAATATACGACCTGATAGAAAGAAATACAATTCATTATCAATTCATTTTTGGAAGGTTATGGCACACAATTGTGTCAGTGGTAGTAGATGGTAAATGAATAGCAAAATTACATATTTTGCTGTTCAAATGTGGGACACACACACACACACACACACACACACACACACAAGAACCAATTATAATTAAAACACACTTTAGCTTGTGTACAACAGATGGCGACATTTTTACATCAAAGAGCCTTCTGTTGGTATTGGCAACAAGCCCACTTTTTCCATGACAACTAAAGTTTCATTTAAACTGTCCAATATATATATATATATATATATATATATATACATACAGACAGACAGACAGACAGACAGACAGACAGACAGATAGACAGATAGATAGATAGATAGATAGATAGATAGATAGATAGATAGATAGATAGATAGATAGATAGAATGTTCAAAGTTTGGGTGTGAGGACTAAATTGTGTGTGTGCGCGCGCGTGTGTGTGTGTGTGTGTGTGTGCGTGCGTGTGTGTTTTCTTGTACCTGTCAGAGAGCTGTCCTGAGATGAGTGACCCCAACAAGTAGCCCATGTATAAGGTCGAGGAGGCAAATGGAACTCTCCACTCTTTATCGCAAACCAAATCCCACTGCAGACCAAACAGAGTTTCAGCTTTATTTTAACAGTTTATTCACAATAACTCGTCCTCAAACCTGAAATATGGCAATAAGTAGACATATGTATGACTAATATTATCATATCTGGAAACTGCTTATATATATTTGTATTTTTACATATATACCAACTTGTGTCAAATACAAACCTGTGAAATATGTGTTTTATTATAAGCATTAAACATATATACACAGTTCCACTCTTACACGGCGTTAGGTTGGCATTATCTACTGTGCCAAGAGGTCCTATTCTAGTGGCAGTAGTTCTCTACAGGGACTAGACAAGAAGTGAGTGCATCTGCACAGCGTATAGTAGCTGAAGGCATTCATCAGAAGGGGTCTCCACAAACTTTCGGACACGCAGAGTTTGTGCATATTAGGGATGTTCATATATCATAAATATTGACATTGTGAATGTTTGTATCCGATACTGGATCTGCTGTGGAGGTGTCCATCTGCATTTTAATTCCAATAAAGAGCGCGAGCGGGTCGCGTGTGAGGACGACACTCAGTAGAGTGCAGTCTTGTCCCGTCTGAGGACTTTATTCCTGTCTGAAGTTGATTGTTTAAAATATACTTTATAATAATAATATATAATAATATAATTTTCATCATATATCATTAGGTTCCTTCATGCAATTAAAAAGCGTATCTAATTAGGATATCATCAACTAATGCATAATAACTTATTATTAAAGTTATAATATATAAACAGTGCTCTCACCTCCGAGACGATGGTCGAGTGGTAGATCTCTGTGCTGTAATTCCATCCTTCCACGCACCGCTCCCTGGCAATGTCCGTGAGGTTCACATCGCCCACGTTATACCCGTCTGCAGCCAAGTGTTGTATTGTGTCCACATTGTATCTCCAGCACTTGCTCTGCTCTAGCTTGCCATTCACCTCCTCAATTGGAATGCTGGCCTTGATCCACTCCTCACTCAAATTCCCATTTAGGACCTGGCAGTGGTGCGAAGGGGAGGCACCAGCAAACACAATATAGAAGCTATGGAAGCCAGTGGAGATGTAGATGGCATTCAGAAGCAGGAAGATCAGGATGAAGAAAGGACCTTTCTGTCCCAGGAAGGCTGTGTCCTCTTCGTAATCTCCCATTGTAGGAAAGCTGAGTCTGGAGGAAAGTTGTCCCTAAAAGAGGTAGTGGAAAGTTATGCCTCCTTTGGTGAATTACACAACCGGGCGGGATTCAAGCTCCACCTTAAAGCTTGTAGATCTTGAGGCTTTCTCTGACGTCCTTGACTCATGCACTTGAAAGGCGTGGGGCCCTCCACGAGAGCTGCCCCCCAGTGTTGTTCACTTTTATTTCTTGGAGAGGCTTCTTTGTAGGGACGCCAGACTTACTCGCTGCTGCTGCTGGACATAAAGGAGGAGTTGGAAAGTGGTCTATTTCACACACCGCATGGACACAAATTTGCCTGGCTTCTACGCAAGTTCACGAACGTCTGCACCTTAACAAAGTCCGTCCTCAAAGCGGAATTGTTTGTGATGCAAAGACCCAAAAGAATTACACGTGCTTGCAATGTGAATGGCTTTAGTGGCATTAAACTCCACAGCACACACTCAACAGCAAGGGAGCTTACCACTACACCGGGGAGCAGAGATTATCTTGAACAAGTTCACACATTCTCCAAACTTCAGCTCCCGTCCAGCATTATATTCAATCATGAAAGAGCTGGTTCGCCAGTTCAGTAACTGCAGTGTTATACAACCAACCCTACACCATTTATGAACCAGGAAAAAAAACTCTTTTCCATGATCAAAATAAAGTTTGCTGCAGAACTTACTTGTTCGCCTTGGACTGCATTTGGTCTGCTGCTGTTTGCGAGAAGCTTGTAAGAAGCTCTCCAGCACTAGACGAGTTATATAAGTTCGCCCTGTGATTGATGACAAGATCATTTCTGAAGTAGTTAATTCATAATAGCCCTACTCAGCGTGGACATTGTCTCAGTGATGCAGTGATAAGATTAACCCCTGACCTAAATAACAAAAAGCTAAGCAGTTTTCAGCAGCCAATGAAAAATGTCTTTCAAGTATCTGATAAATATCTCGGATCTTTAGATCAAAGAGTGAATCAGTGTGAAGGCGCTTCGTGTTTCATGTTTTGGTCACATTTTCTTAGATTTTTCCTGACATTTGAATATTCCTGTTGAAACAATCCAGCTTAAGACCATCTTCTGAACCTTTCTGAGGTTTCAGATGGTCTGAGCTGGTCTCTGATGGTCAACGTGGTGGAGAAAACTTGATCTGAGTGAAATCATAACTGAGTCTAAAATATCTATCTGTCTGTCTGTCTGTTTATCTGTCTGTCCGTTTATCTATCTGTCTGTCTATCTGTCAGTCTATCTATCTGTCTTTCTATCTGTCTGTCTGTTTATCTGTCTGTCTGTTTATCTATTTATCTATCTGTCTGTTTATCTATCTGTCTGTCTGTTTATCTGTCAATCTATCTATCTGTCCATTTATCTATCTGTCTGTTTATCTATCTGTCTGCCTATCTATTTATCTGTCTGTTTATCTGTCTGTCTGTTTATCTATCTGTCTGTCTGCCTATCTGTTTATCTGTCTGTCTGCCTATCTGTTTATCTATCTATCCGTCTGTCTGCCTATCTGTCTGTCTGTTTATCTGTCAATCAATCAATCAATCAATCAATCTGTCTGCCTGTTTATTTATCTTTCTGTCTATCTATCTATCTATCTATCTATCTATCTATCTATCTATCTATCTATCTACTTCCATTCGTTCGTCAGTTTATCTATCTGTCTGGCTGTCTGTCCTTCCATCCATCCATCCATCCCTCCGTCCGTCTATCTATCTATTTTTGATGTTTTTTATTCGAGTTTGATGGATTAGCATCTCTCAGTACTGGCAGACTGACTAACCTGGTAAACCAGTTTGGTCAAACTGGACATACTGATGGGTCAGTTTCGCGGGCGGCATTACTCACAAGCCTCTACTCCTCTCCTCCTCTCCCTACACCTCTACTCCCTCTCTACCCCCATACACCTCTCTACCTCTCTCCTCTCTACCCTCTTATCTCCTCTTCACCCTCCTCCTCTCCTTGTACTCCTCTCCTCTCTACCCTCTCCCTCTCTCTACACCCCCTGTACTCTCTACACCCTCTACCCTCTCCTCTCTACCTCTCTCTACACCTCTCTACCCTCTCAGCTCTTATACACCTCTACTCCTCTCCTCTCTACTCCTCTCCTCTTATCTCCTCTTCACTCCTCTCCTCTCCTCTCCTTTGTACTCCTCTCCTCTCTACTCCTCTCCCTCTCCTCTACACCTCTACTCCCTCCTCTCTACCCTCTCCTCTCTACTCCTCTCTTATCTCCTCTTCAATTCTCCTCCTCCCTTGTACTCCTCTCCCCCACTCCCTCTCCTTGTACCCTCTCCTCTACACCCCTACCCTCTCCTCTTCTCCTCTCCTCTCACACCTCTCTCTACTCCTCTCCCTCCTCTTCACCCTCTCCTTTGTACCCTCTACCCTCTTCTCTCCTTTGTACTCCCTCTCCTCTTTCTCTCCTCCTTTGTACTCCTCTCCCCTCTCCTCTTCTCTCCTCCCTCCTTTGTACTCCCCTCCTCCTCTCTCCTCCTCTTCTCTCCTCCTTCCGTTCCCACTTACTCTCCTTCCGACCACAGACCCGGAGGGCGGTTATTTAATGTCCGGTGTCCCACCGTTCCATGGGACCTCTGCCCAGGGCACCTGTGGCAGGGCACGACTGAAGTGCACTTGAACGCAGGCACCATCTAGGCTGCCCATCACCCAGGCACGTGGGGCTCACTGCCCCCTAGTGCAGTGGTCCAATGTGTGTATTCACTAGTGTGTGTGTGTGTGTGTGTGTGTGTGTGTGTGTGTGTGTGTGTGTGTGTGTGTGTGTGTGTGTTAAATGGGTTAAATGTGGAGAACATATTCCAGTGTGTGCAGCTCAGTGCAAGGGTCTATGAGCACCTTCACCTCAGGCTGGTTCACCTGCTGATGGTACTTCTGAACCATCACACTCCATCACACACCATCACACACCATCTTATATACACACCAGTTATATCTTTATAACTTTCAGTAGAATCAGGACATAAAGGAGGGTTTCTGATGTTGCATCTCTGTTGCATCTCTTTGTGTGTGTAACAGACGATTAGTGACAGATTAACTCTCTCGGTCTGTCTGTCTTCGCATTTACTACTACATGTCCTTCAAACTTAATTGCCTAATTGGTTTGAAAAGGAAGCCTCAGCCAGGACTGATAAGATTGTCTGCATTGCACAGTTTACGCATTACGCCATTCACCCCACTCGCTGCCTGTCGCCATTTTCAACATGTAGCAACAGCCATATTAACATTGACACGCTAATCATTTTATTCGCGGTTCTGGTGGCACCGATTCAGGAACCGCCGCTGACGCGATTTTCAGATGTTAATAATTCACCTCAGATTAGTCCTGCTCCCCTCTGCCCTTATTCCTCATCCTCACCAAACTAAAACCCTGTGTTTCAGCTTGAATCAAACAGTGGGATTTCAATCATAACAAACATATTTATAACTATAGTTACTCCAGTCAGATATGTGGTCATTTAATGATTTAATGTGTCATTTATATATATATATATATATATATATATATATATATATATATATATATATATATATATATATATATATATATTAGAATATATGAAATAAATACAACACTTCTAAAAATAAAAGAAAATATTTTGTTCATTTCATTATGAAATGTAATATTTTACAGTTAGGCCCATAAATGTTAGGACAGTGACAAAATCTCCATGGTTTGGGCTTTGTTTGCCACCACATTGGATTTGACATGAAACAGCTGAGATGCAATTTAAGTGCAGACTTTCAGGTTTAATTTAACGAACAAAAATATCCTATGAAATGTTTAGGAATTGCAACCATTTTTCTAGAAAATTCCTGATTTGGAGCTCAAAAGTAATTGGACTAATTAATATTACCATAAAGAACATGTTCATTTTTAATATTTTGTTGAGAATCCTCTGGAGGTACTGACTGTCTGTTGTCTAAAACCCATGGATGTCACCAAATGTTGGGTTTCCTCCTTTGTGATGCTCCTTCTCTCTTCAGATGTTCTTGTTTGTGGTTCTTTCTGAAGTTTTGTCTTAATAAGTGAAACGCAGCTCGATCAGGTTGAGATCTGATGATCGTTTATGGCCATTGTCCATCTGTACTGTGAAGCACCGTCCAGTCAGCCTTGCTGCATTTGGTTGCATCCGAGCAGAACATTTATCCCTGTACACTTCAGAATTCATCCGGCTGCTGTCTTCTGTCACGTCATCAATAAACACTAGTGAATCAATGCCACTGAAAGCCATGCGTGCCCATGCCATCACGCTGCCTCCACCATGGATATGGTGTGCTTTGGATCATGAGTTGTTCCAAGACTTCTCCATACTTTCTTCTTCCCATCATTCCGGAACAGCTTGATCTTAGTTTCATGTGTCCAAAGAATGCTGTTCCAGAACTGGACTGGCTTCTTTAGGTTTGGACCTTGTGGTGAACCCTCTGTATTTGTTCAAATGAAGTCTTCTCTTTATGTTAGAGTTAGATATTGCTACCCTTACTTCTTGGAGCATGTTCTTCACTTGGGTGGATGTTCTAATGAGGTTTGTCTTCTCCATAGGAAGGATTCTGCAATCATTGACCACTTGTCTTCAGTGGACGTCCAGTCCTTTCACAGATCCCGAGCTGACCAGTGCGCGCTTCCTTCCCAGAATGTATTCACTCCTAACAGAATTTGTTCACTCCTAACATTTCCAGTGTCTGATGGATGTCTTGTGTTTTGATAGTCAGTTTCACTTCCATTCAGAGCTGCTTTGACTGCATGATGTGGTTCACAGTTTCCAAATGCAAATGTCAATCCTGGAATGAACTCCACGACCTTTAACCTGCTTAACTGATGATGGATAAACGAGGCCATTGTCCAGGCCTCCCATTAAATAGCTTCTGAGATAACTGTCTGTTTACTTTCGAGAAGGTTTTGTCAAAAAATGGTTGCAATTCCTAAACATTTCATGGGATCGTTTTTTTTTAACCCTTGAATTAAACCTGAAAATCTCAGTTGTTTCATTTCAAATCCAATGTGGTGGCATGCAGACCCCAAATCATGAAGATTGTTCCACTGTCCAAATATTTATGGGCCTAAACGTATATTCATTACAATTTACAGTGAAATTCAATTTCTGAAATTATTGGAATATTTCGTTTAAAGTTTGAGTAAATTACTTTTCAAACAGTTCAACACAAACAACCACAATCATGGGGAAGTCTGCTGACCTGACAGCTGTCCACAAGACCTTCATCAACACCCTCCAGAAAGAGTGTCAGCCACAGAAGGTCATTAGAGTGCTGTATCGAAGCATATTAATGGAAAGTTTACTGGAAGGGGAAACTGTGGTGGGAAAAGGGCTACAACTGCAGCATTCCTAATATCAACCCCCTCCTGAAGCAGAGATGGTGTCAGAAAGGTCTTACCTGAACTGAAAAGAACTGGACTGTTGCTCAGAGCTCCAAAGTCCACATTTAAAGTAAATTCTGCATTTCATTTGGAAATGAAGAATGTGGGAGTCTCAACTCAAGCTCCAAGAGTCTGCAGGAAGAGTGGAGAGGGGCAGAATCCAAGGAGCGTTAAGTTTCCCGGTCTGTGGTGGATTAGGTGTCATCTGCTGGTGTTGGTCCACTGTGATTTCTCAAGTCCAGAGTCAACGCAGCATCTACCAGGAGATTTTAGAGCACTTCATGTTTCCATCTACTGACAAGATTTATGGAGATGCCGATTCCCTTTTCCAGCAGAACTTTCCTTTTCTAGCACCGGTCCAGAGTATAACTAAAAATATATGATCTCTCCAAAAACAGCAACTTTTCAGAAGAACGTTTCATAAACAGAACATTGAGGTTGAGGTTCAAGAACATTGGAATTCACTTTTGACCAAAGTATGTTGAGTTATATTATAACTTAATTTTGGGAGATGGTCCATGCCCCAAACTCCTCCCACTCAGCATATGTCTTGGGGGGGATTCACCTATCTACCCTAAAGCCACTCCAAACTCCAGCCCAAAACATCAGTCCCTGGGGACATGGGACAACTGGCAAAGTTGGCGTGATGTTGTCTTAGCTGTGGTCACCAGACGGTGCTTTATTGTGTATTTTTATTCTATGTTTATTGCTTTTGGAGTTGAAACTCACTGCTGTGTCCTAAAACACACTTCTTGTCACATGTGCACTGTGTTCCAGTGACCAGGCTGGAACTGTCCTGTACCATGACCCCTTTGATCCAGCAAGATACAACAACATCCATGTTATGATTACCCTGCTGTGTCCATCCCGCTGAGGGTCCAGTTGGACGTTTCATCCCTAATAAATAAAAGCCCAGCTGTCTGAAGCAAATGACAAGAATGTAACCCTTTGGTTGCATCGAGTGTTCCAGCATTAAGTGTTCAATCAGCTCGTGAAATGAAGGTCTCAGCATTTCATTTCCAGGAGCGGATTAAACCTTGGACACGTTCTCGAAAATTATGCAAAGTTGCCATCTCTGATTGGATGAATGGCAGCCCTATCTCGGGTAATAGAAAAAACATCGCAGATAACATATCAATCAATCATTAGAATATTAGTGTCAGCGTTTAACTTTCAGGAGAGTTAATATATACCTACACTGTTATAGAACCTGTTCATGCAAAGCTCACTTTTAATGCACTCCTCGATGCTGAAATTGCAACACCAAGAAGGAAAAGTCTTTGAATTTTCCTAGAAATCCTAGAAATCACAGGCGGACAGACATGATAAAAATATGCAAATGATAAAAAGTCACAGATGAAAGCTGGGGGCTTTGATTTGATCCTCGCAGCATGTCCTTCATGTTACAATTCCAATGTTGAGGAGTGTAGAAACCTGCTCCATAAGCTCTGACTACATAATATTATATCCTAACTCTTACGTAAAGCTTACGTGGAGCTGGCATTAGGCTGGCTAATGGATAATGTTGTTATCCAGCTGTGTAATTCATTTGAACTTTAATAAGCCCACATAAAAGACCTTTACGCCTGTCAAAATGACTGTCTGCAGCAGACAGATGTTGCTGGAGTCAATAAAAGTTGACTTGAAAATGTCAGGTGATTTCATTCCATAAAGGCAGAAGAACAGTTGTTCCATATAGAATTAGACCCGACGTATAATTGAACTGAAATATACTGATTGTGTCAGTCTAATCATTGGGGGCAATGGAGATGGAGCAGCCCCCTTTACACGCAGCTGTAGAATGGATATCCATTTTCAAGGCTGGTGACACTAAAATCGAATGAGATTTTAGTTGTTTATGGGTTTTATGGGTTTTTTCCCGATTGCACAGTTACTCTCTTTCATAACATCCTCATTTACAAATGCTTTCCATTCCTGTCGTTGGATTTCGTTCATACCCTTCTTTGCAGGAGACCACTGGTTATGAAATGTTCTCGTTGCACAACTTGTTTAACTTGTATATGCACACGTTTTCTATGATGTGTGTCTATGATCGACGTTTTGGGTCATATTTGGGTGGGAAAGCCATCTGCATCTTGCCTTTTCACAACCACTTTGACATTTGCATCCAGGATTTGCTGGTAGTTGGTGGACTCCTTGCTGACCTGTGCACAATTCCCAATACCACTGGTAGCAGTACAACCCAAAGGTGTTCCAGATCCATGTACTGTTTACCTTTAGATGGTTACTTAAAGGAGCTTGAAATTTAAAGAAAGTATATATGTGTAAAGCAAATTATATTTTTTATGATATAATTATACAATCATAATACAAAATTATATTATGAATCTGGTCTTAGTTTAATTTAAGTTGTTCAATGAACCCTACTGTGTTTGTGTCATGAACAAAAAAATGACTTTCCCAACATGACCGATTATAAATCTATTAAAAATACACAACACGTATCATTTACGTATTCCATGTTGTGCGAGGTCTTTTTACGGGGTATGTTTGTTTCTATTACCGGGCCCTGACTCACATCTTAATGCTCAGTATAAGCATTCACTCAGGGTTGCTTAGTCTCTTGCTTGGAAAGAGCCTAGGAATGCCTCTTTCTGACACTGTTAATTACATGCAGACAGATCACAGGAAAGCCTCACACTGCAAAAGTCTGGCACCCTCTGTCGTTTGGTTAAGCATTATCACTGGGATGGGTTATCTATAGGCCAAAGTTATATATTAGGTAAGAAGAGCTAACTTTCCATCTAGCATCTAACTTTAAGTTGGTGACAAGTGTCCTTGTTTAATTGTTTAACCTCGTAAACACTTAAGAGAAAGGTGTAAGTATATTAGGGACGGAAATGTCAACACATGCAATTAATCAGTAAACATTAACATGTGCATTTGAATGCAAATTAATCATTTTTTCAATTGTTCCCAGTTTGGCTCCAGTTCCTCGTGCAATTCAATCCTTTTACAGATCCTAGTTGTGAAAGTTGCATACAAAGAGACTTCACACTTGACAACTCATCCCCAATGACTCACGACTCAACAATAATAACTCGAACAATGATCAGTAACTCGAACAATGATCAATGATCAATAAACAATGAGCGCGTTCCATTATCCAGTGATCGTATTTGACAGCCTCTTTGTGAATCATCTCATCACAACATCTGGAAAAACAAAATGAAAAAGTAAGCAGTGCAGCACAGCTTCACTGAGAGCATCATATGAACTGTGCTATCAGACCTTGACTACAGGGAGCTCAAAATCCTAGAAAACAGACTGGCAGTGTGCAGAGCATGTGGGAAGCACATTGGATGGACCTCATCAAACCTCATTAGGAATCTGAAACACATCCAAACAGTTGCACTCTTGTGTAAAGACTTGTGACTTGACTTGGACTTGTGACTTGTAAACATCTCGCATTTTATGCAAAAGCTCTCCCTGAAATGTTTACTTGATAAACTAGATTCTAATTCATAATAATATTATATTATTATAATTACTGTTGACATTAAAAAAAACTTTTCTTCAAGTCAGTTTTCCATGCAGACCACACTGCAGGTTCATTTGTTTTCTGCCCCCAAAAAAAACAAGGAATTAAAAAAAACATATTAGGAAAACAATTATTTAATATTAAATTAAAATCATTTTTAATCAATTTTGTTGTCCTTAAATTGATTCCTCTATATTTGCATTTAATTGTCCATTGCTACATGCTTCAGTTTCAAGATTCTTTTTTTATTTTTATTTATTTAAAGTAGGTTGCCACCACCATGCTTAACAGTTGGTACAATGTTCTTGGGGTTGAAGATGTCATTTTTGTGCTTGTAAACAGAGATGGTGTGTTTTGTGGGCAGAGTCTCAGTTAACATAGTGCTGTCAAGTGTTGGGAAATGGGAACATGGATCAACAATGGGAACATGGATCATGTAAACCTGACATGTCTGTAGACAGTAACACTGGTATTCTGGTTCCAGTTCATGGCAGGCCTGTGCCTTGGTGGTTTTTGAGTTGTGACGGCTTGGAAACGTGGCGACAGCTCCACTCGCACTTGCAACGACTTACCTTTGAAATGATGATCTTGGGACCTTGTGTTGAAAACAGCCAAAGGTATTTTTGTTTATTACAGATGTTTATAGATTCTGCCCCAGATAAAGAACAGCTTCAGAAATAATTTCCATGACATTCACGTCTATGACGAGTGTGTGCAAACTTCCAACCACAACTGTATGTTTTACAATCAGCTATAAACAAAAATATACTGCATTTCTGGTTTTTAGCAAAGATTAACTGTACAATCAAGGTTCTAGATGCCTTTAAATACAGCGTGTTTATCGTTCTCTGTCATCATTCATATAAACTATGCTTTTGTACTTTTACACATAAACATAAACAGCAAGAAATTAAGGTTAGAATTAATGAATATAAAGATGTATTTTTTACAAAATAACTCATGAATGCAGTTATTATCAATGAAAATTACAATCAAAACAACTGAATCAAAGGACAAATACAAAAGAAGATCATAGCTTCTCCTCCTGAAGGATCTCCACTGGGTCGGTGTTAGAGGTGGAGCCCTTTTCTTCACGTTTTCTAGAGAAACACGTGAAGAGTTTCCTGTTGGTGAAAGGAGGAAATATTAAGATTTAATATAAGCTGACCAATAAACATGCATGCAGTGTCAAATATGATGTAATTCAACACAGAACCCATGAAATGACCTAGACACTGACTTGGATACTGATGTAATAATTCATTATAATATCATGAAAATAGGAACATGCCAGACCAATTAAAATGTAAAGCCAAAAGATCCTTGAGGAAGTTGGGAGGTTCTTCAGTTTGAGGAGCTTAAAAGCTCATGAAGGAACCTTCAAGAAACCCCTGTCCTTTTATTAAAGGTGCTTGAAGCACCTTAAAGAGGTTCCTCCCCAGTTTCAAGTTCGAATATAGCCATGAGCAGCAATCATCGAGGGGTCCAAGATAAAATTTTTCACACAGCCAAAGCTCATCATCGGTTAAGGAGCCACTATTTTGAGAAACTAAGTTACACAAACATTTATCATTCTGAGTTTTATTTCTGTAATTTACCAAACTTGGCAAATCAATTTTCCGGAAGACTGTAGGTCCAGATATCTGTTGAGTATTTTTGGCAGTTTTTCTGTGGCTTTTATATTGTTCATATCTATATCAGAACTATATCATATCGACCGATATTAAGAAATTATTGCGATATACATTTTGCCCATTTCATCCAGCCCTAACTTTACATAAAAACACCTTAATATTGTAACTCTGAGAAAACTGTGATCCATAAAAACATCACTATATTAATTACATTAGTGTCAAATGTGTTGCTACCAGGACTTACATTTCCCGTTTTTGCATCTGTTCTAAAGTCTCTGGAAGGGGTTTCTTAAAGGTCTCTGGCAGAAACAGAGTTGCTGACGACGAGAAAATGCACAGAGTTCCCAAAAGAATGTAGGGTAAGTGCTTATAATAGACACCTGCGGAGGAAGACGGAAAAGTGTGACACTGAATATTGTTATCGGAATATTAGGCATATATTGGATGGAAAAATGAAACAGTTTTGGAATTTTGTTAAAACACAGAATGAACAGAATATATATAAAACAGAATTATACAATCACTTACTTAAATGAATTAAGTAGGGGGCAACTGTGCTGCCCACGCGGGACACCATAGCACACGACCCTACTGCTGTGTTCCTGAGCACTGTTGGGTACAGTTCCCCGGTGTAGGTAAACATCTGTGCAGTTCCCATAGAAATCCCAAACTTCCCCGCCATTTCAAGAGCAACAGAAATGGACGGCATGTCTAAGATAATATAATAAATATCTGTTACACACTGGAATTTGCAGACAATTCATTGTATTAATAATCTATTAATCAATAACCTCCAGCCACCGCTGGAAGAAGGACTGACTGTACTAAAGATGTTTCCACCTGATGTACACTGGACAGTCCACAACCCAGAAAAGAGGGCAGCAGTACAGGTAATTACATGTGAGTACATGTATAATTGTTTTGAAAGTGTTCATATTTAAATCTATAAAGTAGTTTCAGATTCGCATTCGACTCTATTCTGAAGGTATTTGCATTTGAATCTATTCGGAAAGTAAATAATATTTTAAATTTTGCTAGCATTATACAAATCTCCCCTGATCTCAGAGTGGGTGCTGAATAAAGACACATTTGTGGGTGGAGTGTGCACAGGTCTGTCATAAATAAATATGAAAGTCTTACTTGGTGGTGCTAACTGAATACAGTAGAGCATTCCTCCTCCAAGCAGCATGCTGGCCGAGCAGGAAAGTCTTCTTGGCAAGTAGCGCAGTAACAGCCAGCTGCTGATATAGGCAGGAACCTCAATGGCAGCAGATATGAAACAGTTCACATATGGATCTCCATGTAGACGAGAAGTGTTTAAAGATAGACCAAAGTAGCCCATGCTGAGGGTCAGCCTTCACGCAGAAAACACAGAATTATCCCTCCGGAAAACTGATATGGCAATAAAATATCATTTATTCTTATATGACATTAAAAAATATGTATATATATATATATATATATATATATATATATATATATATATATATACAAAGATATGTGTAACATACACGTTATTTAACAATAAATGACATAAAAAATGCAAAAAGGAAACTTTACAGGAGAAGAAAAATCTTCCCTTTCAATGGAAGTCAATCTTTAATTCTGAATTATTTTGGATCATAACTTTCATTTATCAATAGTAAAAACTGACACAATGTAACAACAAACTAGATCTCAAATTTTCATAATAATGACATGTATCACACTTATATTACTTATATATATTTGAAATGTACTCATATTTAAAGATTTAACTACCAATCAATGTCTATGTATGATCATGCATACATGTCCGATACACTGTATGATACATTATATTGATGCTACAAGCATTGAACCTTAATTTCTGTGGGGAACCCTTCCATGGGACCAATAAAGTTGTGGTCTAATCCAATCTTATCAAATCTATACAGTGTGTGTATATAATATATATGTACATACCAGAGTATTTTAAAACAAATGCCACGGTCATTATAATATATGTGCATTTGTGGCCTACATACAGGGGTTGGACAACTGAAACACCTGTCATTGTAATGTGGGAGGTTTCATGGTTAAATTGGAGCAGCCTGGTGGCCAATCTTCATTAATTGCACCAGTAAGAGCAGAGGATGGTTCAATTAGCAGGTAAGAGCACAGTTCTGCTTAAAATATTGCAATGAACACAACATTATGGGGGACATACCAGAGTTCAAAAGAGGACAAATGTTGTTGCACGTCTTGCTGGCGCATCTGTGACCAAGACAGCAAGTCTTTGTGATGAATCAAGAGCCACGGTATCCAGGGTAATGTCAGCACCACCAAGAAGGACCAACCACATCCAACAGGATTAACTGGGGACGCAAGAGGAAGCTGTCTGAAAGGGATGTTCGGGTGCTAACCCGGACTGTATCCAAAAAATGTCCTTCCTAAGACGAATTGATGCTGTATTTCAAAAGGAGGGCCTAGTACACCAGACTAATCAATTATTGTGGTCTAAAACCAGGTGGTTCAGTTTCATTGTCCAACCCCTGTGTATATATTATTATAATATATATAAACACCATATATTATATATAAAATTACTTTGAGGTGCCAGAATTTTGCATCCCCACATAAAGATGAATGCTAAAATGTAGCTTAAAGGTTTCAGTGTTTGCAATAATTTGAGCTTCTACCAATTTAGAAATAGTATCAGAGTGCTTTTGTCAATAAGTTATGGTCTTTATAAGATCCAAGATATTATTTGTTTCTTCTGGCTTAGTGTTTTTGTTCTCTTCCTATAAAACATATAATGTGGGTTCAGTTTAAAAACTTCACCTGTTGGTCAGAAATGCATTTTAAATGTATATCCCAAACACGCCTATAGAACTGATAATTATTTCTAGCATCTCATTCGCTTGCACAATCCACATTTTATAGCCGCCCAAACATAGATCTGTTCTGATGTTTCATCGCTAGCATTCATCAGGCTCTTGTACATTCATTTACCTCCGCCTCCCCTTGAAAAATAATGTCAGAGGTGAGACTTTATTCTTCTTAGCAGCATTTTTCACTATGGCTTCAGCTTATCTCCCCGAGATCAGCCATCATCTAGGGACTCCATGAACCTGTAATAATGTGATTTGATGTAGATATTTATATTCGGGTTGAACATAAAAAGTGTGGAAAAGGTAGCACAAAAAAGATAAACATAAGATGTTTAAGATAAACATATCAAAACTTCTTTTTGTTAAAGATGCCCTAGTGCTGGGTTTGTCTACTGTTAGAATGTCAACATGCAAGGTTTACGTTCTCCTTTCAGTCTACAAGGCGTGGTTCTTGCATTAAACCATATTTGTATAAAGTGAGATGTGCTGCTTTCTAGCATCAACATCATATTCTCCTGAAGTCCCAGTTGTAGATCTAGTTTTTGGGTTTTGACCAGATTTTTAATGCATCAAACGTATTTAACTATGACATTTTAGGGCCCCTTTAAGTACAATATTGGCTTGATATTTATTGATACCCACCACCAGAGAGGGATGTAGATGAGACCAGGTACAGACAGTGCAACCAAAAGCAGCCTCCAATTTCTCAGAGATTAGGTATGCTATGAGTGGCAGCATCATGTAGCCAAGAGCAAAAACAAACAAAACTCCCAGTGATGAGAAAGACCCCTAACACCCCCAAAGCAGTTCTGTACCTGTTAAATGGCAAACACACAAAAATGAGCCCAACAACGCCAGAGGGTTGCCTGAATATACAAACGTAAAAATGAATCTGAAGCTGAAGTGCGCGGGTTCTTTTTGAGTTCTTACCTAACACAAAGGCTGCAACATAGTTGGAAATCTGACCCAGTCCAACGATGAAGAAGAGAATGGAGAAAACTTCCCAAGAGGGTGCAAAGACTTGAATAAAGGTGAAGAAAGTTTGGACCATCATGGTTGCAAAAAGGACAGGCTTTCTCCCAAACCTTCATTCAAAAACAGTAATGTTGTTTAGAATAACAGAATGACAAACGTACTGTACTCGATATGTAGAACAATGAGGATGATGATGTCTACCGGTCAGAGATCTGTCCAGAGAAGAACGATCCACAGAGCACACCAAGAAAGTAGATGGAGGAGGTGAAGGGCTGTTTCCATTCATTGTCACAAACTAGGTCAAACTAGAAATTGATTATTGATCAACATCCATATATATATTAATTGCTTCTATAATAATATATATATATATATATATATATATATATATATATATATATATATATATATATATATATATATATATATAAAACAATTTTTTATTAATATTATTTTATTATTAGTACTAGCTTCTATCTCAGAAATAGCCAATCAGACAAGACATGTTTGGTGCCTGGAATCAGTGCACTTATTGGACTGCTTATGTGTGCAAATCTCTAAAGTGAACGGCTTTCTGATATCTATTAAAATCAAACTCAAAAAATCAAAACTCAATATCTATTTGAGATATGCCGCATACATGTGTTGTTCGTATATATACACAGCAGGTGAAAGAATTATTGAACATGGCATCAATTCTCTAAGAACATTTCTAAAAGTTCTAGACTTGAAGTCAGGAAAAACACGTCCAATCCACCAAAACCACAGATGTCTGTAAATGAGCTCATGTGTAATGAAATGAAACGACAGAGGAGAAAAGTATTGAACACACTTACTGAAATGTATTTAATACTTCGTACGAAAGCTTCAAGCCACCTCCTGGAGCAACTAGTCGCCTGCATTGCTCAGATGTGATTTTGGTCCATTATTCCATACAAACGCTCTTCAGATCCTGAAGTCCCTTTGGATCCATCTATGAACTATGAGCTTGAGGTCCTTCCATAGATTGTCTTTGAAACAATTGTACCTGCTGATTCCAGGTCTTTCTGCAGCTCCACGGATGATCCTTGACTCTTCTGAAAATTCTTTTCGCTAGTCTGAAATCTGAAATCACCAGGGAGCACCTGGTCCTGGCTGCTTCATGATGAAATGATGCTCTTTCCACTTCTGGATTATGGCTCCCACAGTGTTCACTGGAAAGTTCAGTAGTTTCGTTTGCAACAATACGGCTGCAAAGGTCTTGAGAGAGCTCGCTGGCTTTACCCATCATGAGATGTTTCTTATGGCACCTTGTCAAAGAGACACCTTTAACTAAGTGGTAGGATCCTGACGTTCCGTGGCTTTTTGCACCTCTCTTTCTCCAGGCGTTCAATACTTTCTCATCATTACACGTCACTTATCTATGGTTTGATTTCTTTGCATGTGCGCATTGGACGTGTTGCACCTTTAGAGATACCTTCACTTCGAAAACTGGCGACGTTTTCGTCACTGATTTCACCCGCTGTATGATATTATTGTGTCAGAAACCACAACAGCAGGTCTGTTTACCAATTAAGATACCATGAGTCTCAAACACTGTGGTGTCTGCTTTTAAAAGCAGCCTCAGCATAATGAAAAGGGAGCTGTACACGTACACCCCACAGCCCACTTGTGTGGAAGCTCTAGTCAAAGCTGTAGTGTATCAACGACTTCAGGAGAACATCAGCTCCAGACTCGCAATGTGAACCAGGTTCTGGGGAGCCAATCATTTCAGCTTGCTGAAACACATCATGCCGAGAGGACAACGAGAAGAGCAGAGCATATCTTCTTGTTGAAGCCCTCGTAGAAACCAGCTCATTTGATTTCGGAGGAAAAGTATCAGGGTGGTAAAATTGTGTCTTCTGGGTATTTTTTAGTAGTAATTGAGTATTTTTTTCACCGCAAAGCCACATAATTACTATTTCTATAAAATGGCACCTTTATCAACACAGGATTTTGGCAGAAGATACCAAATAAGTCTTGTCAGAGTGGCTGCATTTGGGTTACGTGGATAATTGTAATAATTTGCAAATATCACTTTCCATTTACATATTTGATCAGGAAACCTGTAGGTGTTTGGAACACTTGATCACTCACCTCAGTAACAATGGTGGACTGGTACATATCTTTACTGTACGTCCATCCATCTGCACAAGTTTCCAGTTCAACATCGGTGAGGTTGAGGTCTTGGGGACGGAAACCTTGAGCAGAAAGGTTACGTATAACATCCTGCTTGTATCTCCAGCACTTACTCAATTCTTGCTTCCCGTTCACAACCTTTATAGGGATGCTTGCTGTGATCCATTCCTCACTCAGGTTCGCGTCTGGGATTTGGCAGTGGTGAGCTGGAATATCGGCCAGAAATATGACGGAGAATGCACTGAATCCGTTCGGAAGGGTGCTGGTACACAGCAGAACGAAGACAATTTGTTGGAAGGGTCCCCACTGGCCAAGGAATGCTGTGGTCTTCTCGTAGTCTTCCATGATTGTTCATGTCGGTGTTAAAGGTGACCTTGTGACATGCATGTGTGCTGTCAATCCCGTCTGATCCTGCAGAAATATACACAAACTTAAGCACAAATCATTTACAAATCCTGGCTCGGGCCCATTGGTTGGAAATAAACGGAAGAAACTAGCAGTTCGACTGCTATTATTCCTTTTACGGGAGTCTGTTGGATAATATGGGAGAATATTTCAGTTTTCTTCAATGAACCCTTTGTTTGGAACAATATAACATATAAGGATGATAAGAGAAGTGAGCATGTTATGTAATAACACAGGCTTGTTCTGCCAATGATTGATCAGAATGATGTCTTTTCTCACTCGTCCTTGCTTGTTACACGCTGGTCCAATGTCCAGCCTATCAAATGCACTTGCACTGTTTTGCAAATGATTAATGATGGATCCTTCTTGTAAGGAACATCCCATCATTTCTGCTTTCTTCTTGCATATTAACCGCCGTTTCAGTGTCCAGCCTGCCAAATGCCCATCTTGGTTAAACACTTGCGTGAACAAAGGTCACTTTGCAGACTGCTGTATTATTTATAGTCTGATTGTCTGTCCAACCTGCTGTAACCACTTCAAGCTTTTGGACAATTATTTTTAAAAATCAAATGAAATAATATGTTGCACGTTTGACCTTTATTTTGTATCTTATTTAATACATCTGGAATAAATGAAACTAAAACGCCGCCCACCTGAACTGACAGCCCAGGCAATGAGAGCAAAGAGAGAAGCAGCCAAGAGGCCCATGGTCACTCTGGAGAAGCTGCAGAGATCCACAGCTTAGGTGGGAGATTCTGACCACAGAACAACTATGATGCGTTCTGCCATTTGCGATTTTCAAACATGGAAGAAGGTGCTCTGGGAGGGAGGGTGGATGGAGCTTAATACCGGGAAATCCTGGAAGATTCATCTAGATGAGCAAGACTGGTAGAGATAGACCCCAAAAACCCACAGCTTGAATTTCAGTGATGGTCCTACAAAGTTTTGACGCAGAGGAGCTGAATACAAAAGCACGGCTCACTTTTCAAAATGGAATGTTTTACAAATTTAGAAAATGATTTATATCCAGTCATAGTCAATACCTCCACCAGCACAAGAGGCAACACATGTCCACAGGTTGTCCTGCAAATATGGCTGTTCGTGTACCCCGTCACTACTAGTGGTGACCGACTATTATATGCAATGTTTCCCCAGATCTTCACACCAGCAGTCTGGGCAGGTTGTCACACAACAGCAAAGGCAGCCTTAGACCACTTGAGCTGAGTGTCCTGTGGGCAGCGTCCTTTGAGCGCTGATGATGGACCAGAGGATGACCAACACAAACTGGGCAGAAACAGATGAGCCTTACATCTACAAGGTGGAGACACTCGGTAGGAGTGTCTAATTGAGTGGACAGTGTTTAAACACTCCAGCAGCACTGCTGTGTCTGATCCACTTCTACCAGCATAACATACACCAACATCATATCAGTGTGACTGCAGTGCTGAGAATGACCCACCACCCACATAATAGCTGCTCTGTGGTGGTCCTGTGGGGTCCTGATCATTGAAGATCAGGGTGGAAGGAGGAGAATAAAGTATCAGAGAAACAGAGGAACTACAGTCTGCCTGGTCAGGAGTCGTCTGGGATTCTTTGACATCACTTGGATGACCGAGTATGTGTACAGTGTTTACCTGTTGGATCAATGTCACGGGTGGTAAAGAAATTGATGCAAGCATTGGTGGCAGGTACACCCGAACACCTTCATAGGTCTTATAGAATGAGCTCTTCTAGGTAAATGGTTTTATTACAACGTATCACGTTTTTGTCCAAAACCTGGTCATTTACAACAGTTTATATAACAGATTTTTTTTCAGCTGTGCGGATTTCAAAACAGACAGAATTTTCAAAACCCTGGAATAAGTAAACAGTTAAGATGTGAACAGACCGATTCAAGAGTGGGACCGGAATGGAGCTTTTCACACTAGATAATATTGGTTAAGTCAGAAATGTTCACAGTGGTGGTGAATGGAAGCAGAAGCTCTAAATGCTCCCTCAAACAGTTATTACACCAAAGGCTTATGAACACACTGCCTGATGTCTGACTAGAGTTTTGAGAAGATTCTGCCTCTAAAACAGGTTTTTGAAATAGCATATCATTAAAACGGTGGAGGGATACATGGTACAGGGCGTTGTTTGGCAAAAAAAAAAAAAAAAGTCCCTAAAGAAACCTCATTATCATTCCAGTCGCACGTAGTTTCACTGGTGGATGTGCTGTGTGTTGTAGTCATGGTGACCCAAAGCCTGCCTCCAATCATCAGCACTGTAAACAAATCTGTAAATTTCTCCGCAACAAACCACAACTTTACGCCACTCTGAATGAGCTCACAGTGAATTATGCAAAAGGGGTGGAGTTACACTTTAAGATAATCCCTGATTCAGCAACAAACAACACTGGGCCTCCATCAACTGGCAGCTCCATTAGTCCATGAAGTCCAACAGCTGTTTAATGATTCTTCCATCACTTCCTCTTCCTCCTCTTGAGGGCCTTCCACTCTCCTTCTTGGCTGGCCAGACTGCCGTAAAGCTCCTTCACCTTCCTCTTCCTCTCAGCGTCCCTGACACACACAAGCAAAAACACAACTTTCACCCTCTGATGCCACAACATGTCCTTAATCTCACTCAGAAAGGAGTCCTGGTTGTAACACTCCTTACGACTTCAGTGTGAATGGGGCGTGGCCAAGCTACTGCATGGGAAATGGGAGCATATATGTCCAAAGCCTATAGGCGTCTCCGAAATTTGATGAATATAAAATTAATTCGTATGACATTAAAACTATTAACTGAACATTTTAACAAGGAATTAATACTAATTTGCTAGTTTGACTACGTGGATATAACGGGGTTGATATGTAATCCAGATGGTTGTTATGGTGTCTTTAGGGGGTTGCTGTTGTGACTATCCCAGGTGGTTGATGCCAAGCGATTACTGAAGTGTTGCTATGGTGAACGTTGTTGGATTTCCATCGCCCCCTGCAGGATACCTATTTAATTACATACATCAACCCAATTGAACGCCCAAAATTCACACAGTCTCCACCAACCTGCTCATGGTGTCAGCGAGTTTGGCCTGAGCCAGGAAGCGCGTGTCCTTCCTAAGCTCCCTCAGTGCCCCCTTAAACTCCTTCTTATACTTGTGTTTGAGTCGCTCCCTCTCTTTCTCCTCCTTTGTGTTGCCTCGCTTCTTCCCATAGTCCAGTCTGAAGAGAAACAGAGAGGAAAGGTAAGCAGGGAAATCAGCATTGTGTGCTAGACTCCAGCCCTGGGTTCCCCACCCCTGGTTTAAGGTGAGCAGTGTGTGGGTTTAGAGGCCTGGAAATTACTCACACTTCCACTATTTTAGGCTGCAGCATTTTCAGCGGGATGGGCTTCTTCTTGTCAAACACCAGGGGTACATGCTGGGAAGGATTTTCTGGAATCATCTCCAGTATTTTTCTGTGTAACTCCTGCAGAAACCAGTCTCAACATGAGAAAACACACTAATAACATCTAGAACAACCATTGAAACACAGTGAAGGTCATACGCAAGCATTATTAAATCAACAGCAGAAGAGTTCACACAGCTTAGGTAGATCCCCGGGCAGTTTCCAGGCTTTGTGCTCAAAAGGGTTACAAGTGGTTGGTGTATATTATGCGGTTGCTAGGCTGTTGCAAGGTGGTTGCTATAGTATTCCAGTTTGTTGGTATGGAGGAACAGAGAACACCATTCCCAGACAGTGAACTTTTGATACTTCAGCTCAGGTCCAAAAAAGGAGGAACCATGCATACACCACACAGATCTGAACTTTGAGCTGAAATGCCAGCTTCCTCCAAAATGCTCCATACAAAAATAAAAAGTACAGCGCCCGTTCGGAAAGGCTTGATGGCAATCACGTCTCAGTGCCTTGACTCTTCTAGGATGTTCTAAACACAGAACTGCTGTAAGTTGTTGAGTTATGGTACAACGGCTGGTTGCTATCGGGTTGCTCCATTGCTTTGGTATCCCAGCGAGTTGCTATGGTGTGGTTGCAGTGATATCCCAGGTAGAAGCTATAGAGTTGTGATTATTGGGGTTTAAAAAAACAAAACTTGCTAAATAGAACATGTACTTAAGTATTCACAGTCTTTGCTCAATACTTTGTTGAAGCACTTTTGCACTTGATGCTACAAGCTTGACACTGTTTTTGGAAAGGTTCTCCCATTCTTCTTTGCAGAACCTCTCAGGTGCCATCAGATTTGATGGGGAGGGTCGGTGCACAGACATTTGTAGAAATTTCCAGAGATGTTCAACCAGGTTTAAGTCAGGGTTCTGGCTGGGCCACTCAAGAACATTCACAGAGTTTCACACAGCTTTGGATCGTGGTCCTTTGTCCCTCGACTCTGACTAGTCTCCCAGTTCCTGCTGCAGAAAAACATCCCCACAGCATGATGCTGCCACCACCATGCTTCACTGTAAGAATGGTAATGGAGTCCTTTAGGTGCCTTTGGGGAAACTCCAGAGAGGCTGTCGTGTGCCTTTATCTGAAGAGAGGCTGCTTGGTGAAGTCCTGCAGAAATGGTTGTCCCTCTGGAAGGTTCTCCTCTCCACAGAGCAATGTTGCTGCTCTATCAGAATGACCACTGGGCTCTTGGTCACCTCCCTGACAAAGGCCCTTCAACTATGATCACCCAGTTTGGTCAGGCAGCTCTATGAAGAGTCCTGGTGGTTCCAAACTTCTTCCATTTACAGATAATGGAGGCCATTCTGCTCATTGGGATCTTCAATGCAGCAGAAATGTTTCTGTACCTTCTCCAGATCTCAGCACAATCCTGTCTGTGAGGTCTACAGACAGTTCCTTAGACTTCATATGTCTTGGTTTGTGCTCTGACCTGCACTGTCTACTGTGGGACCTTATATAAACAGGTGTGTCTTTCCAAATCATGTCCAATCAACTGACTGTACCCACAGGTGTCCAATCAGGCAAGTTGCACCTGACCTCAATTTTGAGTGTCAAAATATGGAAAAAGTGAATTGCTGTGAACACTTTCCTGGTAGCAAGTACGGTTCAAAGTAGTCCTTTTAGTTCCAAAAGCCAGATGTACATCTGTAATCCCACCACTGAACTAAAGCAATCATATGTAAAAGAGGATGCAGCCTATGACTGACCTGCAGGGATGAAGGGTAGGTCTGAACAGGGAGATGATGGGCCAGAAGGGTCCGAATGGGCTGGAAGATCTGATCATAGGAGGGGAGGTCTCTGTAGAGGACAGCACATCTCTTCACCAGGTCCAGACAAGCATCCAGCACTGACAGCCTGAAACACAACACAGGTTAAAAATACTGAAAGCAGAAGTGATTAACAGACTGCTGTAAATGACTCCCATCAAGGGGTGGATATGCTTGGCCTGAAGTGACGAGCTTAAGAATCTGAGACACTTTGACAAAAACGATGGATGTTCTTGATGACTGGGTCAGAACATCTCCAGAACATCAGGCACATCTTGTGGGGTGTTCCCAGTATGCAAGGAAGTACTGGTAAACCAGTGACAGAGTCATTAAGAGTCATCGATGATGCTAATGGAGGTCCTGCCTCACAACTTTCAGGAATTAAAGGATCTGCTAGTCTTGGTGCCAATACCACATGAGGACATAGACATGGAGTCCATACGTCAGTGGTTTACTTCTACAGTATTAGTGGTTTCAAAGTAAAGTTTTGCCAAGAGACCTTCAAGAGACAGAAGCATATGATGCTACCAGTCGAAAGTCCCAGAACCAGCGACCTTCCAGTCACAAGGCTGGCACCACCAGGCCACGGCTGCTCCCAGGCAGTAGAGGGTAGGGTGTGTATGTGTGTGTGTGTGTGTACCTGTAGTGGTCCCTCTGCAGATCTGTGCTGGCTGTAACTCTGTGTACAGCTGTTAGGGGGATGAGTTTCCTGCTCCAGCTGTTTGAAGACTCAGCATCACACAGGAGCAACAGCTTGCCGGATTTACCATGCTGCCTGAATGGTGACACAACCCTGTAGCCTAAACACACACACACACACACACACACACACACTACCTTAAATATCTATTCATCCATCAATACAGGTTGCCGTGGCAGCACCCTAAGCAAAGAGGTGGCTGCTCCGGTGGAATTCCAAGGAATTCCCAGGCCAGCTAATAGATAATCTCTCCAGCATGTCCTGGCTGTTCCCCGGGGGCCTCCTCCCACTCAGCCATGTCCGGAACACCTCACTATGGAGGAGGCACATCCAGGAGGCATCCGAACCAGATGCCAAAACCACCTCAAGTGGCTCCACTCACGTGGGGGAGCAGTGGCTCTACTCTGAGCCCCTCCTGGATGACTGAACTCCTCGCCCTATCCCCACCCCACCCTGAGGAGGAAACTAATTTCAGCTGCTTATATTCATAATGCACAGTTATGTCCGTCAGCTGGAGTATCATGAAGTATTATAGAGCGCCCCCTACACTTCCTGTAGTGTATTACAGTCTGTCAAAACGAGCGTGCGGTTCATATATGTATTACAGGGCAATACAGAGTCCCCCACTGCAGAAGGCTTTCCCTGGATTCAGGCAGTTGGAGTTGTTAGAGAGGGTACCTGTGCAGATGTCAGCTGGAACAGCCAGGTGCAGGAGCCCCAGCAGGAAGTTAATGAGCTCGGGAAGGAAACGCTTGGAGAAGGACACAAACTCCACCGCCAGACAACACAGCACCAACCCTGCCGACACGCTCTCCAGAGATGCTACGGGACACTGAGGGGACAGAGAGGCATTTGAACATGTACACACACACACACACACACACACACTTTCATGGCTGGAAAAGAGGCGAATCATATAGTGAACTCAGATTTGCTGAAAGTGGCATCAGCAGGCGAGATCTAAGGAACACGAGTTTGAGCTTGACAAACATATGGCTTCAAACCAAGATCATCTCACAAGAGAGAGCTTGTCCCTCTTAACTGAACTACCCAGAACAAACACATCTACCTACACCTACCTTTGTGAGCGTCTGGCTGATGTAGACGAAGGCGGGTGTGGTTACAGGATGCCGGAAATCCGAGGTAGGAAACAGCAGAGCCGTGATCTTCAAGTAAATCAGCTACAGTACAAATGCAGGCACACACACACACACACACACACACACACACACACACTTTAGTCCTCAGACCCAAACTTTGAACATTGCGGTACATAATTAATACACAAACCTGATATAAGTACAATATTAAAACAACACTGTCAGCGATAAACGCTGTTGATTTTATAAACCGTAGTGAGGAGCTCATACGCCTTACGGGTCATGGTGAGGAGCTCATACGCCTTATGGGTCATGGTGAGGAGTTTATAAATACTGATGAGCTGAGGTTCTACGGGAGAACTTTTATTGATCTGAGCAGAACCGACCTGTGCATAACAGAGTTCTACAGAACTAAGAACATCAAAATTTACAATGTGTGTCATTTCAAGGCTACAGTGTAGAGAAATGATAGATGGATGTTTAACCCAAACATGACGGTTAGAACAGGCTAACTGCAGAATGACACTTACACTCCAACGTAATGCAACAGATAATACATTCAAAAATACATTCATACACAAAATTCACCATCATAACCCAGATAAAAGCACACGTCTCCGTACCATATCCAAGCCTGGAAACGCAGCACGACCTTTGACCTCGACAGCTTCCTCCATGCTGTGACCGCCGTCACTAAGCATCGTCTGCATCACCTTGCACGCCGCGGAGGGAAAGAGCTGGCATAGAGAGTATGTTTGCCTGAGAGAGAGAGAGAGAGAGAGAGAGAGAGAGAGAGAGAGAGAGAGAGAGAGAGGGGCAGGGTAAGGCACAGCTGTGTATTGAATGCAGTGCAGAAGTGAAATGAAGGCTCCCTGTAGGACCTTCAGTAACAGGAGCACGTACGGTATGAGGGTGTTGATGGTCGGGAGCTCTGGAGGACTCTGGGTGGCGAGGTCCCCTATGTACTCCAAAAGGTACCCAAATAACTTCTGTAAGACAGAGAAACAGGAACATTTCAGGGCTGGAAGTTTGTTCTGGAATGACTTTATCTAATATTCTATGATTAGTGAGGAGACGTGAGGACACGATATCATTAACGTCAAACACGATAGTGCTCACCTCTAGTTTGGCCTTGTTGCCAACAGCGAGGCTTGGGTGGTTGCACTTCTGTATTCGCTCCACTATGAGGCGCTGTTGCTGTGCAGAGTGACCGAGCAGCTGTGCCTTCAGATCACTGTAGCTTTCGGGGGCTAAAACCATCACACACACACAGACGCACACACACACACACACACACACACACACACACACACACACACACACGTTTAACATTAAAAATATAAATATTTTTAAATGGATTTGCTAATAAACGTAAATGTACATAAATATAATTTTATGTATATAAATCAACAAACAAGCCAAGAAATAACATTCTAAACGTTTAAAAACTTTCAAATTACTGAAAATAAAAATTGAGTTACAAAAACCTAAACATAAAATGTAAATAGAAGTTTAAAAAAAAAAAAAATAAATATATATATATATATATATATATATATATATATATATATATATAAATTCTGAATTTAGATTTGTTTTGTTTACATTTATTATTTTTGTTTATTTATACAAATAAACACCTTCCATACCTTTGAAGGTGTACGGCAGTTCCTCTTTGGCTGCTTGCTGCACAGCTCGCCGTTCTTCCTCGCTCAGAGGTGCTTTAGGTGGCGCTGCCTCTTTTTCACCTTCATCATGTTCCTCATCCTCAGCTCTGCTGCCGTGCTCAGAGTCCAGGTCAGAGTGATTATCTTCATCATCATCATCATCATCATCATCATTGCTGTCTTCATCATCGTCATCATCATCATCACCTTCATCTTCCTCACCACCATTATCTTCATCCTCCTCATTCTTTGGTTCTTCAGGTTCCTTCTCACCTCCATCGACATTCCATATTCCATTCTAAAACACAGTACAGAGAGTGTGTGTGTGTGAGTGTGTGTGAGAGAGAGAGAGTGTAGAGAGTGTAATCTCACATCTAGACTCACAGTTTCTACCCACAAGTCATCAAGCTTGTGAACGACTGCAACACACTGCCTCATACCATCACTCTGACTGAGTGAACCACACACACACACACACACACACACACACACACACACACACACACACACACACACACACACACAGCTCTGAACTCCAGTCAACTCACACACAGATTGTAGAACCGTATTAACAGGACTTATCTCTGGTCACATGGTGTCTTTTTCACAAGTACTATTTTTGTTATCTTCATTCCACACCTCATATACCTTTATGATCCATGTTTGTAACTTCTGTAAACTTCTACCCTGTTTTATTTATTTGTGTCTGTGTTCTCTGACCTGGTAGGAGAGGGTTTTGCGGTCGTCTTTGTCCAGGATAAACCCGTCGTTCAGGTCATCGGCCGACTGGTGGCTCGGTTTCTTAGCAGATTTCTCCTCCACATCTCCCAGCATTCTCCTCAACCTGTCCACCTGCGGGAAAACAGCCAATCATCTCACACTCCATGCCAATCAGCACACCCTCCAGCCCACCCAGTCAGTGCACCTTAGGAATCCCTACGGCTTAACCCTTCTGCCTTTCCATTAGAGCTCCTCCCACATTTCAGTCTTTATAGTTATTAAACTTGTAAAGAGCTTCAAGACTGACAGTTCCAGTACCTCCAGCTTCTGCAGTCGCTCCTTCTCTTCTCTCGCCACCTCGTGCGGGGTCTTCAGTTTCTCCGACGGCCGAGCCTTCATCTCAAACCCCAGCTCACGCACCATCATATCATAACCATCGAGCTGCGCGCGCACACACACACACACACACACACATATATATATATAAACTACTCAATCCAATCAAATTCAAATCAAGTAAGAAACCCACAGACACACAGACAGACAGACACACACAGACAGACAGACACACACAGACAGACAGACACACACAGACAGACAGACAGACAGACAGACACAAAGACAGACAGACACAAAGACAGACAGACACAAAGACAGACAGACACAAAGACAGACAGACACAAAGACAGACAGACAGACAGACACAAAGACAGACAGACAGACAGACAGACAGACACACAGACAGACAGACACACAGACAGACAGACACACAGACAGACAGACACACAGACAGACAGACAGACACACACCCCACTCTTTCAGGCTCACCATTGGTTTGTCTGGCTCCTCTTTGCACTCCGATTTAGGGGTTTTGTGGGCCAGGAGGCTCTGGATGGACCTAAACTCCTGATCCAGTTTATCTGTCAGCTCCTGTGACTCTTCCTTCTGAGTCTGACGTTCCCTCTGGACACACAAAACACAACATCGTCATCATTTCAGATCATTCAGTCGTGTTTCCAGCAGTATTTAAAGTGTGTCTGCAAACAGAAACAGTCCAACATTATAACCATAACTACACTGTTTCATTTCCATATTTTCCTCATTTTCTTAAATTAAAGGAGTTTGAAAAGACGAGGACAGTTTAGTTTGGACATCCTGCTCACTATCCCAGTGTCTGGGAAATAAACTGTAAACACAGCCTGTTTTGAATTACGATAAGATCACAAAAACAAACTGTCCAATCATCTGAGCTCACTTCACCCCTGTCCCATCACACTGACGTTCTCACGAGCGTTTGAGCCAGCCAATCATAACAAAGCTCATTTACATACATCAGTCTTTAAGCCTCAAATTATAAAGGAAAAACAGAGGTTAGAAAACGATCAGATATAAATTATTCATACAAATATGTTGGTTTTTTTTTAAATAAATCATTAATTATTTTATATACAAAGGTAAAATCGGGTTCTTCAATAAAGTAGAATACGCCTCAGTGAGTGTTCACCTTCTCCTGTTTGGATTTGAGAATGAGCTCCTCGATAAGCTCCTGCCGTGTTCTGGGTTTCAGGAATTCCTCTTCGTCACCGTCCTCTCCAGTCTTCTTCCTCAGCAGCCCTCCTCCTCCTCCTCCGCCAAAGTGAGCAGCTGTGAGCTCAGCTGCAGAGACACAGAGACATGCTTCAGTCTCCTCATAACATCACAGCTATCACACAGAACCACTGTCCCATCCACACCTCCAGCATGGAAGCACGGCTCGGCAGTCAAGTCGAGTGACTGGTTTTGGAAGGAACAAAACAGCGAAATGCAATGGTTCTGCCCTGTTTGGACTTTGGAGATGGGATTAGATTCCCAGCATCATCCCTAAAAGTTCAAATGTGTCCAAAATGGCCTGAAACTTACCAGACAGCAGGCCTTTCTCCTCCGAGTCACTGTCACTGTCCACCACATCAGTCATCTTCTCAATCTCAGCCAGAGACTGGCCGTAGTGGGTCAGTTCCTCCTCCTCGTTCAGATTGAAGAGGTCTTTCTTGGTTTCTCGCTACACAAGACACAGAACACACCCAGCGTTAGTGGGACAGACATTTAACAGCACTGCAGGGGTCCCGGCGGTAATGTTGGGACGGAACTGCATGCGTCCAATGAGCCACGCAAATATCCCACCTACAGCCAGGGGATAAACTTGCTGCGTTGTAATTAAACCTGTTGGGCTGCCAGATCCACATGTTCAGTGCTGCCGGACCCATGAGCTGCTGGACCCACGGTCTTATCTGACACGATACCCTCCAAGTGTCTGAACAAATTCGAAAAGGTACCTGCTCTCGGGACGTACCTGCCTCTCCAAAGTGAACCTTTTCAGGATCTTGTCCTCAGGTGCCATCTTGGTGTCGTACTCTCCAAAGCGTCGGTCCACGAACTTATTCGCCTTGTTTTTAAGCCTGAACTCTTTAAGCAGCGTGTTCTTACGCTGTGTGACAGAGAGAGTGAGATTATGAGAAATCGTGTCACACTTAAAAGCACGCACTAAATCTTATGGTCAAGCTCAATCCTTCCACCCCACCTTGTTATTGGCTTTGGACCGGGACACGCCGGGCAGCCCCACATCATGTTTGCTCTTCTGGCCAAGGACCTCAAATTTCTTTCTGTTGATTTTCACTTCAAATGGGTTGTTCTTGATCTGGGTGCTGGTCTTGGTCTTCCGCACCTTATCAGCAAGGTTCTTCTTCTTTTGGGGCTTCCCCATCTTTCTCCTGAAAGAGACGTGAAATGGAGTTAATCAAACACTTTAATATTTAGATACTAAAACATCTACAGAGCCCTTTAATCAGGGCTTCACGCGGTGTTGCAGATCAGACTTGATGCATTTTTAAAGGTTTTTGAAAATTAATCTGAATTAAAAACTGAAACGCAGTTCTCACAGATGATGCATAACCTCGATACTTTGCAGAAGAAGCTTTGGCAGCAATTACTTTGGCAAGTCTTGGAAACATTTATGTAAGTTTTCCTGGATTTGGGAAGATCCCTTAATATCAAGCTTCAGCAGACATCTTCAGGGCTCACAGATGTCTGATAGAGCTTAGGTCTTGTCTTTGACCAAGTCCCTCAAGGACATGTCCTATAGCTATTCCAGTGCCGTTCTGGCTGTATGCTTGATGTCATGTCCGACTGAAAGGGGACCGGACACCTCTGTGTGAGATTGGGTGCACTCTGGAAGTTCTTCCAGCCACTGAGAAACACCATAAGAGCATAATACTCACCACCAGCATTCATTATGTTCCACTATAGAGAGGGCATTAGCTGCCCATTTTACGCCAGACACAGTTTGGTCAAACAGTCTGGTCAGGCTGATCGCCTGGCTTGGCGAAGCTGGTCATGCTGGTAGACTAGAGTTAAACCAGAGTTTGTCAACCCTGGTCCTGGAGGCACTCCTACCCATCTTTAACACACCCTATGCAACTCTGTAAGGATTGTTAATGAGCTAATAATTTGAATCAGGTGAGCTGGGAGCAGGGAAAACTCAAAAGTATGGAGGGTAGGGGTGCCTCTGGGACCAGGGTTGAGAAACAGTAAGGTAAACCATCAATCTCTGTGCTGGTCAGAGGCTTAACTGATAAAAACTTAACATGTACATGAGTTTTCACAGCCTTGCCACAACACTCAGAATCAGGTGCATCTTGTTTCCACTGATCATCCTTCAGATGTTTCTACAGTTTGACTGGACACCTATGGTCATCTCCCAAAAGGATTCTCAGACCATGAGAAACAAAAAGATGGACATTTCTGGACTGAATGCCAAGCATCACGTCTGGAGGAAACCAGGCACTGCTCATCAACCAATACCATTCCTGCACTGAAGCATGGTGGTGGCAGCATCATGCTGTGGAGGTGTTTTTCTGCAGCAGGAACTGGGAGTTGAGGGAAAGATGACTGCAGTGAAGTACAGAGACATCTTTGAGGATAACTTGCTCCAGAGCGCTCTGGACCTCAGGGATGAAGGTTCATCTTCCAACAGAACAACAACCCTAAGCACACAGCCAAGATAACACAGGAGTGGCTGCAGGACCATTCTGTGAACGTCCCTAGGTGGTCCAGCCAGAACCCAGACTTGAACCCGATTGAACATCTCTGGAGATTTCTAAAAACGACTCAGCCATCAGAATCACAGACTCTCAGGATCAGGATCAGGATCACGATCACTAAAATACTATCAGAGACTCACCAAACAGAACTGAATCCCAATGCGGATCAAACACACACACACAGCTCCCACATGGCCGGAAAAACACAGCGACCCTCAGCAGCTCACAGCGCCCCCAGCGGCGGGGAGAAGAACTGAACATTTACTCACTTCACCACATTCAAAAGCGGGGAAGTTAATGATCACTTTTATAAGGACTTTTAATTTATAGTAAAAGCCACGCCAGTAAACCCGTGGCAAAATGAAAGTAATTATAATAGAATAATGAATTATAATAATAATAAATGTAATAACAATAATAATTATCTGTTTAATATCTAAAACCTACATATAATAAAGACGATAGTAATAATAATGGAGATAAAACATATCAATATATCTCAAAGCTCCAGAAGAACAAATTACAATACATTAGTTAAGAAACACCAGTAAAATAAATGAGCAAATAAAAATAAAATATATAACAGAATAACAAACTGTACTCAAAAACTTCCGCTAAAAGACGCTGATGGCGTCATCAAAAATCTGCCCAATCCGGTTTTGAGCAGCCGCAGGCTCCGCCCACCAAAAGGGAGGCTCGGACTGAAGGTACGTGGGACACAAGTTCTGAAGCTAGAACGTTCCTTAATTCCGTATCTAGAACCTATTATATAGTGTTATAGTTTATTATATATTATAGTTTATATTGTTATTATTATTACTATTATTATTATTATTACTATTATTATTATTATTACTATTATTATTATTATTATTATTATTATTATTATTATTATATAGCTTTATGGTTTATTATTCTATAGTGATATAGTTTTTTTTATTAGAATTATTATTATAAAGTGTTATTGTTTATATTATTATTATTATTACTATTATTATTATTATTATATAGCTTTATGGTTTATTATTCTATAGTGATATAGTTTTTTTATTAGAATTATTATTATAAAGTGTTATAGTTTATATTATTATTATTATTACTATTATTATTATTATTATATAGCTTTATGGTTTATTATTCTATAGTGATATAGTTTTTTTATTAGAATTATTATTATAAAGTGTTATAGTTTATATATTATTATTATTATTATTGTTGTTATATAGCATTATAGATTTTATTATTATATATCCAAAACTATATAACTATTTTATTATATAGTGTATAGTTTATTATTATATATGGCGTTTTAGTTTAGTATTATTTTATTGTTAGTTATTATTTAGTTGGTTAGGGTTCATGTGCTCAAATGTTTGGTTTAATTTGCAACAATCATGTTTTCTATCACTGTAATCAAATAATTCAACACTGGATTCATCTGTCCAAAACACATTGCACTAGAAGTCTTATGCCCAGTTGTCCCTTAAAATTGCCCTTAATATCACTTAACTTTAAGTGTGTTGCAGAAAAATGCCTCAGGGGTTGCTTAAGGGCATTTGTCATAAACCCTAAAAAACTTCCTTTAAGTATCGAATGTCCCTTAAGGCAGGAATACTCAAGATGTGGGCCAGGGACCACCAGTGGGCTATAAAGTAGTCTCTAGTGGTCTGCAGGCCTATCGTTTTGGTTTTACTAGTCCATAGTGGACTAAGTAATGCCACGATAAATCATATAAGTCTATATTGAGAAAAATAAAAACAATCAAGGAGCTCAGTCATGTTGGAAACAAACATTATGTAACCTTTAGACAACATCAGATAGAATGTGATTGTGACATGGGACTGACAAAATACAAGACAAAAACTATTGAACAAAAAGCTGGTTTGTTTTCTTGTGGCCATTATGCTTTCAAGCCCCTTGGAAATGTGTTGCATAAGAGTTTCTGTAACAATCAGTTCCTTTAAGATTTTTAGGGACTTAAAATCTAACTCTCTGAGTTGCTCCCACAGTAGATATCACAAATATTTAACAATAAAATAATAACATTATAACTCGAGATTAACTATATATATATATATATATATATATATATATATATATATATATATATTATATATATATATATATATATACATACAACAGGACAGTCCGGGTTTGAAGCTGGTAAATGTTTTAGTTAGTCTTTCATCTTCTGCAGGCAGTGCATCAGCAGCTCCTACAACCATTCCAGCTCCAGCTCCATCAAGAGGCTTTCTGTTTCATCTAGAGCACATCTGGTTCTCCATCCTCAAAAACAGAGACAATGGAGCAGGGTTCTCACCGAACAGGAGATGATGTTCTACACAGTGTCCTAGACAGACACAAAACTACCATGAAGAACAAGTATGAGAACTTGCTTGACAGATTAAACCCCCCAGTTGATAAAACTCTCCTGAACTCACAGCTCTATGGAACAGAGTATGAATGAAGATCATGAGGTTTTACAGATACAGAAACACAGAAACACCTAGAGGACAGTCCAATCCACTGTGCAGATATCTATAAACGTTTACAAGGTCCTGGAGAAGAAAAAGTTGTCTGTTGGAGCTGAAATGGACGAAGGTCTGAAAGACAAAGACAGAAAAGAAGATGAAGGAATAAAGGTGCAGAAACTCAGAAGTGTGCTGACTACAGGTTTTTCTGGTCTGGGAAAAACTGTCTCTGTTCAGAAGTTTCTTCTGGACTGGATGATCAATACAGTCTTCATGAACTTCTGTGTGCTTTCCACCCTGAGCTTAAAGATCTGGACCGAGATTTTTATCTGGATGAAAGCAGAATTAGCTTTCATAGAACTTTGAGGAGTGTGAAAAAGTATCTGATGTGACCATGACCATGACATGATCATCGGTGGGTGTGTTGATCTCCAACCTGATCAAAGGAGAGCTGCTTCCACATCACAATGGCATATAAACAACAGTGTCACAACCTCTCGATTCTCCTGTACTGTATTTGCTCTGAAACTCAGGCTTGCAGGCTGCTATCTCACTCGAAAGTCCTGTGAAAATCTGGGATCAGCTCTGCAATCAGTAAACTCCTCACTGAAAGAGCTGGACCTCAGTAACAACGACCTGCAGGATTCAGGAGTGGAGCTGCCCTCTGCTGGACTGAAGAGTCCACACTGTAAACTGGAGACACTCAGGTAAGTTTTTATGTTCATTCATTTGTCCATAGACAGAATTCGACCACGTGAGTTACGGGTTCATATGAACAGCTTTAGTTATATTTCAGCCTTTAGAGTTTCGTTGTGCACGTCGTTCAAGTCCAGATTTTAGTATTTAAACAATAATTGTGCTTTTTATTGACTCTATTATGAAACCTGTATTAATATGTATGGCGATATGTCTTTGCAGACTGACGATCTGTAATCTTGGGGTAAAGGCTTGTGAGAATCTGGGATCAGCTCTGCGATCAGTAAATTCCTCGCTGAAAGAGCTGGACCTCACTATCAATGACCTGCAGGACTCTGGCGTGGACCTGCTCTCTGCTGGACTGAAGAGTTCACACTGTGAACTGGAGACACTCAGGTAAACTCTGTACGGAGTTATTAGATATAAAGAGTGTTTAGGAAGAATCAAAGTGATGAATGTAAAACGTACCTTTCTAAAAGCAGCACAAGCACCAATGAACAAAGACCTTTCTATAGTTTCATAAAAAGGCACAAATTGGAAACGTACACTGTCTGAAACTATACTACAGACACCTGGACATGGGGGAGCAGTAAGGACAGGACTACTTAGGAGGATGTGGGAGGAGACTAGCAACCAAGTCCTCATCAGCCTTTCTGAGGTTCGGCCATCTGGGAACACAGTGGTCTATGTAGGATATGTGGGCTTCAGAGGAGCCCAAGAACCAAATCTGTAATAAAAGCACATGGAACTCGGAAGACATGCTAGTTAATTGACAGGTTTGATGTAAATAAACGGTGTCTTTCCCTTTGTTTTCTTTGTTTCTGCAGGTTGTCTGGTTGTATGGTCACGGAGGAAGGCTGTTCATCTCTCGCTTCAGCTCTGAACTCAAACCGCTCTGACCTGAAAGAACTGGATCTGACCTATAATCATCCAGGAGAATCTGGAGTGAAGCTGCTCTCTGATCTATTGCAGACCCTACAGTGCGTTACTGACTTACTGTCTACACACACACACACACACACACACACACACACACACACACACACACACACACACACACACACACACACTAGTACATTTTCAGCCATTAGGTGGCTTGGTGTAGAAACTCTTGCCTCAGCTGACTTTGAGGAACTGGTTATTGGCTGAGCTGTGAGTATGACCTCCTCCCTGTAAGCAGTTTCCTCATTATAGTAGATCACACCCATAAAAATAAAAAACACTGATGATATCAGACACAGTGGTGGAAAAACACAGCTTCAGATGTCATAAATTAAACTACACATCAACATCATTTTTTATGATGCCACTGGTAAAGATCAAGCACACAATGCTGATATCAGTGTATTCAATAAGAGTGTAACGAAGTTGGGTACAGACAGAATTCATAGACAGATACGTACGTAACCAGGCCTATAATTTGGGATTGATGGTTTGACTATATGAAGTATTATCAGCTATTGCCCCTGATTTACCCACACAGAGGTTAGTATGGTCCAAGGGGAGGGGTCAATAGTATGCAATAGCCACTTCAACCAAGGGTTGGAGGTCAGATACCAGTTAGTTGGAGCATCTAGTAAATAAATGGTGACAGATTAAAGGATACCTGCCTACCTTCCACACTTGCCCTACACTACCCATAGAGTTTGTTCCCTACCTTTGAAGGGAGTGTGAGCTGTGTCTGTCCGCTCAGCAATACGGATAGACCACACACTACTCAGCTGACCTACTATCCACAAATAGACACTAGTATTTGTGAAGATATTTGTCTCCCAATGCCAGTCTTTCAGAACACATTGCAAATAAGTACTTTCAAGGCACTCTGGACGTCAGTACAGGGATGGTAGGATTGGTGAAAAGTACCTCTTTAATGATGTTTGACTGTGGTCTGTTGTTCTAAGACTTTAAAAACACCGAACGTAAATGAAAACTATGGTTACAGGTGGGAGGGTAAATGTATCTGTGTACTAATTGTAGCTCTGTCTTCAATATCATCCAGTGTAACCTGGTGATCAGGAAACGTTGGTACCATAATGTTGATTTATTACATTTATTATCCACTGGATGCAGAACTTTTTAAGGCTGTCAGCAGTAAGAAGAGGCAAGGTCCTTTCCTCAGCCTGTGTTATTAACCCTGGACAACCATTGCCTTGTGTCCAAAGCCCAGTTCTTTATACTCTTTACTGTAGTGGCAGGTGATAAAAGTATGAAACCTGAAGTTTAAGTGGGTCTAGAAAGAAGAAAGAATAGCACCTAATTCCCTAAGACTTCAAGGGTTTTGAAGTCCTCTTCACCTCATTCTCACACATTTGATAGTACGTGTGTATGTTCTCTTTGTTAGGATGGAACATGGAGGGAACATGTGGATGAAACCAGGACTGAGGAAATGTAAGACACACACACACACACACACACACACACACACACACACACACACACACACACACTCACACACAAACATTTATGCCTCTGTTTATATATTCTGCTCTTTCTGCATTTGTGCTTGCAGATGTCAAGTGCGGAATTTCAGAATTTTGGAATTTTGCTTGTACATTTGTAGGTAAGTTCATAAAGTTTGTTTGAAATTTCATTAGTACGTTTGTAATTTTGT